>CM014274.1:59674700-59697856 GCA_004135705.1 Alloteropsis semialata
TGAACGTCAAGTTTATGACCGATACGATCAGGATGATGATCATTGGGGGTGTCCTTTCTTCGTATTCTGCTGGAACGAGAAGCTTAGACTGCCATCAAAAGCAGATTGTCCTGAATGTAGCTTCCAGTATGAAGAGTACAGAGCTTTCAAGAGAGGTCGACGATCAGTTCATGAACAGATCGGCGTCAGGATTGATGATCATCATCAAAGAGATGAAGGCCGGGTTAATACTCATGGCCACAAAAATAATGAAGGCCGGGCTGATGCTCATGGCCCTAAAAAAATGGAAGAGAAGGCTCTAGTTCAGAATCGGACTGAAGAACCTCCAATGAGGCCTGGACAGTGGTGCCCATCAGGGATTTCTAAGTCCAAGAAGAGACGTGTGCAACGCTTGCGTTATAATGAGCAGATTCAGGAGCAAGAATTGGCAAAAGAAAAGAAGTGGCGCATCAAGATGGCCAATGATGATGAAGCAAGTACATCGGCCGCAATAAATATGGTTTTGATGTTGCCTTCTGATTTCGCTGCTCCTGATGAACAAGACGACCATGAGGTCGATTATGAACTGGAAGAAGCCGCTGCATGCTTGGTTCTTGATTCAGAGAAAGCAGTTTTTGAGAAGCCGAATGCAAATGGGTATCGGCACCTGAAGCCTCTGTACATCAAGGGATACGTTGATGGGAAGCCGATGACCAAGATGCTGGTTGATGGAGGAGCTGCTATCAATCTCATGCCCTATTCCACATTCCGCAAGCTGGGTAAAGGGATTGATGATCTGATTAAGACCAATATGACACTCAAGGACTTTGGCGGAAATGTTTCAGAGCCTCGGGGGGCAATTCATGTGGAATTGACCATCGGCAGCAAGACATTGCCGACTACTTTCTTTGTGATTGATGGCCAAGGTTCCTACAGCATGCTCCTCGGGCGAGATTGGATTCATGCCAACTGTTGCATCCCATCCACAATGCACCAGTGTTTGATCCAATGGCAAGGCAATAAAGTGGAGATTGTCCCAGCTGATGATTCGGTTAGCATTGCTACAGCTGAGTCAACAATTTGGGAGTTTGAAGGAGTTGAATGCCTGTCAGGAAAAGTATGGGATGGTGACTTCCTCAAGATGTCCGATCAAGGACTACAGCCGATCCAAGCAGTCGGCTCTGAGACTTTGTTTTAAATGGATGATTATATAGAAGATTTTAAAGGCCGATATGGTTAATCAGTTCTTTCAAATATGTATTTTGAAAGTTCTTCTTATAAATTGAATCGGCCTGATTATTGTTTCGCCTTGGGGGGCAAGGTTCGAGTTTGTTTATCCAATAATACTACCTTAGCATTTAGGTAGATTTGTAAAGCCGATGCTACGCGTCAGGCTTGAAAGCCGGTGAAAAATCGCCTCAAGAACAAAAAGATAAGAGCCGATGCGATATGCATCGCCTTAAGGATTATATACGACAAAAGAAGAGTGTGTTATATCATTAAGCCGCTCGATGGCGGAGCAAACTATCAATGTATCAGATCGCTTGGTAAGACAGACAAGTCTCAGTGTTCAAGGCTGCAGGTATTTAACTATCGAGTCAAGAGCAGTCCGACGGATCTTGTCAACATCAGCAACGATCTTGGCATCAGCTTCAGCATTTCCCTCTACAGGCTTGATTAATTTATGAATCTCTTTGGCCGCTTTGATATGGATCTTGTAGTCCTCTTCAGCCTTTACCTTCAAAGCCGGGATGTCATCAAGCTCTTTTGCTTTAGCTTGGATGCTTGATCGAACTTGGATGAGTTCCTGTTCCAGCTGCTGTTCTCTGGCTCGCAGATTCTCAAGTTCTGATTGGATGGAGACAGGAAGTGCCGATAAATCTTTGATCAGTTTTGTTGATTCGTCAGCTTGGGCACGTTTTTCATCCCTGGCCTTGATTAGATCCTGCTGGGAGGTCCGATTGTTGATTCGGCGATTGGCCTGCAACACTGGAAAGGAGTGGCCTTCTATGTATGCCACCGAAATCAATGCTTCCTTCAGGTCCGACGGAAGTTGGCCTCTTAGAATTTTGATAATCTGACGAATCGGCTCTGCATCTTGAACAAGATCGATGATATCTTGGTGAAGGAGAGCAGATATGTCAAGCAATTTTGCCTTCACTTCATCAGATAGCAGGCTTTGCCCAGAGCTAATCTCTTCCTCTTCAGCTTGCAGCCGATCAAAATCGACTGATATGGTCTGGCTGGTTTGAGGAGTATCTTGAGCCTGCAAAAGAAATAATTAGATATAATGTCAAAAAGCTGATATGATTATATCAGGCTAGAAAGTTTACTTGTTTCCAGGCTAGTTCTTGCTCGGGTCCAATCAAAGGGTTATTACTGCCCTGGATGTTTGCTTGGGCAATCTCAAGATCCGTCAAGACATTCTGGATGATTTGCTAGAAGAAAGAAAATAAGAACAAGTTGGATATCAATTATTGAATAAGTCGGCTGATAATTACCGTTGCTTCTGGATCAGGGAGTTGGATCTGTGGAGAAGTTACTGGTTGATCTCTTTGAAGGCCCTGGCTTGATTGTGCTCGTTCTTCTTGGTGTAGTGGGCTTGGTTGACGAGGCGAGCCAGTTATGGTTCTCTCGGATGAGGACGAGTGAGACGAGCGGGCCTGTGCCGGACTTGGTTGCATCTGAGCTGGGCTTGGTGATCTTTCTGGGTTCGATTCTGGTAATTCCTCGGCCGATGGGCTTGAAGACTCGGCTGGACTGGGCTGGCGTGCAGAAGATTCTCCGATGACCTGAGTTTACAGAGAGGGTTAATTTCAATAAAGAGAGAAATCAAGTTTATGAAGTTCTTGAACTTGCCAGAGCAGTCTTCGGGCGTTTTGGAATTTTAGAGGACGCCCGCTTCTTCCTTTTTCTGCTGTCGCCGTATGCCGACAGAAGCTTGCCGACAGAGAAGGAAGCCGATGCTGAAGAGAAGTCCGATGAAGCAGGAGTCCGACCCAATGACGAGTACAAGAGGAAAGGCGCGTCGGCTGAGAAGGAAGCGTATCAGATTCAGGGACTATTTCCTTTTCAGAAGGCGTATAGGAGTCCCGTTTTATCTTAAACTTAGTTTACTTTATTCGCAAGTTAGTCTGGTCCGATCAGGACTCTCCATGACCAGGGTATAAATATGAACCCTCGTCCATTGTAAAAAACTATTCTCACAATCAATACAACCCGGCTTCACGCCAAAAACCCTAGTAGTAGTTACCGACGAAGCTCATTGGTGGACGGGCTGCATCAGTTCTGATCTCCGGCTTACCAGTAAGTTAGTCAATTTATCGAACTAGTATAGGCTTTGAATTGAGGCGCATCGCCCTTTCTCGTTTATACTGTTCAACCGATTTATCTCTGGATAATCAAGATTGATATATATTCCCTACGTCGGAGCTAGATCAATATTGATTATTCAACAGATTATCGTTTATCGGACTACACTTTAAGCCTAGATTCCCTACGTCGGAGCTAGGTATCAAGATTAGTCTAGATTCCCTACGTCGGAGCTAGAGTAATCTTGGTTACTAAAGGTAGTCTTTGCGGTTTGTTGGAGTTGCTAGATTGGTTTAGATCTACGCCATGTGAATCAATTCTACTTCTTCAACGGCTTTGAGCATTGGTCTTGGTCCGATTTAAGCAATATTTATCTTACAGCATCGTTCTAGGTCCGATCCTGCTTTGTGGTTTAATCTGGTTGTTCTTTGAGTATTGTACTGGTGTAGATTCCCTACGTCGGAGCTGGATCTTTACAATACGATTAGATTAATCTTTGATTGTCATGCTTGGTCTAGATTCCCTACGTCGGAGCTAGGTTCATCTTGATTAGTTAAAGGAAGCTTTGGTTATGCCTTATTGCTATTTGAATGTTAAGTGTGGTGTAGATTCCCTACGTCGGAGCTGGATCTCGCTTAATTGTTTGGTAGCATATCTTAGAATCAGAACGAATCTGTTAATGTTTTACCTGCTTATTTTGCTTAATCTGATCAACACCTGTGCGAGCATCTTGTTTAATTGACAGGTTGATGAATCGAGTCTGATTATCTAGCTATCCGATTTGATCATAGTTGGAGAAATCTAGATTCCCTACGTCGGAGCTAGATTTCTCTGAAAAGGCTATAGTCCGATTGGTTGGTTAGATGGTCCGATAAGACGAGTCAAACTGGCAACTAGACAAGGTGGACAATGTATCGGCTTACACTTTGATTATTTAATATCTTGTTTCAAGACATAGCTGATCCATTATTTTACATATTGGCCTTGTTTTATACTTTATTTCATTATTTAAAGGCTGATCTGTTATATCAATCAAGGTCCGATCCCGATTGGTCCGATTCTGAGGTCCGATTTGGTGTCTGATTGAGGTCCGATCACTCGGTCCGATTGACGTCATCAATGAGGTCCGATTTGAGGTCCGATCAGTATCGGCCGATACGTGTCTGATTGGGTCTTGGCTAAAATTCGACGTTACTCCATCGTCTGAAATAGAGCCGGCACAATCAAAGAGCAATTTAACTGTTTTATTCCCTTGTCAATTTCAGGTCAAATTGACTGGCACGCCGCGAACCTGAACTGGAGTGTAGACTGGCACTGGAGCGAAGCTGATCTCCCTGGTCTTCGTGTGCTGCACGCGGGGAATACGACCGCCGATTTTCCGCGTCAACAGATTCTTTCAATGAGCCTTATCATGAATCACGTGTGATGGTCCTAAGCCCTATTATCGTTTATCTTTCCAGATGGGCCGTGATCGTCCACGTGGCACGGGCGTTGTCATTCGGACTCCACCTCAATCACCCTCCTCTAGTGAGACTGAATCGGACGAGAGGGCTGATTCACCAAGGGGGAAAGGCAAAGGAAAGCGGGTGAAGAAGCAGACCGTGCCCAAGAGGAGCCTTGGACGAGGACGTGGAAATCCTCAAGGTTCTGCTGATGCTCCTCGTGGTCGTCGCACCAAGCATGCAAATATGGATACGACCGGTGTGAGGTATAGGGATGATATTGATCTTTCCATTCTAGAGCATGAAGTCATCAAGGCTCATCCTCCTGTTAGAACCTCAGTTGATCCACCTATGATGGACTATAGCAAGGGGGAGACTAACATGAAGTCTCTAAGATATGGTGAAGATCCTCGTGCTGCCCTTTCCAAGGAGTTCAAGGGTGATCCTCGCTTTTGGTTACCCTTCCAAGCAGATTGGTATGAGTCAGTCATCATGAAGAAGAAGTCAATCACCACAGATATGAAATGGATTGACTGGGCATATCTCCAGAATCTTGGTTCACCTGTTAGAGAAGTGGTTGATGCTGTTTATGATAGATGCAATGAGTTGGGGCTTGCAAATCTAATGGGTTTCAAGTGTGATTGGAATGAGGAAGTGGTGGCACAATTCTATGCCACTCTTTATGTTGATAAGCCCCATATGAAGCTTCATTGGACACTTGGTGGAAAAAGGTTTAGCCTTGACAGAAATGAGTTTGCTGCTCTCCTGGGGCTTACATATCATCATTCCAGTTCTACCATATATCGTATCCATGAGGTTGCGGATCTTGAGGTAACAAAGATGCACTTTATGTATGACTCTGCTTATGCAGGACATGGAGTTTGTGAGTTTGGTACGACTAAAGGCCTCACCCCCTTCTATAAGATGCTCAACCAGTTGTTTAGATTCACACTCTGCCCTCGTGGTGGTGATGCTAGCAACATATCTCACAAGGCAAGAAATCTTCTGGCACAAGCTGCACCTGATCGAGCTCCTTTTGATGTGGCTGATTATCTTTGGTATGAGATAGTGTTTTGCTCACATGATGCTTCTAGCGCTTGCCACTATGCGCCCTATGTCTTTCACTTGATCAAGAGTGTGTGCAAGCTCAATATAGCGACTGACAGAGAGCATGACCGCTACAAGACAAACAAGGGCAAGGTTCTTCAGCTTCTCAAGGTAGATTTCCAAGGAAGAACTCCTACTCCTCCCTTGGGCCCTTTCCCGGGTGCTTATCCTTCTAAGGGATCTGCTGCTTCAGCTCGTGGTGCATCGTCCTCTCGTGCTCCACCATCATCTAGTGCTCCATCTACTTCACATGGTCCTTATGCTCCTCCACGTGGTGCTCCAAAGAAGAGGGGTAAGTTTGAACAACTTGCCCAAAGCATATTCGCCTGCTTCAATATGATCAAACATTGTGTGACCGTGGTTGAGGAGCGTACAAGGCAATTAGATAAGGACAATGTGAGAATTGAGAAAAGGCAAAAAGATATTATGGATAAACTTGATATTCCTCATTCTCCGGTTCGTGAACCAAGGGATTACCCTCCTCCTCCACCTTTCTATAATCCATATGAGGAGGGTGGTTCGTCTTCTCAAGCTTACACTTTTGGGCCTGAAATTGAAGAAGAAGACATTGGTGATGGCCAAGAGAGTGAGAATGAAGAAACCGAGGAAGAGGGCAGCCAAGGTGATGATGAAAGTGGCAATGGCAATGGAGATGACGAAGAAGAAGAGGAGGAAGATGAAGATGAAGGCAATGGCGACGATGACTAGCTCTCTTTTTGGTGCTTGTTGCCAAAGGGGGAGTGAATTTGTGTGCTTTGATGGATGGAGACCCCCCCCATATCTATCTTTATTCATGTTTTTATCTTTGGACATGTAAGAACTATGTTTGGTGTGATGTGTGCCAAGTGAAAACTTTCATTTGTAAGACTTATATGTGCTAGTGTGATGTTAAACTCCTTTTATTCATGATGTGATGCTTGGTGGATGATGAATGGTTGATGAAATGTTATTCTCCACTTTTATTGTGTGATATACCATGTCATATGCATCACGGTTATAATTTGTCACATCTTGCACTTTTGTACCTTTGTATGCAAAGATATTTGAAAAGTTCTTACATAATATGTGCAATGGCATTTGAGGCCATTTGAGTTGAATATGCATATATTTAGGGGGAGCTTTTCTAAATATAATTGGGTACAAAAACATGATTTTATTCCTATCTTGTTTACCCAAATTGAGTTGTCATCAATCACCAAAAAGGGGGAGATTGAAAGTGCATCTAGGCCTCCCATGTGTTTTGTTGTTAATGACAACTAGAATTTGGGATTTGATGCTTGTATTGAAGTGTATGCAGGAATAAAAGAAAAGAATGGATTATGAATATCAAAAGAGGTCCCCAATTTCTTATGTATGGTGGAAGAGGTCATTGGCGATTTAAATTCATTTTTGGTTTGAATTTGAGTATAGGAATCACCGTACTATCAAGGGGGACGTGTTTGATGAATCAAGAATGCCTAAAGTGCTTATTTGAGATGCTAACTAACCAAGAGAGTTTCTTGATCTGTTTTTCTGGCCAAAACCGGTCGGACCGGTTTTGGGAACCGGTCGGACCGGTTTCTAACTTTAGTTTTTCAGGTGCTGCACAGCGTCCTGTCGGAATTTCCGACACTATGTCGGAATTTCCGATGTGGCCGAAAATACCCGGTGCAGTAGCTCCGGCAGGCTCGGTTTGGTGCCGAAAATCTCCGGTGCTCGGTGCCGGAAATTTCTGGTAGGTTTAGGCTTGGGCTAATTCTATTGACTTGGGCTTGACCGGAAATATCCGAGGACATTCTCCGGTGGGCTCCGTTTGGTCTCGGAAGTTCCGGTGGCTAATGCCGGAAATTCCGGTGGGGCTGTTCGTCAGGCTGATTCTTAGTTCAAAACAGTGCCTTGTCGGAAGTTCCGACTCTATGTCGGAAATTCCGACAGGTGACCTGGCAGTGCATAACGGCTAGTTTTTGGGGGCCCTCTATAAATACCCCCTCAGCCCCACCTTCATTTGCTGCTGACCTAACCCGAGACAAACACCTCCCTAAGCATTGAATTCACACTCCCAACTCCCTCTAGAGCCATTTCTTGCAAGGATTTGAGTAGAGGATTGGTGGTGAGTGATTCTTGAGGTGTGAGAGTAAAGCCTTGAGTGAGTTCTTCATTGGTTCATTTCAAGAAACACTTGAAGCATTCTTTGATTCATCGATTCGCGTTTGTTACTCTTGGAGCTGAGCTCCTAGACGGTTAGGCGTCGCCGGCAACTCCCAACTTCGTGTGGTTGAGTGCCGGACGTTTGTAATCTTCATCCCTTTGTGGGACAATAGTAAGAATTTCAATCCGGCCTTTGTGGTTGATTGAAGGAGGCAAGGGGTTAGAGTTGACCCGGCTCTACGTGAGCACCTCAACGGAGACGTAGCTCCTAAGTGGAGTGAACTTCGGTGAACAAATCCTTGTCTCTTGTTCTTGTTATTGTTCTTCACGTTCATATCGTTCTTGAGCTTAAATTGTCCCAATCTATATTGTGTTAAGTTTCCGCTGCTAGAGATCATAGTTTTAAGCTTCCTAACACTTGTGGTGAACTTTCTATTCATATAGAATATGCTATTTCATTTTAGTTTTTGAATCTCGAATTCAGGTTTTGTCCTGCCGGAAGTTCCTTCCCTGTGCCGGCAATTTCCGTTAAACCGGAAATTCCGACACAGTGCCAGAAGTTCCGGCACATTTAATTTTTATTTGTGAAATTTGCAGAAATTTTTTATACAGGCCTATTCACCCCCCCTCTAGGCCTAGTGTCGGTCCTTACAATCCCACCCCAGCCCGCCCGGTCTCCGGATTGCGGCGAGTTCCAGGTCGCTACCAGCGTGCTCTTGCCGGCCCCGGCTGACTCGAGCAATGACTCAAGCTACACCACGCCTCCGGGACGTGAAGTCTTCATTTCCGAGGACTCCGTAACACGGGACGGAGAAACCGACTTGGCCAGGGATCGCCGACAAGAGCGAAACCATGGCCGAGCCCGACGACGCGCCGAAGAAGCCGCCCTGCCCCCGGCAGTGGCCGGAAACGTCGCACCTGCTGCAGCTCCCGGTGATCCCGCGTCGCTGCTGCCGCCGGTGCACCTGCAGCCGCGGTACCAGCCAGAGAGGTCCCCCCTGGGGCTCCACCACGACGGCAACCCCCACCTCGGGGTCCCCACGGAGTCGCGCCCCAGAACCTCGATGGTGCATTCGCCCAGGTACCGTTCCGCACGCCTCAGGCCAATGTCGCCGCTTTCACTGAACTGGGTCACATGCCCGACACCCCAGAGGTGCAGAGAGCCCGAGCTCAGTTGGAGGCAGCACAGAAGCAGATTGAGCGATCGTATCGCGCCAGATCCCGGTCTGGGCGATCAAACTCGACTCGTTCTGCAAGTCGCCGCTCTGCTCATAGCAGATCGAATCGGGATCATCCTCCCCAGAGGAACCCCCCACTACCCGTCGTCGAAGAAGAGGTGGCCCAGAACCACCATGAAGATGAAGAAGAGGAACGGCGTAACCCGCGCAACGCGGACCAGCGCCGTGAACGCTACCAAGAGCGTTGCGACAGGCGCCAACGACATCAACAACCAGACGATCTCCGCGATCGCCTGAGGGACTGCGCCCGCGACATCCGCGCCGACCTCGATGCTCGACAACGAGAACGCGACGCGGCCGAGCTCGAGCGTCGCGAGCGGTACGACCGAGACTACGGCCGACCCGACCGCCAGCCGGTTGGCGAGGCAGGTGACGACTCGGCAGAGGAGAACGAGCGCCGCGTTGTTCACGAGCTCATGGAGCGTGAACAGTACGACGCAAGATACGGCCCCCCGCGGGACGACCGCCGCCATGGGCGCGGTGATCCTTGGCCCGCGCCGACCAGATCCGACCTCCCCGCCGCGACTACTACAACGACGATGAGGACGACTTTGACGGCTTCGCCGCCTTCTCCGCCCGACTCCGCGCCATCCGTTGGCCTGAGTCCTTCAAGCCAGCACTCGTGGAGAAGTTTGACGGTCGATCCGACCCCAAGCTTTGGCTCAAGGCGTACCACACGGCGGTCAAAGCCGCCCACGGGACCAACGACCAAGCCGCCGCTTACTTACCTGTGATGCTAGGCAAGGAATCGCTCTTATGGCTTGAGGGTGTTCCCCGGAACACCATCGATAGTTGGGCAGACCTCTGCCATGCTTTCACCAAGAATTACCAGGCGAGCTATACTCGGCCAGGCACCAGATTCAATCTGGACAACATCAAGCAGAAGAAGGGTGAGAGTCTCTGAGACTACTCCGACCGTTTCTTTTACAACCGGAACAAGATCACCGAGGTCGAGGACCGGGATGTCATTGACGCGTTCCGGCGCGGTCTTATCGACAATCAGCTATTCTCCACGCTGTTCAAAACCAACCTTGTCACGGTCTCTGACCTGATGGAGGTAGTCAACTTGAAGGTTCGGGCCGATCAAGCTGAGCAGGCCCAGTTCAAGAACAAACAGAAGCGCCCAGAAGATGATGACCGGGTTGAAAGCTCGAAGCGCCATGGGCCGTTACGTGGGCGCAAGGCAGGCCCCGAGCCCCTTGTAGCCCTAGCAGAAGAAGAAGGCCGGCCGGAACCTAGGTTCCTAGCCGAAGAGTTTCACGACACGCTGAATTATCAGTGCCCCTTCCACAAGGACGCGAAACACAATCTCCGTGATTGTCATGCGCTACTCAAAGAACTCGGCGCCCTGCCACCAACCAAGAAGCAGCGCTACAACAACAACGGTGGTCGTTACAACAACTACCGCCGTAACGGCTACAACGCCGACCGGCGGGACGACTATCGCCGCAGAGAAGACCACGACCGCCGCGACGACTACCGCCGTGGCGAGCGCGACCGCGATGCTCCGGCACGCCGGGATGATCAACGCCACCATGACGAGGAACGCCAACTGCCACCACCGCCGGAGGCGCCCAGGCGCGACGCCAACGGCGAATTCCAGCGTGCGGACCGCCAGGTCAACGTCATCATTGGGGGGCCCGGCGCCTTCCCAGATCGGCGCAAGGGAAAGCTCCACAAGCGGGAAGTGACGATGGTTTCCACCAAGCCGGTGGAATACCTCCAGTGGTCAGAGATGCCCATCGCCTTCAGCCGCGCCGACCACTGGGTCCATCTCCCCGAGCCAGGATCCTACCCACTCGTTGTCGCCCCCGTCGTGGACAGGGTCCTCCTCTCCAAGGTCCTGATTGACGGCGGGAGCGCCCTTAACATCATCATCACCAGCACCCTCAACAGCATGGGGTTCGACTACAGCAGGCTCCTGAGCGCCGAAGATCCGTTCTTTGGCATTGTGCCAGGAAAAGCTTCCTACCCGATAGAAAGAGTCGCCTTACCAGTCATGTTTGGCACTGCCGACAACTACCGTACGGAGTTCCTGTACTTTGAGGTAGCCGATTTCAAGAGTTCCTACCACGCCATCTTTGGCAGGCCCATGTTGGCCCGGTTCATGGCGATTCCGAACCACACCTACCTGGTTCTGAAGATGCCGGCGCCCAACGGCATCATCTCTATCCGTGGAGACATCAAGACTTCCTTCGAGTGCGACGGGGAGGCCATCAAGATAGCCGAGTTGTCTCATCAACTCGGCAACGCTACCCTGCTGGCAGAAAAAGCCCCTAAGGCAGCCACCGGAGAGCCTATACTCCCGGAGCAGAAGCAGCAGCCCACGGCGCTGGCACCTGCAGACGCCCCTAAAGCAATAAGCTTGGGGCTCGACGACCCATCCAAGACGGCCCTCATAGGGCCAGGGCTCACTCCAAAATAGGAAGACGCGCTCACCTCCTTCCTTCGGGATAACTGGGACATCTTCGCATGGAAGCCATCAGACATGCCCGGTGTTCCAAGGGAGAAGGCTGAGCACTCCTTGGAATTGAGCAAAAACGCAAAGCCTGCCAAACAGAAGTTGCGCCGATTCGCTCAAGATCGCAAGGAGGCCATTAGGGTAGAACTCAATAAGCTCCTAGCTGCCGGTTTCATTAGAGAATGCAAACACCCCAAGTGGCTTGCAAATCCTGTACTTGTAAAGAAGCAATCCGGTGAATGGAGAATGTGCATTAATTACACGGATCTCAACCGCTACTGCCCTAAAGACCCCTTCCCTCTCCCGCGAATTGATCAAGTCGTCGACTTTACGTCCAGCTGCGTGCTCCTGTGCTTTGTCGACTGCTACTCGGGTTATCACCAGATAGCCCTGAAGACGTCCGACCAGGACAAGACAGCGTTTATCACCCCGCACGGCATCTATTGCTACAAGACGATGATGTTTGGGCTGAAGAACGCCGGTGCCACGTACCAGAAGGCCATCCAAGGTTGCTTGCAGAGCCAGATCGGCCGCAACGTGGAGGCTTACGTAGATGACGTCGTTGTCAAGACGTACGACGCCGACTCCCTAATCGCCGACCTCCAGGAAACCTTCAACAACTTGCGCCGCTTCAGATGGAATCTTAACCCCACGAAGTGTGTATTCGGGGTGCCGTCAGGAAAGCTCTTGGGCTTCCTGGTCAGCCAACGCGGCATTGAGGCAAACCCAGTCAAGCTGGACGCCATACGCAACCTCAAGGAACCAACGTGCAAGAAACACATCATGAAGCTCACTGGGATGATGGCGGCCCTGAGCCGGTTCATCAGCAAGCTCGGCGAGAAGGGACTTCCGTTCTTCAAGATCCTCAAGAAGGCGGACAAGTTCGAATGGACCCCTGAGGCAAGCAAGGCCCTGGCCGACCTCAAGGAGTTCCTAGTTACACCCCCGGTACTCACGGGTCCGACCTCCGGGGAAGAGCTCTTGCTATACATCTCGGCTACCACTCATGTGGTCAGCACGGCCCTGGTCGTCGAGCGGCCAGAAGAAGGCCACCCATACAAGGTCCAGCGCCCTGTATATTTCGTCAGCGAAGTACTCAGCGAGTCCAAGGTCCGGTACCCCCATCCTCAGAAGCATCACAAGAGGAAGAACGATGAGAACAAGAAGCATGACAAGAAAGGCAAGAAGAAAGAAGTTAAGGCTTATATTGGAGAGTGGGTGACCGATGTTGAAGATTCGGATAATTCCTCCTCTTCAAGTGAAAGTGAAAATGAAGGCATTGTCGATCTTGCTATCAAGGCTTCTCTTACTCCATCACCAACATCACTCTTCTCTACATCAAGCTCACACACTTGCCTTATGGCAAAGGGAGATCACAAGATGAGCAAAAGCAACCACGACTTTATTGATGATGATGATGCTAGTGGTAGTGATGATGATGAGTATGCACAAGCTTCTTATGATGAGCTTGTTGAAACACTTAATGACTATAATGAGGCAATCATTAGGTCAAAGAAAAAGGTTGAAAAGTTTAAGCTAGTCAAGAAAGAATTAGTGAACAAGGTGAATGAGCTTGAGGCTAGCAACTTAGAGTTCAAGGGTAGTCATGATGAGTTGATGCAATCTTACAATGAGCTCAAGTCAAAGTATGAAAAGTTAAAAAATAATTTTCAAGAGCTCAACACTAGCTACAAGAATCTTGAGTCCAACTTTGATGCTATATCAAATGAGAAGTATGTTGAAGCCACTCATGTAGAGAAAGTTGATTTCTCTACTTCATGCGATGATTTGTTTGATTTGCCCAAGACCTCTTTCATTTGTAACAAATGCAAGGGCAAAAATATTGTTGTTGTGGAATCATGCAATGATAAGATCTCTTTTGACAATGATGTGCTCAAGAGAGAAAATGAATCTATAGTTATTGAGAATGCAAAGCTCAAGCAACAAGTTCTTGATCTCAAGTGAATGCAAACTTTGTTTGATCTCTATCAAGTTTGGTCCCCGCCTTTCATGTTACTAACTTCATGCATTCACTTTGCACGCACGCACACCCATTAGGTTTTTATTTTTCATTTATTAGGTTAATTATACCACAAGTTAAGGTCTTAGGGATGTCATTGGTTGTTGACATTAGCTTATACTCCCGACTGTCACCCCGGAGGTAGTTTGTGCATCTCAATTGTTTTGCAGGCATGATGAAGGAATCCCATGAATTCATGATTAAAGTTGCAACCAAGATCATTAACATCTCCAAAGATTGAATGAGACGCTGCTGTTTTCATCAAAAATTTGCACATATTTAGAGATGTACAAGAAAGTAAAAATGGATATTCAGAGACTCCAAGGAATTCTCGTTCCAACGCATCCAAGATCAACAAATTTGAAGACCCATACAAGGAGATACGACAAAAACATTGGGCGCTGCGCGTTCTGAAATCAGCTCAGGACAGATTGCGGTGCTGGAATAAAATAGGCATTACTCTTTTGTTCGGAATCCATTTTGGGCAAATAATGACTCGTTGAAAAGAAAACTTTGTGCACTTTGCAATGGAGTAATGATTCAGTACATGTTCTGTTTTGGAAATAGAGAAAAAAATTCATGAAAGATGAGGCAGCAATGAAGACAACAGGCAAAGAGGTGATAACGATACGAGGAATTATTGGGACCAAGGATTAGTGACAATAGAAAGGGTTGAAGGAAAATTAAGGTAAGAAAGGTGAATAAGGATAAAGATAACCTCCAAACACATGGTGGAAGGACTTCAAGAATTACAAGATGGTTCACCATCTTTTTTCACGCTTAGCAACATGCTAAGCATGGGGGAGGACTTGTTGGACGAAAAGAAAAAAGCCATATGGAGTACAATGATCATGTTCACCACAAGATGCTTGTAATTCTTCTTTCCATATTAAGCACAATGCTTAAGCATGGGGGAGGCCGCACTACACTCTATTGCAAGCATAAAAAAGGACGGTAACTCTACCTTGACCTTCTCTTTGCTCATCTCCTTCTAAATGCTTGGATATATATATGCCATCGACCATAGGTTAGAAACTTTTGTATATCTCTCTTATTAATAACATGGCTACTAGGAGGACAATCTAGTTTTGTTTTTGTTTCTATAAATAATGATCACCACCACTTTGTGCTCACCACGATGATATATTTTGAATACGTTTGCTTATGGAAAAGTGATGAAAGTTGCCGCTTTGTTCTACCTACACCATGTTGTATATGACTTGACCATTTGCTCTCTATTAAATGATCTTATATTGACTAAATACCGGCTCTTTTATTTGTGGAGGTTAAATGACTAAATTATAGACCCACATATTCCATGTTGCTCTTTGATTTAAGTTTACCGATGACCTTGTACCTTGTATTGTTTTATTTAAAACTTGATTCTTATGCTATATACATTCGTGAATCTCTTGCAAAGTTCTACCTACCAATGCCTTTACATATATATGATCTATCATGATGAAACTTTTAGAATTGCAAACTTATATTTTGATGAGTTAGATTAAGATTGATTTCTGTGGTTCGAGACTAAGAAGTTGGCCATTCCATTTTGCGTACCTTCTTTTTGCTAGCCTTTCTATCCATGCATTGTGAGTTTCTACATCGAAAATTTCGCAAACTTCGCTGGGTATCCATGCAAAAATCTAAATATATCTTTTTGTGATTACCTCCTTGACCACAACCTACAATTGAGTATGATTCATTATCTCGAGGAAAATTCAGAAGAATCAAGAGCCTAATTCAGAGAGCATTAAATTGGGAGCCATCGAAGAGTACGTAGCAGAAAAATCAGAAGGAACGGAGGTCCACAGAGAGTGGGACGGCCAGCCCAAGCACCTCTAGGCTGGCCGGCCTGGGTCTTTCTCCCCTCTGACAGCTTCAAATTTTGACGAGAAGAAACTCCCTGAAGATTCAAGTGATTTTCCAGAAGATTAAGATGGATTTTGTGTACTTACTTCAGCAATTATCGATCCTCTCTTCTATGCTCGAAGACGAGCAATCGTTTAAGCATGAGGGGAGGATGCTGAGTAAGTACTATGTTGCAAAAAGTTTTGAGGAGCAAAAGGATATAAAAATGAAAAAAGAGAAAGAAAGAAAGAAAAGAAACAAAGATGGAAGAAAAAAATAAAAGAAAGAAAAAATGCTCCTTGGTTCTTTTAGCTTCATTAAAGTCCAAGTGCTTTAAAGACAATTCCATGCTCAATTTTCCAACCATGTGCAATCCGATAACGAGGACTTCATTTGTGCCTCAGGATCATCTATTTTTCATTTGCACATGTCCACCTATCTAAATGTGTGTGTTTCATCCCTCTCTCTTTCCAATATTTATTCTCCATGGCCTTTTTGACTAGTCTCGGTAATTCCAATAGATCTCTCTCTTAGTTTAATAATATTTCAAATATAATACTTTGCTAGGATTGTTTTTACCTACCAAGCTCAACATAAGCCTTTGACTTTCATATATGAGTAGAATAGGTTGAAAATAATTTAGTATAGGCTTGAGCGACTTGATGAGATGAGTGTTTCCATGAATTATTGCAACAGAATCTCACTTATGTTAGATATGCATCTTTTTGAAAAATTCTTCATGATGGAACAAGGTAAAGGTCTAAAATTCGCTTAAGTTCAAGAGCATTGCATTTATTTTAATTGTGGCATGTTCTTTATTGCTAGTCTATCTTTCATAATGTAAAGTAGCCGGTCACAACTTAAACTTTAAATGCTAAACACTTGAGAGCAATGTGTCTTATTGTGTATAACTAAGTACAGGGAAGACATTGAAGGGCAACACTGATTTCCCTTTAAGCAAAGATCCTGGACTTGCTCGAGGACGAGCAAGGTTTAAGCATGGGGGGATTGTTGATCCTCGTTATTGGTACACTTTTAGTGCTATTTAGGTGATGATTTTGGACTAATTCATATACTAACCCGCCACTAGGCACATGAAATAATCCCGTTTTCGCATATGCATGTATTTTTGAAGGATTTTGGTTTACGCAGGTTTTTGAGCTATAAATGAGTACTTTTGGACGAAGACTAAGATTATGCGTAGCATGGAGGAATATGAAGGCCAAACCTAATGTGACTTGGATCTCGTTCATGCTTATCAATGGTGAACCAACCTCCAAGAATGTGCAAGGGCCAGACTTCGGATGATGAAAGCCACAATCACCAACTTTGGACTATAGGCCCGCAAGAGATGCTGAGCTTATATGGGTCATATCTTCTTCATCTTAAGTCCGATGGGGGCAAGTTATATAAGAAAATTAAATGGCTCGAAAAGATCTACAACTTTCATATGGAGTGCTCAGGCATTTGAGGCCCGTAAGGGGGTGGGCCGACCGGCCCAAGGCCCTAGGCTGGCCGGCACACCATGTTTCTACGCCGCCTCGGCCTCCCCTTTGAGCTAGGGTTTCCTCGGACTGTTTATAGCCCCGATACCCAAAAGCACGCAGATCAATCCATAAGAACTCAACGAAACCTAGGGCATACATCAAAGGGAGACGACGGCCACCGCAAGTTCTCGAAGTTGTCTAGGGGATGGCTTAGGCCAACCCTAGCCGCCATGGCCTCCCTGCGTGGTTGTGCCATGGCGGAGTTCAGGAGCTAGTTAGAGTCATCTATGGTATGTACTTGGTGGTGATGATATAAACACATCTATTATATTAGTAATATTCTTCATGTCATCCGATCTCTTAGCGACTCAATAACTCCTTCTATGCTTTCTACCTATCATGAATATGATTGTTTCCTAGTCTAATTCCGGTTTAGACTATATAGCATGCTTTATGTAATCATGGCGATTAGATCTAGCGTGTCGACCCTTCACGATATCTAGACACGTTCACTTGCGGACATGCCATTTTAACTAACCATGCCGATAGGGAGCATCGTGACAGGGTGTGATCCCATGTAAGGTGATGCTCTTATGAAATTGACCGGTGGTAAGAGTTTAAAGATTGCTTTGGATGAGATGTATGATGCACTTGCTTTATTGGCTAGAACTGCAACTAGAAGTCAATAGGCTCGTTTACCCCTTTTGGTTGCTCTTTATCCTTGCCTATGTTCATGGGTGTGATCAACCTACACACCACTCACATCTTACAGTAGGTTTACCCTTTATATGCAATCTATACTTCATGCTAGGATAGATCCATTAGATTAGATGGAAAACCCTAGTAAGTTCATTATCGATCCACGGATTGATAACCTTGGATGGAATAATCTAAGAAAAAAGCTACGATGATCCGTGCGCTTGCGGTTCACAATTGGCGCGTCTATGGACCGTCAACAATTATGCGGGTTGCAAGGTTGATAGAAAAAGCACCTCCTGAGGGTGCCAATTGCTTGGTAGATCACTTGTTTCTTGGTCTTCTAAGAAACAAAATAGTGTTGCCTTGTCGACCACCGAAGCCGAGTATATAGCCGTCGGTTCTTGTTGTGCTCAAATCATTTACATGAAACAAACCCTTCTAGACTATGGCATAGTTCTAGAAAGGGTACCTTTGTTGTGTGACAATGACAGTGCGGTTAAGCTTGCTAACAACCCGGTTCAACACTCACAAACAAAGCACATTGATATTCGCCATCACTTCCTTAGAGATCATGTTGCTAAGAATGACATTTCACTAGAAGGTGTAAGGACAGAAGATCAATTGGCGGATATCTTCACAAAGCCCCTAGAGATCATGTTTTCTAGGTTGAGGAATGAGCTCAGTGTGCTTGATTTCGCTAACTTCAACTAACTTACTAGTCTAGGGTTGTTTGTGCTTGCATTGCATTTGTATAACTTGTCATATGCATTAGGTGCTTGTCTAACTCTTGCAAGATAGTGATGAGATAGGAAAGGTTGGAGCCATTTGGACTCTTGGTTGCTCTAGACTCGGGTGAGGCTCATCACGAACAAGCTTGCAAGGGGATCAAGTGTGACAAGATAGATTTAAATTTATGTCTTAAATTCATGTCTTGCATTTGCATGCATATGCATGGTTGTTGTTTTTGTCGTTTAGTTGGCATTTGGTTATAGCACGCATTTAGGGGGAGATTTCTTTATCTTTGACAATTTTTGAAACTCCTAAGTGTGTGGTGCCATCCTATACTTTGGTTTTGGTTTTCTATTGGCTTTGGTTTCACCCTAGCACCACAACAGTCGGTCCTCGCGCGGATCTGCCATGTCCATCTTTCAACCGTTCAATCTCAGCCACTCGTTCGTCTCTAACCTTAACCGCCACTGTAACTTTTCCCCATTCGCTTTTCACCGCAGCTGCCATTCACTCCCTCGCCCGTTCGCCGCCGATCTCTGGCTCCTCCTCGAGTCGTTGTCAGCACCGCCTCATCCACTACGCTGCCGCCGCATCCACACGCTGCCGCCGCCCTTAGCCATGCACCATCGCTCCTCTCCTGCGCCCGTGCCACCGCCTCGGGTCGCCACCGTCCTCAGTCGCCGCCCTCCCACAGCGCCGCCACCTGCCCCTAGCCGGCCTACCCCTCTCTCGCGCTCGGGCCTCACATCCCTGTCTGCAGCTTTTTCTCCCTAAGGTTATTTAAATCTTCCATGCTCAATCTCTTCTGTCAGTACGCATAAATGCTCAATCCCACATGCTTGGATTTGTTATGCCCTATGTCTTTCCCATGTCTGTTCAGTGCTTAATTGCCAAGGTCTATTGCTATTTACATCTGTTGCCGTTATGGTCATGTCCAATTATCATCTCAACACCAATGCCATAAATCCTAGAGTTTGTGCTTCAGTTGCCTAAAATTCTATAAAATTCATGCAAACATCAAAAGCTCTAGTATATGTCTCTTTTCTCATGCTCATTATCTTATTGCCATATCTATCTTAGGATTTTAGCCGCTTTCCGAGCTCTCACCTATTCATGGTTACAGGACTCTCTCAAGAATATGCTTATTAATGTGTATGTATCTCTTTCTATCTTTTCTATGCATGCAGGGTGTTCTCGGGCAGTGGTCAGTGGCAGTGTAGCTTTGATAGTTTTTCAGTGGCAGTTGCTTGAGGCCAAGCCTCGGGTACTTCCTTTGGACGTTGAGGCCAAGCCTCAACTAAGGTCTGTGTCAAGGGGAGATTTGTCAGTGGCAGTGGCAGTGTTCATTGACATACTTGCGGTGGTTCTCTTGCAGTGCAGTGGTTTTCTTACAGACCAGTGGCAGTTACTCTCTTGCGGATTCAGTGATGGCTAGGACCAAGCACGCAACTCCTAGCGGTGGTGGGGTGAGCCCCCCTCCCTCCACCCCCCGACCTATTCCGCCCTCTGCCAAGGGCAAGGCGAAGGTACCCCCCAAGACTCAGAAGAAGAAGACAAAGAAGGGTGGTTCGGATGACTGGGAGACCACACTTCAGGTTGTGGCAGCGCAGGAATGCATTGAGGCTGGAGGCCGGGCAGTACAATTTAGTATCCGTGACCAGATAGGGTCTCCAGTCGCTCTAGAGGGTCCTCCTACAGCTCCTCTACGCCGTTCAGGCTGCACTCGTGTGCAGGTGGCCTCACCACCCCCTCAGCAGCAGAGTTCCCGTCAACCCGCTTCTTCTGGAGGTAGAAGGAAGTGGGCTCGATCACCTTCATCCTCAAAGGAGTCAGGTTCTTCAGATTCAAATGCTTAGCCATCTCAGTTGCCCTTTGTTGAGGAGCTCGCCAGGACATCGGCTCACCTGATCTGGCGTTTGAGGATTGAGAACGAGACTTGGTGATTCCCAGCCCATCGTCTCGTCACTGGGGCTTTCTGGACACCACTGCAGCAGATCTTTTTTGTTGCCTTCAACCTAGCTCAGGTCAGGCTTTACCGCTTCCACAGGCCGATGGATATTGCATGTATTGCTAGAGCCGTCGCAGTTGAGAGCAGCATGTTGGAGTCCTACTTCTCCTACATGCTCGGGTTGCTAGAGTTGTTTACCTTAACTACCAGGTTCAACAGGGATTGGACTCGAAACTTCTATGTCACTGTGTGGATGCCACTGGACCATTCCTATATGACTCTCATGTACCGTGGGCAGAAGTACACTCTGAGGTGTTAGGATCTTCACGGGCTGCTTGAGTTGCCACTAGAGGGTGACAAGCTTCACAAGCGGTGCTACCCCTCTGCGATTCCACCTCGGCGCCCTCTGTCCAGTGGGGTAGTACCACCTTCAGCGGAGCTCGTGTTACCGTGCTTCATGCAGCTGTTTGGGCCAGCTTCACATTGACATCCCATGGACTTGACACTGATCGCTTACGTGATCCTGGAGGCCCTTCGCCGTTCCTTGCACCCTAGGTCAGGGAACCGTGAGACGATCACAGCTCTACAACGGTGGCTCCTGGCTCACATTGTTGGTCGTCGGCCGTTTGACGTGATAGACTTCTTGATGACAGAGATACGAGATGTGATTTTAGATGGGATGAAGGTTGGCTGCACTTTGACTTATGCTCACATACTTACACATATTTTGGCTAACTTAGCGTTTCCTACTGAGGAGAACCTAGCTAAATTAGATGAGAGAGGTGGTGCCCCTTCATACCCGATCTACAAGGCTACCAAGTCTAATGACCGCCACCGAGGACAGAGGCCGATAGCTATGATCAGATAGGCAGTCCCTCCAGAGTAGCAGGCACAACAGGCAGAGGAGGACCAAGCCCTTAGAGAGGCAGAGCACGCGGCTGGACTTGAGACGTTACTTGACAACTCTGACCTTTATGAGGAGGACAGCTCTAACTCCGAGTATGTGCTTCTAGGCTCTCCGTCGTACCGAGTCTGGCACCGCAGGTACTATGTTTGTTAACCCTCCAGCCCCAGACGTCCCCTCATCAGTTCCAGCCACAGCTCCAGCTCCTCTAGCCATGCCAGATTTTCGGGCTATCGCCGACTCACTTCAGGCACTTGGTCAAACGTTGGTTAGTATTCAGGCTGCTCAGAAAACAAAGGATGAGAAGTATGATCTTCGGTTTGCTTTGATTCTTGAGCAGCAACAGAGGATGGTTGAGGAGCAGTGATGTATGGTCATAGAGTAGGAGCAGTAGCGTCGTAAGAACGAGTTCTAGTTCCAGTTGCTCTTTCAGCGCGCAGGTATACGGATGTCGTCTCTCTCGCCGACTCCAGCTCCAGCACTTCCACAGCTTCTTCTGAGTCCGGCGGGGCCAGCACTAGATCCGGTTTCACCGATCCGGCCAGTTGCCAGTGTTGGTGGCTTCGTACCGCCTCCTCCGGTGTATGAGACTCCTCTTCCACATATACCTACACTGTTCTCAACACCAGAGACCTCGATGCTCATAGGCTTCACCAGTTCAGCTGCTCAGGCCACTACTCCAGCTTCAATGTCCACCTCAGTGCCAGCTGTCACTTCTACCATGTCTAGGTCCCTTGAGGCCTCCTACTCATAGCTGACCGGTGAGCGCACACCAGACCAGCAGGAGCTTGTTTCAGAGATTGTGACTGCAGAGCATCTCTAGCAGCCCAATGACCAAACACTCTCAGCTCTAGTGACGTCAGACTCGACCGTGGTCACTGCAGAGGTCATCGGCCCTCCTCCAGCTCCCGACACTCAGACCACAGGTGTAGAGATAGAGGACCCGGTTTTAGCTGCTTTGCGTGGCATGACTCCGTATCCCGAGCACACCTCTGCGCAGACTCCTCCCGCTCTAGAAGCTTAGTTTGGTTTTGGTACTTGACGCCAAAGGGGGAGAGGTTTGTGGAGATGTGAGAGTTAGGGGGAGCTTGTATAGCCTTTTGGATCTTTGATGTGAACTCCCATGCATTCATACTTTGGCTTGCTACTATGGTTGATGACATGTGCTTGTGCTATATATATATATATATATATATATATGCCATGTCATGCTTTGGTTGCGTATGTGCTTGTCCTTAATATCCTTTTCATACGCTTTGTTTTGTAATTCACATCTCTTTTATTCACAAATATACCATTCGAGGTTGTGTTGTCAGCAATCACCAAAAATGGGGAGATTGAAGGTGCATATAGGCCCCTAATTCATTTTTAGAGATTAATGACAACATGATAATTGTGACTAACGTGTGTCTTGCAGTGGCATTCAAATTAAGTTAGTGCAATGATGGGTTTCATGGTATTCTTTGCCCCCCATCGTATGAATTACATGTGTCGGATCAAAGGATATGCGAGAAGCATAAGGACATGCTAGTCCTGCCGTTTGGAGTTGAGAGACACTTGGATTAGTGGAGGTCTTTGTTTTTCCTTTGGCCGTACTATAAAGGGGGGCAAGAGTTGTAGCTTGACCTACATGAGCCTAGAGCCTAGTTGTGGTGTACACTTGTGAAATTCTAGCACTAGGTAGCTTAGATGAAGCCTTGAAAACTATGAAAGAAGTTAGAAACTCAAAGGAATTCGAAATGGACGAGTTTCATAACTTAGAAATGGGTTGATAGACCCCACCGACTGTTGCGGTGGTGACCAGTTTGGTCACCGCAACAGTCGGTCAGTGATGGACCGAGAGGGCCCGGGG
>CM014274.1:59726153-59753942 GCA_004135705.1 Alloteropsis semialata
ATGGGCCTCTAGATGGGCCTTACTACATGGGCCATAGGGGCCACATATATACACCAACACATTATAGTACAACTAAAATGTTAACATATCTAGGAAAAAGATTAGGGTGTGTATGGTCTGTTCAGGTTGAGATTTCATATCCAATCAAACTTGAATGGGATTTGGATTCTATATCTTAGTTAATATCAGTTGGGTCAATGTAATTACACTGATGGTAGTCAATGCATTGTACAATTGTTGAGCCATAATAGTGGCGTAGGTTGTAAAGCAACATGAGACTATGGCTAGTTAATCATTGTTGTAGACTAGCATGGTGGTGTAAGACTAGCTGAGCAGTGTTTTGTGGTAGAGCAGCTAGTGGCTGTGCCATCATCACAATATCATGCGTATGGCAGATAAACACTGCTGTTTAAAACGGCTGATTGCTCGATTCTCGAAACAGCACCTGAAGACCTCTTTTGCTTTAGATTAATATAAGCATACTCAGATAAAATTAGAAATACGCCACAAAACTTTACATGCTCAGATTTTGGTTGCAACTCATCCCTGAATTTACTAAGTGTATTACGATTGAGACAACTTCTGAATTGGTGATGGATGTGTTCAGATCGTGCACCAAAGAAGGCAATATATGTTTTCACCTTGTTAGCAATTAAGGTAATATATTGTGGTTGGCTGTGGGTATCAGGGAATCTAGGTGCTGCATTTGTATTTGGTACTTGGTTAGTATTGTTCATAGTATTTCTTAATTTATGTTTATTGCTTATAATGAATGAAAATGGTGCTTCACTATTTGTGGAATTTACTTGCTGGTTAATCACATGGCTACTATTAATGATGGGCATTGCTAGCTTTATGTAGTGTAAACACACCTGTGCATCACTGTTCATAATCTGTGCTTGGTTGGAATTTACCACTGTTGGCGTGTGACCGTTATAATTTCATCATTCATCTTTCTTACATTAAATAAATTGTATATTATGGAGTGTGGACATGTGATATATCCTCATTTCAGAAAATTTTTGCAGAGTGGCAGCGTCAAATTGGAGTGGTGAAGGATCATTCCTGTTTACATCAAGTACTGCTCTGTATGACTGCAGTGACAACATGATGTGCAATGAGGTACTAGAGAAAGATTTGTATTATTCAGGGATCATATTTGTCTGTACCATTTCTCTGGTTCTTTTGGATGGTACAAGTTTGGCAAATTTTAAAACAAACCACAAAACATGTTATGCAACTAGCTATATTATGCTCTTCAGTTGAAGCTTTGATTGTCTTTTTTTCCTTCCTTTTTGTGATGCATATAAAAAGTTTTTTTCATGTAGGATTGTCCGTCAGTGCCAATTGGCAGGAGCCCTCGCACCGATGTACTTCTAAAAGTGGAAAATGTTGCTCTTGAGGCAGGGGGCTGTGTTCTCAGGCTAGCTGGACTTTATATATCCTCAACTAGTGCCTATAGTTTGTTCCTACTGCAATTGTTATGGACACAAACTCTTGTATATTACTGTGGATGAAACTGGTATAGCATTTCCTTGACCTGGACACACAAGATAGACAGGGGTGCTCATGTTTTTTGGTTGAGGAAAGGAACTTTGGACACACGACCAGATCATATGGTCAACCAGATTCATTATGAGGTAAGGTGAGCTACAGATTTATCTTAGGTGCACCTCTTGCTTATAATTTCTCTACTCATCTCTCCATCTGTTGGACGATGGTTGAGCTTATTGATGTCATATCTAAAATCTGTAAATTTATGTACCTACAATTTCTTTATAGCCTTGACCTTGTATTTGCCCAATCAAAAATGCTGAGCAGAGTGCCTGTTATCTGTTAAATATTGGTATTCTTTATATTTTACTTAGTCATGAAATACAAAAGCATAGTTTCTTTTTTAAATGCATCCTATAAATCCTTGTAGTCTATGAATCCAGTTGAAAATTGATATTCGTTACTTTAGATAGAGCAATGCTGTGTATTAGATGTCCACTTAATTTAGTTTTGACCACATTATTGTTTGCTGTGATCCAAGCATGCCTGTGAGGCTGTGACTTGTTAAGGTCTTTTCCATGTTGATCTCATGGACGGGTGTGAAACACTATATTATTATCTGTGATTATTTATGTCATTTTGTTGCCAGGATGCTGCTTCCCTTGCAATAGCAATCATGAAAAAGAGACCGCGGAGCCAAATCTTTTTGGGCTGTGACAATAAGCCTCTTTCCAGGTCACTGCAGACCTTCTATTTCATATTAGTTTCTTAGTTTTGCCATGCAGTGTTGCTCTTTTGGTTAGCCTAATTAAAAAGGAGAAAAATAACTTCGCAGGCAAGAAATAATGGACGCTGTGAACAGAAGTGGAAAATTTGACACCAAGTTTGAAGGCTTCACTGGCTAGTCTTTTACCTGCTCTGAGCGTTTACATCTTCTTTAGGGCACATGCATTAGCATCCCTTACATAATCTGAAATCTGCTTGAACTGCAGGTACTGATGGTCCATTGGGAAAGAGGATGGACAACTCCAAAACTCGGGCCGAGATTGGGTGGGAGCCAAAGTACCCAAGCTTCACTGAATTCCTTGGTATCAGCAGTTAGCATCCTTGCATAGTGTTCAGTTCTTCTGACTCGACGGAGTAGCAACCGCGAGGAGGTCGTACCAAGGTTTGGAATTTTACATGTTCTGAACTCTGAAGTCTGAACTGGTGAGGTTGTATATCTGTTTCTGCTCCGTGCTTGTCATTAGGGGGGTGTTTAATTCCGCGAAAAGTAGGAAAAGGGGTGAAAACTTTTTGCATTGGAAGCGTGTTCTGTGAGAGGGGGCACGGTTGTCAATGTGAAAAACTTTTTGCAAAAAGTGGAAACTTGAGGGAATTAAACACCCCCTAGTTCTTTAGATGGGACTACCTGAGTTCTCCACAAGACTATGCGTTTGTAGAGTAGTTTTCAACGTCTGGTTTTGGAAACTTCCTTTGTTGGATGCAAAGTTTCTTTTAGCGTACAGAAGGTCAAGCTGGGCGCTGCGTGGCTCCGTGCATGCTTCTCGGAGCCTTTGAGCTACAGTACAGAACAAATGAACCGTCGACCAAATGCAGAACAAGTAAGACTTTGGCTGTCCTCGTGTGCCCCGGTCAACTCTCAACCTTTTGGTCAAACTTGCACCATTTCCCATATGAAAATAAAATTCACAAGGAAGAATATATTTAGTTCTCTGAATTTCTGAAGAAAACGAGGAGAAAGCCATCCATCCCATGATCAAGTGGAATTCCATCCACCATTGAAAGTGACACCACACCAAACCAAATCAAAGACGAAAGGTGAAGTCCGCGTCCCCCGCGTCGCCCGCAGGGGCGACTCGGGCGGAACCGCCGCCGCCGGTCCACAGCCCGCCCCCCCTCCTCCCAGCACCTCGCCGCCGCCGGAGAGCACCGCAGGAAGTCCGTGCGGGCTCTAGGAAGGCGGCGGCAGGGTGATTTTCCCCATCCCTCTCCTGATTTTCTCCATCCCCTCTCTTCCCACCCATCCAATCGAGCTCGTGCTGCGAATCCATGGTGCTACGGTGCTCCCTCGCCAGATCCCTGCGATTAAGGTTCGTCCACACCTCCCCTCGTCTGGATCCGGCCCCTGCCAGCTTGGATTCGTGTCCTTGAGGGCGCGGGGCACTGGCGGACGTCGAGGGGCGACAGCAGCGACGACTCGGCGGCCACGGCGCGTCCAGGCGGCTGCTTGGCCTGCGGCGGTGGCTGTGCTCCCGTTCCTCGGGGCGTGTGGCCGGCAACGAAGCAGCCCGTGTAGCTGCGGTTGCCGCAGTCGTCGGATCTGGTCGCCTCCAGGCCAGATATGTCGATTCTCAGTAGGGGAGCTCAGGGCCCTCACGGGCACCTCACGACTCCCTTCCCTCGGTGGTCCGGGTCCTCGCCGTCCGTGGTGCAGGTCTGCCCAAACGAGGCCAGGAGGTGGCCTGATCTGCTCAGCGGCAGCCGTCCTCCCAGTGCGCATCCGCATCCAAGAAGCTACCGATGTGGTGGGGGTCCTCTGCTGCGGCGGCGAGCCGCTGCAGCTATGGTGGACAAGGCTGCAGCCGAGAGTGATGGATGATGGAAGTCGCCAGCGAAAGCACACCCTGGTTTTCAACCGGTGACAACGTCGACGCCTGCGGGTGCCGGTTTCCTCCCTAGAGGCGTTGCCATGGAGATCTCAGTACAAGCGACCTTTCCTGTTTTCGTCATCACACGAATTCATGCCTTGCTGCAGTGTGAGCCATTCAGGGCTCAAACTGCAAGCTGTGCCGGCCGTGCGTATGGTGGCGATAGGAGCAACCGCAGCTGTGCAGCAAGTATAAGGGGGAGGCAACCATCTTCGCATAGCATGTGAGCCAAGACCTCTAAATCCATCCAAGGTGAAGCTAATATGATACGTCTTGTAGCTTAGTGATGTGATCTGTGGTTGTGCCACAAATTTCGCCCTTGTGCTGGGGCTTGGTGATGTTATCCGTGGTTTAAGCCACAATTTTGCCCTTGTGCTGGGGCATGATGCCATCCGTGGTTAGGCCACACCTTCGCCCTTGTGCTGGGGCATGATGTCATCTAGGCCTAGTTTAGCTAGGTAGGTATCATTGGTTTTAGCTCGGTTTTCCATATTAACCGTGCGGGGTTTTGCCTCGTTTTCCTAAAAAACGAGGCCGTTGATCTGTGGTCTGCCACACTATTTGAATACAATTCAGGTGGGGATTCTCTCCCCTCCGGTGACCATTCAAAAAAAAAAAAATCAAAGACGAAACCAAGAACAGTGCAGTTCAACCCTATGCAACAGACGAGAGACCCAAAAGATTTTCTCAGAGCTTGCCGCTGGCATGTGGGCCCCACCCAGTCGCGCCATAGGCCTCTGCCGTCTCGGCACCGGCCTATTCTCCTTGGACCTGCGCCCATGGATGGTAGTAAACAAAACTTCGTATCCTCCCCTCCTTTTGCGTCCCAAGCAACCATTTGCCTCCTTTCTCTACGCTCCAAGCAACTCTGCCCCTCTCTCTCACACACAAGGAAGCATCAGGAGATTCACAAGGAGCTCGAGCTCTCTCACCGCCATCGCCATGGGATCGGGATCGTGCTGCTGCATGGGGTGCAACGGCGGTGGCGACGACGACAGCGGAGGCGACGCCGGCGGCGGGCTGGACCCCAAGGGGTTCCTGCTGGCCATGATGATCGCCCTGGTGCTCTTCATGCTCTGCCACGTGCGGCCGCCCCGCCGGAACTCGTACGTCGTCTACCGCTGCTACTGACGGTCGATGGCCGCCGCCGCCGTCACCGGCACGCTTGACCGTGGACCGTGGCCGTCAGGAAGACGGATTCCGTGATGCAAACTCTTGAAGGTCTCGCCATATTCATGCTCTGGTTACCCCTCGATTCGTGGGGCCATCCTCTGTAGTAGAAAGCAAGCTGAGTGAGTTCTACATTTTCTTTTTCTTTTGTTATCAGCATATAATTAATACAGTATGTTTTTAGGCAAAGCCAGTACATGCTCGATGTGTGATGTATCCAACCGAATTGATCAATCAATCAGAAAGAGAGATTGCACGGCAAATCTGTTCAAGTTTATTTCTTGATTGGCCTCATGTTTCATTTCGTTCCCTTGTTTGCTCTTTTTAGCTTGTTCATCGTGTAAAATATATATTCTCGATTTTAGCAAAGATATATGAACAGATCTTTGTTCTGTTCATAGGCATCAAGAACCAAGATTTACTTTGATAAGCATGTAGAACAAGTTCTATTTGTTTCAGTGATCCAGTCTCTGACAGATGTAAAACACCAGGTATCAAAAAGCAGGATTTTTTTTGTAGAGGGGCATTATGTAATTTCATTGTGATTGACGAATCGTCCCATTTCATTTCATAAGGAAATTAATATTTGGTTTATTAGTATTCTATTCTATATGCATTTTATACAGACAGAGTACTAATAACATTATGTTTTCAAATAGAGCACAATAAATAAACGGAGAGATTAAAGAATGCAGAACAAAGCAATGAAAGAAACAAACTGAATGGCTAGAGGGCCCCGTCTGGGGTTAATTAAAAAAACCAATGCGTTTGTGAGCATCGATGATGAATTGTGAGTCTTTAATTTACCCATGTAAATTTCGCCCTATGTGTACCGGTGCTCGTGAGAACTGACTGGGCGTTTTGTTGGTATACGAGCACGGACCTCGCTTTGCTTAAAAAGCCTACTAAACACCGTACTTTGGGTAGCTTCGGTTAGCTGGTGGCTGGTGGCTGGTGCTGATTTGTTGTGAGAGAAAAGTACTGCTGGCTGGCTGGTGGCTGGTGCTGATTTGTTGTGAGACTGAAGTACTGCTGGCTGGTGGCTGATAAGCCAAGCGAACAGGCTTGTATGGGCTACAAAGTTGAAAATCAGGTTGACGTCAGCCGTTTTGGCCTCGATCTGGACCTAACAACTGATGTGAAACCTCTTTGGCTTTTGAGATTGGATTGAACCTAGCGGCGGCGTACTCGATTAGTTGTGGATTTGTAGCAGTCATGATTGTGTTGTCAATGCCAAGGCCACATTCGTCACAGCACAGCTTATGATCGGTGTGTGTAACTTCTTGCAGAAGAGAATGAGGGGGTGTGTTAACTCCAGTGAATTGGTAAAAAGTGGTGAAAAATTTTGCATTGGGAAGCGTGTCTTTTAAGAGAAGACACGATTATCAGTGTAAAAACTTTTTGATGAAAAATTGGGGGAATTAAACAGGCCCTGAAGCAAGAATGGTGATGGTGTAAACAGGGGCGGATACGTTGATGCGCGCGGTTGCAGTTCCAGTTCCGTGTCATGTCAGCGTGGCCGACATATACGTCACATAGCAGCCGCCATTTCTGACAACTGCGCACGCAACTTCGTCGCTTCCTGAATTTTTCTATTTTTTTTTGGCTTGGATACTACCAATTATGTGTTCATCAGTATCACAAAAGGCCTATCATCACATTATTATTGTATCTTCGATCTAGGATCACTAAAAGGCCTCGGTAGATAAAGCTGTAAAAAGCAAGCAATGCAATCTGGTCTAGTCCTGTTTGCCGACATGCCGAGTCGCCGACCGACATATCCATGGCTTATTATATAATCTCTCTGTATTTTTATGTCACATTTTGTTTTTCCAAAATTAAACTTATTCCTACAGAAAAATATAATAATATGTACAATGCAAAAAATGTTTCATTGAATCCAAAAATATATTTTGATAGCGCGTATGGTTGGTACCATAGCTTTTGTATTTTCTATAAATTTAACCAAAAAATAGATAAATATTACTTAGGACAAAGACATACAAAATCATATAAAGTATATACCCCACACACAAAATTAGATGTGTAAGTCAATTTTTTTTTCTAGGTCATCATATATATAAGGCCAGTTCCAATGAGAGTTCTATCAATATTAAATAGCATGCAACATCAGCAACTTTGCTGACATGGTCAGGTGATTATGAGGAGAGAGGAGAGGGTATTTCATCATATGTGAGAGTAGTTTCATCTCTATGAAACCATCGGCCACAGTTACGAAGATCTCAATATTGGTAACTGTGCAATAAAAGTATACACTGAGACTGGTCTAAAACAAGAATATAAGAAAAGAAACTTTAGGTCAATGGATAAACGACAAACTCTGGCCAATTGAAAGTATCAATTGGGATCTCAAGTATCTTTATTTATCTAGGTCATTAGATCAACCTAATTGAAAGTGGAGTGGAAATTCAGGTATGATTTAGAGATATACTAGTATATTTTGAAAGTTCAGTGACCTTGGATGTTAATATGTTATAACACAGGACAAGTTTATAGATAGGCCATGCATTTTACTCAAGGCAACGTATCAGGTGCAAACCAACCTCTCCGTGCAAACTATGCAAACTTCAATCTGGACCACATGATCTTGATCCAAGGGGGCACATAGAGAGAGGTGGGAGGGGGGATTTGCAAAATCACCGCCCACCCTTAATCACAGCAAGATCACTTTTGCAAATCCCCCCTCCCACCTCTCTCTACGCGTCCCCTTGGATCAAGATCATGTGGTCCAGATTGAGGTTTGCATAGTTTGCACGGAGAGATTGGTTTGCACCTGATACGTTGCCTTTGCTCAATGGCCAAATAACTTGTAGTTCCTTTTGTCCATTCTTTCTTCCCTCTTAAATAGTACACCCTTTTATCTTACTAGTAATATGCATATTAATCAATTGGTGTACCCAGGCGCAACACATGCACACCAATCTCTGGATAAAAGGAAAAATAATTGTTGACGCCGGTTTCAAGTGGATTCAGGGTGGTCTGGAAAACACAGAGGCGGCCCGGCCGGCCGTCATTTCCGAGTTCTCACGCCCACGCACGCGCATGCATATATCCACTTCCCCTCATCAGTGTTGTCCTGATGATGTTTTCGCATTTACTATCATTATCTTTGATCTTCATCACGGCATAAATTAACGAGCTAGTTTCACGTAGTTTAGGACGGAAACCGCGTGACGCTGGCAGCATGGTCCAACAGAGTAACAGACTAGCCATCACATGCGGATGCCGCCTGGTGTGGACGAGATCGGAGCTGAGGCAGCCGGAAGTAAAGGCTCACATCGAATCGAGCTTTCCAATTCCAACTTCTCCAGCTTCCTTGCTCGTCATGCCGGCTACTCGGCACCCCCGTGGCCGTGTGCGGATGCATGGATGATGCCGGCGGGCCTGTAGCGAGCGAGCTAGCTCCGGTTGCCGACATGCATGCCGAGGTCGCTGCCGACTGACACGGTCTTTGTTCCTTTTCCCCCCTCCCTAAGCCATGCATGCCGAGCATGCGTTGTCTGTTTCCGCGCAGGGCCCGAATGCATTTTGATCTGATGGCGGAGCCTGGCCAGGCCGCCCGTACGTAGCAGCACAGAGAAACAGAGGAACGAACGGGAGGTAGACAAGGAGAAAGGAACCTCCACTGGTGAGGGGCGAGCGGTGAAGCGTTGGCGCGCCCGGCGCACGGCGCGTGGCATGTACGTACTGTACAGAGAACAAAGCAGGCTCTGGTGGTAGCTGCGCTGCGCTGCGCTGGTGTCCCCCGGGGCGCGAGGAGGAGCGCCGGCCCACGAGGTGGCGCCTCGAGATCCGCGTGTCATGCCGGCCGGTTTCATCTGGGATTTGTTCTCGATCTTTAACTTGTCGCCTGCCTGTGAAGTAGTGCACGAAGCGATGCCCACACAGCCGGATAGAAAGGAAGGCTCACGCCAGCCACCTGGGAACTCCTTTATGAGTCTTTACAGATCCTATTTCACCTTCATTCTTTTCGTTCGAAACAATTCTGACACAAAAGGCATCACGAAAATTGGTCTTCATTTGGAGACTGATTACATTTATGTGCACCGAGTATAAACAGATTATTGGCCACATCATTGGTGTATGGAGCACTGGAGCAAGGGCCGTACCAACGAAATGGAGACCCAGGTGCAAAAACAAACTAAGAGGCCCTAAAATTAAAAAATACGGTCTAACCAAAACGAACTTTCACTATGAAACTTCAGTTTTTGTTAGACGGGTTGAAAGGTAGTATCCAAGCAATAAATTGACCTTGTCTTCAACTGAATAGCATCATAATTTTAGTATTTTGTGAAATAAAATCTTCAATATATCTCATAGTTAATCTTCTCGAAGATATCATTTTGAAGTGCTATATATTATTGCCAATTCATTGAGTCTTTCTTGAGTCACAGTAGTTTGTATGTAGGATTTCAACAACTTGAGTTTAGAAAATCTCTTTTCCACGCATGCAACAGTCATAGGAGTTAACAAAATTCTGTATGCAATAAGGACACAGGAAACAGGTGTTTCCAATACTTCAGAATATTAAGAGGGGCCATGGATTCCTTAATATAACACTGGATGAATTTGAACTCTCCATACAGTTCTTCCATCAATATCTGGAACGTGCGCCACTTTTAAGTGCAGCCTCTTTCCTGCGAAACAGCCAGACCTCCTGCCACCCAGGGCCTAAAAGTCCTAAAGAGGCACATATGGGCTGGCTATGCTCACTGTACGTATAGGATTTAGTGGGCCTTTTATTTTTTTTCTGTACTTAAGTAGTTAAGTAGATGATTACTAACTTAATTAGATGATTTGGGGCCCAAAAATTTGGGAGCCCTGCCCTGTTATTATACGGGCCTGTGTTGAAAATTTATGGATCTGTTGCAATACCTGTTTTCATGTTGCAATCAGGGCCGTAGAACAGCAAGAGCAAGGTGCCCAACTGCACAGGGTCACCGAACCCTGTAATTTGGTTAGCTGCTGTAGTTAGTTGGCTAATTACATACCGAGGTATAGAAAAAGTTGAAGGCCCACTAAAGCCCATACAGCAAGCAATAATCAGCCCATACGGTCGCTTCACGCACAACAGCACGAAGTGAATCTTGATGTATTGTTTTTCAACTTGTTTAATTAAGTCTAGAATTTCTGTACTGTTTAGGGCACCATCGTGCTCTACAATACACTCTGGTTACGCTGCTTTTCAAATTTTGGGGCCCATTATATGTTTTGCCCTGGGGCCACAAATTCGTAGGCAGTCGTTGTTGTCTCCAAATGGCGCAAGCACCGGATGTTTGCATGTTTCCAAATGTTGCAACACTTAATATTCACAATATTTGCAAACATGATATGCAAAAAACTGAGACAGAACTTTAAGAAAATAAAATTTTCAACACTGACATTTTTACTGGAAGTGTCCATGTTCATTAGGCTATGTGTATGCCTTCATATGTTTACAGAAACGCATCCACTAAATCTCTGAGAAACAGCGAAAGAGCCTCTAGCCTAGTGGTTAGAACACCTTAATAGCACCAGCAGGTCCAAGTTCGAATTCTAGTGAGAGTGAATTTATGTGTCGGTGTTAAAAAAGATCCCTCTCCGAGGTTTTCTCGATCAGTGGTTGAGATTGTCTTTCTATCTTAATCACAATGCCTTCCGAGAGGTCTTCCCTCGGCTGGTCGAGTTTTTTGAGAAACTCTCAAGATATCCGCGGAGGACAATTTTTTGTCATATAATCCTGTTGTTGAATTAAGTTGTGTTGTAGCATGCTCGAATACATGTTGTTGCTGAATTAAGTTGTGTTGTAGCATGCTCGAATTCATGGCTCTTCGTAGAAAAATAAACCACTGGAAATCTAAAGAGGAACTTTGAAAAGAGACATTTTTCTACAAACCTAATGTACAAGAAGGCGTCATGATGAAATTTTCTAGGTGAATCAAAAAGGTTCACAATGTGAATAATCCAACTGGTGATGAAAAATGACCATTGAGACAAGAATGAGGCAAAAGACCTATCTGCCTTCTGGGTCTTGAGTGATGGTTACATCATTCAGACTGCAACGCTCAACAACAGTAGCTGATTCCACCGCTTTAGACACACTTAGGTTGTAGTACGCCGGATGCTTAGGCTCAGATACAACCACACTCTCACTATTTAGCGCAGCAACAACCTCTGACATGGTGGGTCGATCATCTGCATTTTCTTGGACACACATTACTGCAATGTTTATGTACCTCCTAGCCTCTGTGGCATGCATCTCATTGGAAATTGATACTTCTACAAGCTCAAGCCATACACCTTCCTGCCACAGGTGCCAGGTCTGCAGAAAATTCATAATTCCTCATGATATGGAGTTATGGACTGTGGCTGCATAACATCTTAGAGAAGATGTATACTTACATATCCAAGAAGGTTAAGGAAGTCTCCAAATTGGTGAAAACCAGAGTTCCTTTTTCCACTAAGGATCTCAAGAAGTAGAACACCAAAGCGGAACACGTCAGATTTAATGGAATAGATACCTTCAGCGGCATATTCAGGAGACATATAACCACTGAATCATGAACAAGCAAGAGAACAATGTTATGTTAACATATTAGAATCGTTTGATTGCACAATACAGACAGATAAAATAATGTTGACAAAACATCTGTGCTCACTATGTTCCAACCACCCTTTTTGTGTTTCCTTCAGTATCATTAGAGCCAAAAATTCCTGCAAGCCCAAAATCTGAAATTTTAGGGTTCATATCCTGGTCCAAGAGAATGTTGCTAGCTTTAAGATCTCTATGTACAACGCGCAACCGAGAGTGCTTGTGCAAGTACAGAAGACCCTGTGCAATGCCTTCAATTATCTCACGTCGTTTACTCCAATTAAGTAAACTGCTTTGGCTTGCATCTACACAACACTCAGGTGTAATAATACATTTTAGCAACATTGTTTATTTCCTACAGAAAAGTTTTCTGTGGCCTCTAGTAACTGAGAAAGGTCAAAAAGAGTGAACTCTGAACTCTTCTCTTCAATTGTCCAAACCAAGGCGTTTTCTTCAATCCTACCATCCACACCAGCTTTGTCCTGCAAGCTCACATTTCTTGAATCGAAACCATATATACATAAGTACATAATCAATTTGCTATTCCCAAATTTCCATCACATAATAAATTTTAGCAACATTGTTTTTATTTAGGTTTATCTAGGGTTCAATGCATTTTCTTTTATTCAATTTGTGGCCTTAATTACTTAAACAACAATTAATCTTAGTTCAAAAAGTGTATGATGCATTGCATGCTCTTGCATTTGTTTTTGTTTGGTTGTGTGAATTCCAAATCCTCTCCAAATTCAAATCCTATTCAAATCTCTCTCAAACTCCCAAATCCAAATTCAAGTAATTGTTCAAACTCTTTTTCCTTTCCCTCCCTTCCCCTTTTCCCTTTTGGCCTGGCCCAACCTTCCCCCTCTCTCTTTTCTTTTTCTTTCTTCCCTGCCGGCCCATCACTCGGCCTAGTTGCCCCCACACTCCCTCTCTCTCGCTGGCCCAAGGGCCCCACCTATCGGCGCCCCACGCCGCTCTCTCTTCTCTCCCTCTCTCTCTTGCCGCCCGGGCCCACACGTCAGCGCTCTTCTTCTTCCCCACACCACCCTCACCCGAGCCACCGCTCGCCCGCAATCGCCGCCCCACGTCCGTGCGTCTGCGATTCCCTCCCCCACTTCTCTCCAAATCAAGGCGCCTTCACCCGCTCATCAATCCCCCTTCACTCCCCTCATTCCTCCCCTTGCAATGACTCTCGGGCATCAATGGCCATTGATGCCGCCGCTCTCTGTTTCTCCTCTCCCCGAGCCCCTCTGCTCCCACTTCTCGCCTATATATATGGCCTCTCACTCGCCTCCCGCACGCACACGCTCCCCACAACCCGAAACCTCTCTGCAATCGTGCGCTTTCATGCTCGGAGCTCGCCGCCGTCGCCATTGCCGAGGTTTCTCTGGAGCTCAACCCCCATGACCAGGAGCTGAAGCCACCAGCGGACACCCGTCCTCGCCGTTCACCGAGATCGCCGCCGATCTTCGCCGCCTTTCCTCATCGCCAACCCTCTCCGGTCACTTCCCGACGCCAAGATCACCACTGGCCACCCGCCGTTCGCCACTGTTCGCCATTGAAGCTTCTCCGATCATCACCCGGCGCCGTTAAGCCCAGTGGTGAGCTCGCCTTGCCTCGCTCTCTCTCTCTCTCTCTCTCTCTTTCTCTCTCTCTCTCTCTCTCTCCTAGTACCCTTATTTTCGCTTTTGGAGCTCTATAGCGCCGCACAGCATGTTCGCCGGCGATCCCCCACCGCGCACAGTAGCCGCCGGCCGTCCCTTTTGTTTTCCGCCACTCATCGGTGAATCAACGGCCCGGATCAACTCATGGATATTGGTCAACCCGAGTCAGACAGCCCCCCGGCTATTTTTTTAAAGAGCCCCTGATGTTTCTAGTATTCAACCCGCAGTCCATGTTATGTGTAAACTATTTACATTCATGCCCTTAGTTTTCCTGTTTAGGCCCCTGCTCTTTTTAATAATTGAACCCGCCATCCTTTTCATGGTCAATTCACTTGCTAGCCCTTTTGAGTTATGTTTAATTATGTTTAAGCCCTTAGTTTTAATCAAAACAGTACGTAAACTTAGGGTTATTTGCATATTAGTCCCTGCAACCTTGTAACTAGTGTATCTTCGTCGTTTTAAATCCGTTTTGGGCGATTCTCACGTCCACGCGATCGTCTCTGCATGCTCTATAGGTTAGGGTATTTGTTCTATGTTTTTAGCACTGTTTGGTGCACTGGTTTAATTTATTTTGTTGTATTGCTATGTGTGATTGTGTAGAGAACGTGTCGTTCGAGGAAGGAGAAGAGCAGCGGCTGTTCGAGGAGGAACAACAACAATTTGTTGAGGAAGGCAAGTGGCCTCCTTCTACATGAATCTTCTTTTTGTCCCAAATACATCATGAAATTTACCTTTACTTTACTGTTTATGCATTAATTTTGATGGGTCACCTATTAGGACATGACTAGACTTTTTGCCTTGAACCTTAAAGCACCTGGTTATGACATTGGTAGAAATGCTTAGCTTGCTTATACTTGGGTTGGTTATGTTAATCTTATGCAAATGTTAATCATGATTTTATTATGTTGTTATACACTTGCTTAATTACAAGATCATCATGATTAATTGGAACATGGAGAACCACCGAAGAAAACAGTGCAACCACAATGTCACATGGCTCTGAACTTAGCTAATTAATTAGACATGGGGTTGGCTAGTGGCCTTACCGTAAGGGCAAGGAAGGGGCCGGTGAAGAGGTCATAGCTCGGTTCTCTTGGAGGAGTAGCCTTTGCTAAGGTACGGTCTCATTAGGAAGGGTTATGGACCTCACCGCTGCTGAAAATCTAGTGGGCCGCTAGTTGGCTTTGTGTCTTTGTAAAGGCTTTGTAGTGAACCCTCGCCACTCACCAAAGGAAGTGCTTAAGGGCCTTGCAAACCTAGGCGACAAGGGGAACACGAGCTGTGGGGAAAGTATACAACCTCTGCAGAGTGTAAAACTGATATATCAGCCGTGCTCACGGTTAAGAGCGGCTTGGACCCTCACATGATAATTGAACTTAAACATGATCTTAACTTGTGGTTCTTGGTCCCTTTTGTGGAATAATTTGGTTATCCTGCTTAATTTTGGGTTGGTATAAACTTACATCTAGTAAATAAGTGCTTGCTAATAAAACTTGATCAACTATGTCGAGGTTGTACTCGGCAGATATTTGTCCGGCAGGCACCCCGCTTCGTGCGAAGATCAATCATAGTAGATGAACAAAGAGACTCAGGATTTTATACTGGTTCAGGCCCTCGAGATCGAGTAATAACCCTATGTCCAGTTGCTTGCTTGTATTATCTCGGCGAGTACAGATTACAATGGTGTAACAAATACTCTCGGGTGGATTGACTAAGATTGGGATACCCTCTACGCGCGGGACCCCCCACTATTTATATCCAGGGAGACGTGCCTTACAAGACAAAATAGACCTAAACCTAGTAGGACTCTAACTATCATCGGGTTTCCCTTCTGCGATCCAGCTGTCGTGTCTTGTTCGGAATCTTCTTCGCTTGGAGTCGGTAGTCGGTAATCCTCGTGATCGGGCACCCGGGTATTATGGCCTCAATAGTAGCCCCCCAGCTTATCTTGTTCAGAAAAGGTTGTTCCTTGAATAGCCTTCGGGTTTGTTTACTCTTCGGGTAATTTTAGGATATATAAATATCTCGATAATCACTTCAATGTGAGAGCCAGAAAAAGATCCCGAACTCTGAATGGCGAAACCTGCATCTGAATGATATGGTCAGAGAAAATATCAGCCATAATTTAGTTATTAAAAGGAATATTCCATCTTGAAAATTGAATCGCCAAGGGTTGGTGAATCCTACCCCGTGCATTGAAACTCCACTACGCACGCCTCCCGAAACTCTAGCAGCGCACGCGCCATAAATCACGGCACTGTTTTGGTTCCTCGATCCGCGCACAAAGCGTTGCCCCAGGGTCTTTAAATATCGAATCCCTTGGATTGATCCAGACTTGAACCTTCCCCCTTCCACCACCATGGGAAAGAAAAAACTCAGCCGCAAGTTCAAGTTGCCTCGTCTCCTTTTTGGAGACTCCCCTCGCAGCTCCGCCGAGTCGCCGCACAATGTGCCGGAAGGTCTGCCGGTAGTTGCGCCACCCCCTGCTCCCCCTCAGGCTCCTCTCCTAGCTTTCCTCGGGTATGGGGATGAAGGAGTCAAGGTTGAACCGTGAGGTGAAGCTCCGGTGATGGCGTCTCTGCTCCCTGAGGCTGCTCCGTCAGGCATCGCCGCCGGGAAAAGACCTGCGTCACCATCTCCAGCCCCGGTGTCCCCCATCTCCATCCTTTCTGATGATGAATCAGATCAAAGGGTCAGTGGGGCTCGATTGAGGCCAGAGTCCTTGCGCGTAGGCGCATCTTCGTCTTCTGCTCCGGTCGACACCAGCGGCGATGAGGAGTTCGCCCACGGCTCTTTGCCTCCTTGAACCGTGAGCTGATCGGGATCCCAGGAGATGGCGCGCTCGTGGACCTCGTCAGGGACTCCGAGGAGGAGAACGCGGAGGAGCCTCCACCACCTAGTGTCGCACCGCCTTGATCCTGGGTGACGATGTTAGCTCGTGCCAGGATTGTTATTTTAAATTTTTAGTATCAGGATAGTTATCGATCTCCTGTGAAATGTACTCCTTTTGAACCAATGAAGCAATTTCACTTGGAAGATGAAACAATGATCCCTTTCCTGTGTTCAGAACTTTTTGCATTGATTAGATTATAGAAAATGTTTATTCAGAGAAGCAAAATCCCCCGAACAAAACTCTCCCTAAACAAATCAACTCATTGTCACAACATGTTCAGGAAATTTTCTCCTCGGTCAAAGATGATCGGGTCATTTTCTCGGAACATATTATATTCGGTCATTTAAAATTGTTAGCTTCTCCAATAAGCCAGCAATCTCAAATGCATTGAATTTAACCTGCACAGTTTTCGAAACAACAGTTGCCGCAGAGAGAGGAAAGAATCTTTTGACCTAACAGTGACTGCGCATAACGCGGATCGAGGCCAGTTTTCTCGGGGTTCATGCTCCCTCTCGAAACTATAAAGCCCCCAGGCGCGGCCGCCTGGTCACCATTTAGACCTTCGTCTTCCTCGCTTGCATCCTCCATAGCTCACCATTCCGCATTCACCTTCCGCCATCCAACTTTTCGTTTCTCCAACCTTCCAGCCACGCTCTAGCCGCCATGGTGTCCTCTCGCCAGTCTTCATCCGAAGACAAATCATCAGGAGAGCAGAGCAGCGCCGCCACTCCCGGAAGGGAGTTGCGCAGCGGATCCACCATATGCACCACTGAAAAATACTGGGAAAAATCTACCACCACAGCGAAGCAGCTGCAACAATTGGAGAACCTCGGATTCCTCCCCGACACCACCACTTTCCCTCGCCGTCCGGCGAAGGTCAGCTTTACCCGACGCCCAGTACTCTTGAGCTTGTAGTGTTCCTTGAGTTCTTCCACTGCGGGTTCGGGGTCTATCCGTTGGAATTCTTCCATAGTGTCTGTGATTTCTATAACATAGAACTCGTGCACATCAAGCCAGGCGCCATCACCATGCTTACTGTCTTTGCTTTCTTGTGTGAGGCTTGGTTAGGAATTAAGACATCGCTTAATCTGTGGAGGTATTTTTATGCCCCTGCATTCTACAAGGACCAGCTTATGATCGGGTCGATTGGGTTTTTCTTGAGAGATCGGGACATTTACATCCCCTTTCCTGTAAAAGATTCCTGGAAAGGTTATCAACGCCATTGGTTCTACATCACCCTTCCCCAAGCCTCACTGGAAAAAGGGAAACATTTGATGTCTTATCTCAAGGAAGAAATCAAAACCCTACCCAAGGTCACTTCTGAGATGCAGAAACATATTGACCGGGTTTTGGTACTCTGTGAAGTGGGTCTGACAGCGATTCATGTGGCGAAGATTTCATTCGATGGAGATTCATCCCGCTCATGGCTCATGACCACTATGCCTACACTTTCACGGGCGACAACGACCCGAACAGAATGAAGCCTGATGGTAAGTCGCTTTTCTTATGTTCGGTAATATTTCTGAGAGTGTTCGGTTATTTGAAATGTCATGACTCTTAACCAACAGTTGTCCCAGACTCTAAAGTGGCTGCTCACCTGAAGAAAATGCTGAATGCCGATGTCCCGGATTGGACAGGCGTCCCAGCTCCCTACAGTGCCGACAACCCTGCTCTAGAGGTAAACTCTTTCTCAGAAAATATCCCTTCTATTATTAAGTACAATCGTCCTGATTTCTTTTTCCAATACAGGCTCCCCCTGTCATTGATGCTCCCACCCAGAGCAGAGCCATCAACTTTGAGGACGAGGCTGAACTAGCGTTGGTTCAGGGTGCAGAAACCCCAACGCCTGAAATGCCCGATCAGTCGCCTGCCAAGGAAAAGAAGGCCTCGACCAGCACCAGAGCCGTTGTCCCTCGGACTCGTAAGCGTTCGCGAGACGCTAGCATGGAGACGGTGACTCCTAGATTGGGGTCTCTTGGGACACCGGATGCCATTGAGCTGCTTGCCGCACGTGACCCGCCTCGCCCCGAAGACCAGGTACCAAGCACGATCATATTCGGGCGTTTATTTGCAGCTTTTGATTGTGTAACCAAACTTAGACGTGTTCGGAAGATTTCTCGTTAGGAAATTCGTCTAACCCCACCGCCATCAAAGCCTCCCTCCATTTCTCAGAAGAAATTTAGAGTTACTCTTCCAAAATCTGAGTAAGGATTTGACCGTTCGGTTTTTGCTCAATTAACTCCCTTAGGGGGAATTATTGAATTATTTTTGTTTGAACCAAAACAAGCCCTCCAAGCCTGCAGCTTCTCCTCCGATCAAGCTGTCCGACAAGGGGAAAACTCCCGATCTAGTCGTGACGGTCAGGCCCGATCATGAACAAAATCCGCGGAGGTTCTGGGACCTGTCCTGACCCCCTTGGGCCCGATCATCGCTTCGCTTTCCGCAGCAGAGGAGCAATGGCGTTCGCTGGACGCTCGTGCCTCAACTGCGGAAGCGTCGGTGACCAGATTGGAGGCCCAAGTTGCCGTTCTCCAGTCCGAGAAAGAAGGTACGTGGCTTATTTGCTATGTCTGTTTTTGCTTCTTATCCCACAAGCTGTTGTTAATACAATGCCTTTGATTTTGTAGTTAACTCCAAGAGCATTGAGGTGCTCGAGAAGAAAAGCTCGGATCTGGAAAGCGAGCTTGCTGCTCGGGACAAGGAAGTTGCCGATCTTGCCGCTCGCATTGAAGCTTCAGAGGAACGTGGCCTGACCCTGGAAGGCAAGCTCTTGGAGGGTGCCGTTGTTGCAGCAACACACACCGTGGGAGCCTTGAAAAGCCATGTTCCAGATCTCGACGCCGCGCTGCTTTCTCAGGGCTTCAAGTGTTCAGCTAGGGAGGCACATGCTTTATTTGATGACCTTGCTCCATTGGTGGATCCCTTTGTCAAGAAACTCGGCCTTCACTTGATTGATTCCGAAGACTCGTCTTGAACTTTGTGATGGACTCCTGTAATAGGGCAAAAAGTTGGTAATTTTAGTTTGTGACCTTTATTTTCTTTTGCAAAACATATGCTTGCATGTCTTTGCGTAAGTCATAGAGCTGATCGGATTTTTATGGCACTTTTTAACTGATAGCTTTAACATAGCTAAATGTCCCGTTGCCACAAGCTATTTTGGAATTGTTTTGTTGCTGAGACGCGAGCGGTCTTCTGAAATGTGTAATTCCTTGTAGTCATGGTGTTCGGTGTTTTAGCGCGGTTTAGCTTTTCCGATTTAAAAAGCCTGATTCTTGAGGGGGTAGTAGTACCATAGTAGCCCCTGGGGTCTTTTGTAGCATGTAAACATGCTAGAAAAGAGTCTAGAAGTACTAGCCACAAAAATTTCCCGATCGTGTGGGGAGCCCCCGAGCGTCGCGCTTGGGTGCGCAGAGTAGGTCTGAAAAATTTTCAGCGTAGTAGTCCCCGGCTCTTTGTTAGTATATGCAGTATGGTAACAAAGAGTAGAAACAGAATGGAAAAATAGGACCCAGCCCCCGAGCATAATTGCGAGGGTGAGTAGAGTTTATAGAACTTATCTGTTGGTTTTGTTAGATGTCGGATGTGACGCGGATGATGACTACTCCTGCCAAATTGTTGGATAGGCTTGAACTTGCTTCACTACCTTGACTTCAGCGTAAAATCGGCGTAGTTAATCCATATTCCACATGTTTGGCAGTACGTCTCCGTCTATCTCCGCGATCCTGTAGGCTCCTGGTCTCGCAATGTCTACTACGATGTAAGGCCCTTGCCATGGAGAGGACAATTTTGTTTTGTCCTTGTGCGTTGGTCTAATTTGAGCACCATGTCACCGATGCACAGGCTTCTGTTGCGAAAATTAGTGTCGTAGTACTGTCACAGCTTTTGTTGATATTGGGCCACTTTGAAGGCGGCAGCATCGCGAGCCTCCTCAAGGATGAGCAGCTCATCGGTCCGTCTGCCGGGCTCTTCTGTTTCTGAAAACAATGCCACACGTCGGGGCTTGTAATCGGATATCGGATGGTAGAATTGCTTCTGCTCCATACACCAAGAAGAAAGGTGTTTCGCTTGTTGCACGGTTCATGGTGGTCCTCATCGACCATAGCATGTCGTAGGCTTGCAATCTGTTGAAGATCCTTTTCTTGATGCCTTGTAGTACGATGCTGTTAGCGCGCTCTACCTGCCCATTTGTTTTTGGGTGATTTACCGATGACCGATCATGTTTGATCCTGTGGTCGTAGCAAAAATCAGAAACCTTTTTACTTTTGAACTGTGTTCCGTTGTCAGAGATTATCCTGTACGGGACGCTGAATCGTACGACAATACTGCGCAGGAATTTGACAGCTGCCACTTTTGTTATTTTCTGAACCGGTTCGGCTTCAACCCATTTTGTAAATGTGTTAATGCCGACGAACAGAAATCTGTAACCCGCGATGGTCCTTGGAAAAGGACCGAGGATGTCTATTCCCCATGTAGCGAAGGGCCATGACAGGGGAGTAGTGTTTAAGGCTTGCGCAGGTTTAGTTTGTTTCTGTGGGAAGAACTGGCATGCTTCGTACTTCTTAACTAACTCGCTTGCGTCTTGAAGAGCTGTAGGCCAATAGAAGCTCTGTCGGAATGCTTTCTCCACTAGATATCGGGTAGAAGCGTGAGATCCACAGATTCCTCCATGAATATCTTGGAGCAAATTAATGCCCTCGGCCCGTGTGATACATTTAAGGAGCAGTCCATTGCGTGCTATTTTATTTAGTCGTCCATCGACCAATTGATAATTCTTGGCTTTACAATGGATTTTCTCCAGTGTCGCATCATCGTTGGGTATAGCTTGGATTGTGAGGTACGTTCGGATTGGATCCATCCAATTCTCCTTGTTTCCAACTAGAGCGGCGGCTCGAGCCGTATCGACCAACATAGAGTCCTTGATGGATTCGTTGGTTGTTGAGACTGTGCCTTTGCCAGGCGCAATTTTTTGGTTCGGTAAAGATACCGACACAGATGGTTTAGTAAGAACTTCAAGTAACACGTTACCTAGAAGTTGTGTGCATTCGGTAGCTGCTTTTGCCAGCTTACCTGCATGGCTATTGTACTCCCGTTTGACGTGTCGCACTTCAAGCCCATCAAATTTGCTTTCCATCCGCCTGTATGCTTCCAAGTATTTAGCCATGACGTCGCTTCGCACGCTGTACTCCTTCATGACTTGTTTTGCAGCTAACTCGGAATCCCCTTTCACGAGCAGCCTCTTAACACCCAGAGATACAGCTATGCGAAGCCCTGTTAAAAGCCCTTCATACTCGGCAACATTGTTAGTAGGGGTTGGATCAACAAAATTGATTTGTAATGCATACCTGATGATGTCATTGTTTGAAGAGATCAGGACCACCCCAGCCCCCGCGCCAGCTCTGCAAAATGCTCCGTCATAGAACATGGTCCAATGTTCGGGATTTTGAGCGCTTTCTTCAGGTTCGGGATTAGTCCACTCTGCTATGAATTCTGCCAGAGCCTGCGACTTGATGGCAGTTCTGGGTATGAATTCGATGTCGTATGCCCCCAGCTCCACAGACCATTGTGCGATCCGACCCACGGCATCTCGATTATGTAAAATGGTGCCTAGAGGGTAGGTCAATACAACCTTTATCTTGTGGCTCAAAAAATAATGCTTGAGTTTTCTAGAAGTCATTAGCACAGCATATAATAATTTTTGAATCTGAGGGTACCTTGTCTTTGCGTCGTGCAGCACCTCGCTCATAAAGTAAACGGGGTGTTGTGTTGTTGACTTTTCTGTGGGTTTTTCGACCACCAGAACAGTACTAACAATCGTCGGTGTCGCTGCTACGTATAATAACATCTCTTCTTTGGGTTGTGGCGGGACCAACACGGGCATTTTTCACAGGTATTATTTAAATGCCTGGAACGCCTCTTCTGCCTCTGCCGACTATTCAAAGCGATCAGTCTTACATAATAGTTTATAAAATGGCATACCTCATTCGCCTGACTTGGATACGAATCGACTCAGGGACGCCATCATTCCTGCTAGCTTCTGGACCTGCGGCTGCGTGGAGACTTCATGTCGTCGATTGCCTTGATCTTGTGTGGATTTACCTCTATACCCCGTTGTGACACGAGATAACCGAGGAGCTTACCCGATGATACACCGAAGGTGCATTTGGCGGGGTCATCCAGTTTTTGCACAAGTTGTCGAATGTTTCGGTTAAATCGGCGATTAAGTCGTCTTTTAACTTACTTTTCACAACAATATCATCTATGTTTTCTTCCACATTACGGCCAATTTGGCCTTCAAGAACAATGTGAACACATTTTTGATAAGTGCAACCTGCGTTTTTTAGACCAAAAGGCATCTTTATATAACAATAAACATCAAAGAGAGTTACAAATGCAGTTTTCTCCTCATCGTCAATGCACATGCTGATTTGGTGATACCCCGAATAGGCATCTAGAAAACAAAGCAGCTCGCATCCTGAGGTTGAGTCTACAATTTGATCTATCCTAGGCAACGGATACTCGTCCTTCGGTCACGCTTTATTCAGATCGGTATAATCCATGCACATCCGCCACGTTCCGTTGGGCTTCTTCATCATAACTGGGTTCGCTAGCCACTCCGAAAAAGGGACTTCTCAAACAAAGCCGGCTTTGAGTAGTCGGTTGATTTCTTCATTAATGGCGTCTTGTTTCTCTGGGGTATATCTTCTTTGCTTTTGCTTGACTGGTCGGACGCCAGTTCGTATGCCAAGCTTGTGCTCTATCACCTCCCTAGGGATCCCGGGCATATCGGACGGTTCCCAAGCGAACACGTCTGCATTTGCCCGGAGGAAAGTAATGAGCTCGAGTTCCTATTTGTCGCCCAGACCAGCGCCCACATTCGTGGTCTTGGTCGGGTCTGCCTCGTCAAGGATCACCGGTTTCGTGCTTGGCTCAGCACATTTTGTTGTTGTTGGCGTGATCGGTGAGGCGTCAGTTGGTGACTCGCCTGCCGCTTGAGGTGGCGTCCCCTTGTTTGGTGTCTTGTCCACCAAGGTCTGCTTCTCTGCGGCGTCGTCATCGGTCTTTTTGTCCGCCACGGGTACTGGCTTCGCCTTCGCCTTTGATCAGGCTTCGGCTGCCCGGGACGTTTCAGTGACTGCAGCCTGCCCGGCCGTGGCTGGTAGGATCTTGGTCTTTTTCTTGGCAGGTTTGGCAGCCTTGGCTGGCTCCTGCTCTCCTCCCTTGATCATGTCCAGAGTTTTCATGTCGCACTGGACCGCACCCTTGTGATCTCCGCAGACGGTGAGTGGGCCCAACGGCCCTGGGATCTTGATCATGGAGTAGGCAAAGTGGGTGACCGCCATGAATTTCTTCTAGAATGGCCTGCCCAAGATGCAGTTGTATGCTGACGTTATGTCAGCCACCTCGAAGGTGAGGAACTCTGGTCGGATGTTTTTCCCCTCCATGAGGGTCACCTGCAGATCGATCCTCCCTAATGGAAGGGCTTGGATGCCCGGTATAACCCCGTAGAAGGGCTTCTCCACTGGGGACAATGACCTCCTCGGGATACCGAGTTCGTCAAAGGCATTGACGAAAAACAGGTTGAAGACGCTCCCACTGTCGATCAGGGTTCGCCCGACCTTGCGTGACCCGATCCAGGGCTTGATGCACAGTGGTAGTAGTGGCCCGTCGTACAAGGTTTCGTGTGGTCCCTTTGATCGAAGGTGATCGGGCCTTTGGACCACCTCAACGGCTGCTTGCAGGGTTTGGTGCTCGCTATTTGCCTCTCGACCAGCTTCAGCTGGGATTTGGAGGTTCGGGTAGAGCAACCACCAAATATAGTGGCGATCTCTAGGTCTTCGGGGAGTTGTGGCTTATCGTCACAATCCATGTAGTTTGATTGCCGAGGGGGTTGAGTGGCCTGGTCGCGTGGTCCCCCTTGTTCCTCTTCCTGCTTTTGTTTCTTGTACACCGTGCAGTCCACAAAGTGATGCTTCGTCGACCGGTGAATAGGGCAGTACATCGGGAGATCATCAGGTTTCCCCTGGCGCCGATATGGAGGCTTCTTGTCCACAGCCATGACTTCCTCTCCCTCGGTCTTAAGCTTCTTGTTCTTGTGTTTGTCTTTCTTCTTGCCTTGTTTGACTTTCTCTCCCCAGACGGCTTGCTTTGTTCGGGCTTCCCTTGGACACGGGCTCGGGCGTCCGCCATCTTGGCGGTCTCCTCGAGGATCCCGTATAGCTCGGCCACCGTCTTTGGGTTCTTTTTGGCAAGTTCTTCCGCCGTCCACTCGTCTCTGCAGCCCTGATTGAAGGCTACAATCACCCAATCATCCACCATGTCAAGGATGGTGTTACAGGTGTCGTTGAATCAGCGGATATAGCCCCGAAGGGATTCCTCCGGTTTCTGCGCACAGTTGAGCAGATCTACTTCATGTTTGGGGCGTTTGTAGGTGCCTTGGAAATTGGCCTCAAACGTCTCCCGAAGATGGGCCCATGACTTGATACTGGCCTCAGGTAGGTTCATGAGCCACGTTCGGGCTGATCCCTGCAGGGCAGTTGACAAGTAGTTGGCTTTGACATAGTCGTCTCCCCCGGTGGCGTCGATGATCGTGGAATAGATCTGGATTCACTCGCGGGGGTTGGTCGTTCCATCATACTTCTTGATATTGGTAGGACGGAACTTCTCTGTCCACCTGACCTTGCGTAAGACTGGAGAGTACGTGTGGCACCCCCCCAGTGCCCATTCGGGAGTTATGTGGTGGAGAGTCTGGATGAGACCGGTAGTAGCCCTCACGTGCTTGGTAATCTCGATTGTAATTGAGAGTTTCCCGAGCGTCGCGATTTCTGCGATTGCGTTCAAGCTGTGGCCTTATGTCACACCCTCCTGTGGGTGATACCGAGGATGTCCGTTAACAGATCAGGAGCGAATTGGCTGGGGCTCGCTGTGCCTGTTGGACAGAGCTGGTGGTGCGGCAGCGGCGGCCTCTAGTCATTCCTTGGCCTTGTCCGTTGCTTTCCGAGCCTTCTTAGTGATGGTGGCCATCGGGGTTCTCTCGGCCATAGCTTCCATCATCTCCAAGAGGGTTCGGATCTGCAGGTTGTCCTGTTCAACTGACCAGAAGTCGTTGCTGAGATTCCAGGGAGCCAACGAGGATGGAGTCATCAGCGTATGGGACTTGGTCGTCTGAATGGTTGGTGCGTTGCTAAGACGAGGAATCGCAGGTCTGCGCGAGCTGGATGACTCGGCGGCAACACTTTCCACGTTCCCAGTAAGCACGTGGATGTGATGGTCTTTGGGCCGTTCCGACCCATTGCTTGATCCACTGTAGTCGAGATCCAACTGCGCAGTGCAATTAGCAATGTCTTCGGAGTTGGTTCTCCGAAAGTAGGGAAAACTTTCCGACTGGTGCATGTGAGATTGGGATCATGGATCCCTGTAAGCTTGAGCTCGTAATCACCTTGGTGCTCCAACACGAGATCCCCGAATTGGATCAAGCGTGCAGGCACTAGATGGCTTGGAGCGTAGAGATCGGAAGCGGAGGCAGAACTCCCGATGGCTTCCGTCTTGATGGAACTGGGCATGTAGGGCATCGATGAACTCGACGCGTCGGTGGACTAGACTCCGTTGATGATCAGCATGATCTTTCTTCACGCAAGGGCCCCTACCTGGCGCGCCTCTGTCGAGGTTGTATTCGGCAGATATTTGTCCAGCAGGCACCCCGCTTCGTGCGAAGATCGATCACAGTAGATGAACAAAGAGACTCGAGATTTTATACTGGTTTGGGCCCTCGAGATCGAGTAATAACCCTACGTCCAGTTGCTTGCTTGTATTATCTCGACGAGTACAGATTACAATGGTGTAACAAATACTCTCGGGTGGATTGACTAAGATTGGGGATACCCTCTACGCACAGGACCCCCAACTATTTATATCCAGGGATACGTGCCTTACAAGACAAAATAGACCTAAACCTAGTAGGACTCTAACTATCATCGGGTTTCTCTTCTGCGATCTAGCTATTGTGTCTTGTTCGGAATCTTCTTCGCTTGGAGTCGGTAGTCGGTAATCCTCGTGATCGGGCACCCGGGTATTATGGTCTCAACAAACTAAAAGTGCTAACCGGATGAGCCTGAACCACCTTTGATGTCCTTGCATATTCTCCCACTTGTTGAGTACCAACCATAAGTGTACTCACCCTTGCTAAACAACTGTTGTTCAGAAAAAAATAATGAAGTGGAGTACTACAACGACTTTGATGGGTTCTAGGCGCGTCAACCAATCAAGTGCCTGTGGATGTCGTCTTGAAGCTGTTTTATCTTCTTAGAATGTCGATGAATGTTTAAGACATTCGTGTCTATTTACGATGAGTGTAATAAAGTTATGTACTCTCTTTTGTACGTTTTTGGACATTGTCTTATGATATTTTCACTGATGACGTCAACATATGTGTGATGAATGGATCCTGGCACACATGTGCGATGTATTCGATTTTGTCCTCAAAATCGGGTTTGACAAAACCTCTCTTGCATCTCCTCATCCATAGGAAGGTAATAGAGCATAGGAGAATTGCCAGCAGTGGAATTGCTATACCAATACTCCAGAGCTTACTTTTGCGCCCTATGCATAAATATAACATCACTGATGAGTATGTCAACAGATACTTGTCATAGAGACAGTCTCTTAATTTTTCTCGAGGCCTAGGTTAGGATTTTTGTTTGAGCCTAGGACTCCTCCATTGTAATTATCCTGCACCCTTTGTTTCTTTCATTTTGTAAACTAGTGCAATAGCCAGCTTAATGGATCAAAGTAACGGGAAATCATAGTATGGTTTATACACGAAAAAGATTAAGAAGCTTAAACCAGCTTAATTTGTGGTTTTTTTAAAGGTGGGTGGCTGGCTGAGTGTTGACGGTCGTTAAGTGCTACTTTTAACCGTCAATTCCTGCCAAATATATGTCAAATATAATCACCAAACGTAGTGGTAGGGTTTATTACTGACTATTTCCACAAGTTTTGGTGTTTTATCATGTCATGCAGGAATTCACACATCAGCCTGAGATAAATGCGAATATATCATTATCACAAAGTACCTCAAATGGCAAGATGGATTACACCATTGCATAGAGCTCGTCAAGACGATTCGAGTGAATATATTATTCATATTTTTTGGAGCTCGGGATAAAAAGATGCATAAAAACCATTTTATTATGCAGCGCTGACGTCATCGCTGACGTCAGCGCTGCTGACGACGGCAGACAGCAGCTGGGCCAGGGGCCCACGCGCCGGCGCGACTCGACCGCACTCAGGCGGGAGCCCGCAGCCAGGCGGGGCCCACTGACCCAGGTC
>CM014274.1:59762248-59801198 GCA_004135705.1 Alloteropsis semialata
TCTGCCGAGCGCGGGTCAGCGGCCGGTGCAGGACAGGTGGCGCGCCAGGGATGGTGGGGCGCCGGTTTCGTGGGACGAGAGGCCGAGCCGACGGTTTTGCACGGGTTATTCTCCGAGGTTGTCCGGTTTTGTTCCACCGACGTTGTGCGCAGACAAACAGGTCCGGTTTTGGCCCGGTTTCAACTCCAACCGACGTACAGGTGCGCGGTTTTCTCTTCTGGAGGCCGGTTTTCTGTGGGTTTTCACCGGTTTTGCGTGGTTTTGCCCTCCACCGACCCTAGAACGTCGGTGGGAGCTATTCCCACGGTGATACTGACGCTGAGTACGTCGGTTTGCTGCCAGATGTCGCCAAGGAAAGAGGGGTACCCCCTAGTTCTTAGTGGGGAATCTCCACATGCCCAAGTTAGCTCCTCCTATAAATAGAGACCCCCTCCTTCACTCCAAAACACACAGAGAAGGCACAAGATCAAGCGAAGCTCTATCCAGTTAGTAGAAATAGGTGAGAGTTGAGGTGCGAGCCGGGGAGAAGCCGGAGCTGTCGGCTTCCTCCCTTCTTCTTGTACTTCGGCGGATGCGGCTCAGGTTCGAGTAACATCCGGATATTTTCTCTTGTATTTCTAGATTAATATTTATTTAATATAGTTCAAGCTTTACTTTATACTTGTGGGCTCCTTGCTGTGATAAGTGCCTTAGTAATTATAAAGCTAAGATAGTATTTAATTGAGTATACGTGGTGTATAGTCTTTTGAATACCTTGGAGTGTGCCTAGTGCCACGGATTTGTAGTGGTAGCCCCAGGTGGTGACAGCCCTGACGGCCTACGTAGTCCACCACGTGAGAAGCACTAGAGTTCAGTAGGACCATTGCTTGGCTTGCTTAGTCCCCTTCGCATCCCTTTCCGGACTAGGACGGTTGGGCGTCCCGAAACAAGTAAATCGTAAACAACTTGAGCTCATCCTTAATTATCCAGAATACATAGAAATAACCTCTCTACCTTCTACATAATTATCCCTTCTCTTGTCCTCGGTCGTTCTTAATTCTTAACTAATACACACACGTTCCCTGTGGATTCGATACCCTGGAATACTCTCGGGTGAAAGCTACAACGGTATCTGTACGCTTGCGGATTCATCTGTAATCGTTAAAATATACCAACACTGAGTTAGGCGAATGAACCCCTGGACAAAGTATAGTATTCTGTGCGAGCTTACGTACCTCTCTGTTCTTGTGCTGGGCCGACCGGAACTATCGCCACCGGCGGTGTCACGTTGGTTGGTGTCGGGGATAGATCCCCGGGGGTACCTAGAAGGCGGATTGCCCAACCAGCAGGGGGCGGCCCAATCCGAGTGCTATCGGGCTGGGTTGTCAGACTGGGTGGCCCATCAGTCGAGAGGCCCACCAGTCGGGCAAGCCGGGACGGGCACGACGGCGCGCGGGACAAGGAAGCAGGCGGCGTACCTCGCAAGAAGATCGGAGATCAGGATAAGCTAGCCGGAATTCTAGGGAAAGATATCTGTAATCATTATAGGATCGAATTCTTGTGTTTTGGGTAGGTTATGATCTCTAGCAGACATGTAACTCAAGGCAATCGGACTATATAAGGTGCCTTGGGACCCCCCTCCAAAACACAACCACAACACGCATTCATTCAACCTAGGACAGAACCCAACTACGGAGATCCTTCAGGAACTTCATACACAGCAATCCAAACACCCAACACAGGACGTAGGGTATTACGTCATCTCGACGGCCCGAACCTGTTCAATCCTTGCGTCTTGTGTTACCATCGTCTTGTGATCCTCGATCTGTCCCTCAACAAATCAACCACGTAGGCTACCCTGTGTGGACTGCCGGGTCCATAAATCCGACAGTTGGCGCGCCAGGTAGGGGTTGATCGATGAGATCAATCTACAAGCTCGATGGCATCTACTTCCGCCGTCATCACACCGGCATCTGCCAAGATCTCCATCGCCGAAGGGGCCATGTTCCTCTTTGGATCCATGGTCTTCACCGCTGGGCCCAAGGGAGAGCTCTCCTTCAGCCGCGACGCCACCCCGGAGGAGAGCGCGCCGCGACTCGAAGCTACTCCGGACGGGGTCGCCACCATCACCACTCCGCCACCAATGATCGCCAACAACCCGACGATCGCGACGGTCGATGCCGCCCTCCCAGCTTCCGAGGGGAACCCTCCTCCGCCTTCATCGCTGACTGCTTTGTCTACTCGGCCTCCACCTCGCAAGGCTCGCGAGACACCCGCGGAACGAAGGCGGCGATGGGCCGCACGCTAGCGCGAGTTTGAAGCAGACATGGACCGAGCCATCGCCACCATCGGCGACTGCATCGAGTTCGCCGACTCCGCCTGCGAGGACAGAGTATAGTATTCTGTGCGAGCTTACGTACCTCTCTGTTCTTGTGCTGGGCCGACCAGAACTATCGCCACCGGCGGTGTCACGTTGGTTGGTGTCGGGGATAGACCCCTGGGGGTACCCAGAAGGCGGATTGGCCCAACCAGCAGGGGGCGGCCCAATCCGAGTGCTATCGGGCCGGGTTGTCAGACTGGGTGGCCCATCAGTCGAGAGGCCCACCAGTCGGGCAAGCCGGGACGGGTACGACGGCGCGCGGGACAAGGAAGCAGGCGGCGTACCTCGCATGAAGATCGGAGATCAAGATAAGCTAGCCGGAATTCAAGGGAAAGATATCTGTAATTGTTATAGGATCGAATCCTTGTATTTCGGGTAGATTATGATCTCTAGCCGACTTGTAACTCAAGGCAACCGGACTATATAAGGTGCCTTGGGACCCCCCCTCCAAAACACAACCACAACACGCATTCATTCAACCTAGGACAGAACCCAACTACGGAGATCCTTCAGGAACTTCATACACAGCAATCCAAACACCCAACACAGGACGTAGGGTATTACGTCATCTCGACGGCCCGAACCTGTTCAATCCTTGCGTCTTGTGTTACCATCGTCTTGTGATCCTCGATCTGTCCCTCAACAAATCAACCATGTAGGCTACCCTGTGTGGACTGCCGGGTCCATAAATCCGACAGTTGGCGCGCCAGGTAGGGGTTGATCGATAAGATCAATCTACAAGCTCGATGGCATCTACTTCCGCCGTCATCACGCCGGCATCTGCCAAGATCTCCATCGCCGAAGGGGCCATGTTCTTCTTTGGATCCATGGTCTTCACCGCTGGGCCCAAGGGAGAGCTCTCCTTCAGCCGCGACGCCACCCCGGAGGAGAGCGCGCCGCGACTCGAAGCTACTCCGGACGGGGTCGCCACCATCACCACTCCGCCACCAATGATCGCCAACAACCCGACGATCGCGACGGTCGATGCCGCCCTCCCAGCTTCCGAGGGGAACCCTCCTCCGCCTTCACCGCCGACTGCTTTGTCTACTCCGCCTCCACCTCGCAAGGCTCGCGAGACACCCGCGGAATGAAGGCGGCGATGGGCCGCACGCCAGCGCGAGTTTGAAGCAGACATGGACTGAGCCATCGCCTCCATCGGCGACTGCATCGAGCTCGCCGACTCCGCCCGCCAGGACATCACCTCGCCGACACGATTCCCGCTCGGGCTCAGGAACAGCGGCGCGTGTACCAGGAAGCACTCGGCGGACGGCCGAGCGCCGACTACTCTCCTGGCGCAAACGAGGCGGCCAACTCCATCACGATTACCCAGGTCGAATCTGCCCCAGACGTCGTGACGACGCAACCTCCTCGTCATCAGGATGCGCCGACTCCGCCTGGAGAGGAACCATCGCCGGCTTTCCCGCAGGTCACGCGCGTCCTCCCCCTGAACAAGAGGATCGTGCTAGCCAAGCGGGAAACGTTCGTCTCCGACATATCCGCCGACGAACCAACCGTCCAAGGAGAGGATCAAGCGCACCGCGATGCCAGGGTCATGCGCAACGACAAGAAGCAACAGCGCCGCAACGCACGACGAGATCACTGAAACCCCAGGGCTACTCGCAACCTCAACGACGAATTCATCCAAGAAGTCGGCGGCATAGGCGTATACGCCACCCCGTCAGCTAACCTCGCCGTCGCTCATCACGAGCTGGCAGGGATCCGGGAAACCCCGGAGCTCAACCGGATCAAGGCCAGGCTGACTGCAGCTGCGGGCATGATCAATTGCCCAAAAGGCCGCCGCCTCTTTCTCTCGCCACTACAGGTCGGCTAGCCATCGTGAAGACCATGAGGAAGTCGACCAGCAGGACCTCCGCGAACAACTCCGTAACCGCGTATCTCCATATACATGTCTCCATGATCATCGCCGACTACCCTTGGTTTGTTCCCGACTGCTTATACAGCCCGAGCGCTATACGAGCAGTCGGGCTACACCCAACGGACGCATATTGCATTTTTCTCCATCGTTTATTTCTTTTTCCACTCTTGTACAAGTCGCTAAAGTACTTGGGAAGCACACGCCTTAATCCGTGAAGCCTCGACTCTTCCGTACGCCTATGTTACTACGCGTGCATGCGGCCCAGCTCCCTGCGCTATGGACTACGGCCATCGGGGATCAGGTGCATAAACGTAACAGGATAACTACCCGAGGAAATTAATAGACTTAAAGAGTTGGAAGTAGAAATTTTATTACATACAACGCAGAATGTTTTTCTCCAGAATTAGTATTTGCTACACCATATACTACCTATCCTTCATATCTTCATTGCAGGGCACAGGTTTGGATCCCGAGCTTGCCTGTTACGCTCGGGGGCTGGACCACTCCGGCATCGCCGCCAGCTGAGTACTCGAGTCAGTCAGAACTCGGGCTGGTACTACACTCCACGACGGTCGCTAGCCGAGTGCTTTGCAGCACTCGGGCTGGCGCTACACTCCACAAGGATCGCTAGCTGAGTGCTTTTGAGTACTGAGCTGGCGCTACCGCATGACGAGGAAGACGAAGACTTGACGGACCCTCGACTCGGCCCTCGCGCTCGGGGGCTGGGCGCCGGGGCGACTACTCGGCGCGCCTCAGCCCTCACGCTCGGGGGCTGGCGCCGGGACGACCACTCGGCGTGCTCCGGCCCTCACGCTCGGGGGCTGGCGCCGGGACGACTACTCGGCGTGCCTCAGCCCTCACGCTCGGGGGCTGGCGCCGGGACGACTACTCGCCGCGCTTGCCCGCCGAGTCCTCACGCTCGGGGGCTGGCGCCGGGACGACTACTCGGCGTGCTTCGGCCCTCACGCTCGGGGGCTGGCGCCGGGACGACTACTCGCCGCGCTTGCCCGCCGAGTCCTCACGCTCGGGGGCTGGCGCCGGGACGACTACTCGGCGTGCTTCGGCCCTCACGCTCGGGGGCTGGCGCCGGGACGACTGCTCGCCGCGCTTGCCCGCCGAGTCTACGCTCGGGGGCTGGCGCCGGGACGACTACTCGGCGTGCTTCGGCCCTCACGCTCGGGGGCTGGCGCCGGGACGACTACTCGGCGTGCCTCAGCCCTCACGCTCGGGGGCTGGCGCCGGGACGACTACTCGCCGCGCTTGCCCGCCGAGTCCTCACGCTCGGGGGCTGGCGCCGGGACGACTACTCGGCGTGCCTCAGCCCTCACGCTCGGGGGCTGGCGCCGGGACGACTACTCGGCGTGCCTCAGCCCTCACGCTCGGGGGCTGGCGCCGGGACGACTACTCGGCGTGCCTCAGCCCTCACGCTCGGGGGCTGGCGCCGGGACGACCTCTCGCCGCGCTTGCCTGCTGAGTCCTCACGCTCGGGGGCTGGCGCGGGGACAACTACTCGGCGTACCTCGGATGGTTCGACTCGGCCCTCACGCCCGGGGGCTGGGCGTCGCGACGACTGCTCGGCGTGTCTCGCAGGACTCCGCTGGCCCTCACGCTCGGGGGCTGGCCGCCGAAATTAACGCTGGATGATTTCAGTCAGATGCTCCTTGATTAAGCCTTGAGCCGATTCCTACGGAATCGCCTTAAGGCTCAGGGGCTACGGCCAACGGACGCACCTCGCGGCGCATCCGTTGATTGTCTGGCGACCTCAGAACAAGGCTACAAACCCTTGGACCGATTCCTTCGAAATCGCTTCAAGGCTCGGGGGCTACGGCCAACGGACGCACCTCGCGGTGCATCCGTTGCAGATGGCTCTCTTTTCTCTCCAGTATCACGCGGTTTTGCTTCCAACCGCAGCAAGCTCGAAGCTCTGCCGATAGCACGACCTCGCCGAGTTCTCGCTCAACCACGTACTACTCCGGGGCTTATCGGGGATAGACCCCCGGGGGTACCCAGAAGGCGGATTGGCCTAACCAGCAGGGGCGGCCCAATCCGAGTGCTATCGGGCCGGGTTGTCAGACTGGGTGGCCCATCAGTCGAGAGGCCCACCAGTCGGGCAAGCCGGGACGGGTACGACGGCGCGCGGGACAAGGAAGCAGGCGGCGTACCTCGCAAGAAGATCGGAGATCAAGATAAGCTAGCCGGAATTCTAGGGAAAGATATCTGTAATCGTTATAGGATCGAATCCTTATATTTCGGGTAGGTTATGATCTCTAGCCGACTTGTAACTCAAGGCAACCGGACTATATAAGGTGCCTTGGAACCCCCCTCCAAAACACAACCACAACACGCATTCATTCAACCTAGGACAGAACCCAACTACGGAGATCCTTCAGGAACTTCATACACAGCAATCCATACACCCAACACAGGACGTAGGGTATTACGTCATCTCGACGGCCCGAACCTGTTCAATCCTTGCGTCTTGTGTTACCATCGTCTTGTGATCCTCGATCTGTCCCTCAACAAATCAACCACGTAGGCTACCCTGTGTGCGCTGCCGGGTCCATAAATCTGACAGTTGGCGCGCCAGGTAGGGGTTGATCGATGAGATCAATCTACAAGCTCGATGGTATCTACTTCCGCCGTCATCACGCCGGCATCTGCCAAGATCTCCATCGCCGAAGGGGCCATGTTCTTCTTTGGATCCATGGTCTTCACCGCTGGGCCCAAGGGAGAGCTCTCCTTCAGCCGCGACGCCACCCCGGAGGAGAGCGCGCCGCGACTCGAAGCTACTCCGGACGAGGTCGCCACCATCATCACTCCGCCACCAATGATCGCCAACAACCCGACGATCGCGACGGTCGATGCCGCCCTCCCAGCTTCCGAGGGGAACCCTCCTCCGCCTTCACCGCCGACTGCTTTGTCTACTCCGCCTCCACCTCGCAAGGCTCGCGAGACACCCGCGGAACGAAGGCGGCGATGGGCCGCACGCCAGCGCGAGTTTGAAGCACACATGGACCGAGCCATCGCCTCCATCGGCGACTGCATCGAGCTCGCCGACTCCGCCCGCCAGGACAGAGTATAGTATTCTGTGCGAGCTTACGTACCTCTCTGTTCTTGTGCTGGGCCGACCGGAACTATCGCCACCGGCGGTGTCACGTTGGTTGGTGTCGGGGATAGACCCCCGGGGGTACCCAGAAGGCGGATTGGCCCAACCAGCAGGGGGCGGCCCAATCCGAGTGCTATCGGGCCGGGTTGTCAGACTGGGTGGCCCATCAGTCGAGAGGCCCACCAGTCGGGCAAGCCGGGACGGGTACGACGGCGCGCGGGACAAGGAAGCAGTCGGCGTACCTCGCAAGAAGATCGGAGATCAAGATAAGCTAGCCGGAATTCTAGGGAAAGATATCTGTAATCGTTATAGGATCGAATCCTTGTATTTCGGGTAGGTTATGATCTCTAGCCGACTTGTAACTCAAGGCAACTGGACTATATAAGGTGCCTTGGGACCCCCTCCTCCAAAACACAACCACAACACGCATTCATTCAACCTATGACAGAACCCAACTACGAAGATCCTTCAGGAACTTCATACACAGCAATCCAAACACCCAATACAGGACGTAGGGTATGATCTCGATGGCCCGAACCTGTTCAATCCTTACGTCTTGTGTTACCATCGTCTTGTGATCCTCAATCTGTCCCTCAACAAATCAACCACGTAGGCTACCCTGTGTGGACTGCCGAGTCCATAAATCCGACAGTTGGTGGCTGCGGAAACACGGTGATCGGCGTTCCCGGCAGCGTGTTATTGATCGCCGGCACAGCAGGGGCCACAGAGATGATACGCAACGTGGGGAGAAAGGGTAGATCTCGTACCTCATGTTACACCGCACCCTGATTAGTCGGCCCCCTTGGCTCCCGTCGAGGTACTGGAGCGTCAGCCCGGGGAAGTCGTGCAGACAAACCTTGCACTCGTCGGCGGTGAGGTCGGGCGTGCACTGCACAAGGCAGTACAGCGTCGGCAAGGAGATAATGTCCAGGCGCGCGATGGTGAGCCTCCTCGAGCTGCTGGGCGCGTACTGGACCGTGCTGTTCAGCAGCGTGAACAGCATGAGCCTCATGGCGTCGGCGCTCTCCGTGAAGTTCTTGCTGTTCATGAGGATCATGACGCCGTCGTTGTCGGCGGCGGTGGTCGCGAGGAAGTTCGCGTTGGAGAAGCGGAGGAGACAGATGTTGTAGCACATGGTGGCATCCTTACTGAACGGACACAGCCGCTGCGCGTCCTGGAAGCCTGCGGCGACGCAGTCATGGCAGGCGGAGGCGTTGATGTCGCCGCGGCAGAGCGCAAGGGCGTACACCTTGTCCGGGGCCGTGCCGGTGGTGCCCGTGGCGAAGAGGGTCGTGTTCGAAGAGGCTTTCTTGGGGAGGGCAGCCGACAGCCGATTAAGGTTGGCTTGGTAGTTGCTGGCCGCCGTGTAGTTGCTTGTGTTGCCGCATATTGGCCACGGCGGCTGGGCAGCGGCGAACGGATATTAACTGGAGAGTACAGTAGTAAGGTTGATGCAGTTTGGTTGGTCTGAGTTGCAAGCACATGATTGATGAACTGAACTGCAAGTCTGCAAGCAAAATTAACAACTACCAAAGGAAAAGCAAATAAGTGGATTTTCACCCACATCACTAGGCCATGATAATGGAAGATGAACTGACAGCATAGCGGGATCATAAATACAGTATAGCTTTACTTTCTTCCTACGTGCTGCCGGACCATCTACGGTTCAAATGCATGTAGTGCAAGCTATCAAATCACATCAGATTTGGTCTAGTTACGTAAGTTGCCTGGTCTCCGAATATCTGGTCTACCAATAAGCAATGCTTTGATTCCTGCGTTCCTGGTAGGCCCCGGCTTTATTTAGCCCACGACGATAATATGCTGCTTGACTCCAAAAGTGAGTCACCCAAAGCTCAATTCTATATTGCACTGGGGCTTAACCTTGCTGGGAGAAAATATTGACCAAGCTTGCTTTGCCCTTTTCTTTTTGCGAAAGACTAGTACAGAATGCAGACGCTCACACTCGCTTTGTTCTGGCGCTTTTTTTGCCCTTCTATTAGTTTGATTGACAGGACTACATGTGCACTAGCTGCTATCTAGGGGGTGGTGGTTGTTGGGGAGTGCCGTATCATCGATGCATCGTTGTACCATGACGCACGAGACATTCCCCTTCTAAAAAAATGCTGCTTCAGTTCCGGTGATCAACAATCGGCATGGAGATTGTTCGAGTTGCTAGTGTTAGCCCATATATCGCATCCTCGGATCAAAGAAAAGGGGTAAGTGAAACTTCATTTGCATCGGTAGTCCTTGATGATGCGAAATGAAAGTCCAGACCGCCGACAGTTCACACAGCGCATCAGCAGAGAAGAAGAATGTCACAGAGGTTGTGGTCGTCCACAATATTATTCAGAAACATCGAAGAAACTACTCGCGGCTGCGCATGGTTCGCCCAGATAAACTTGAAAGGGCATTCAGTGTCATCCTAGGCGCTCAATGTGGCAGCTTAGAGCTGCCCAGCGCCAGTGGCGGAGCTGAGGGGGGCCCATAGGGGCCATGGCCACACCCAACGGCCAACAAAACATTTTAAGGCCCCTTAATAGTATCAGCCCAAGTATAGCACCTGTAGGCCCAAGAGGCTAATAACCTATTCCTGTCTATGACTCCGTCGCTCGCATCTCCTCGCGACGTTTCGACCTCGGCGGCTGCCAACTCTCTACGAATCTTCCTCCCTGGCCCTGGCGGCTGCATGAGTGATGAGTGCGTGACAGCGTGACACTGCCCACGCCAAGGAGGCCGCCGCCGACGGCACGAGCGGACGGCCGGACGCTATGGACACAACCACGCAAACCATCAACGGCGACGGCGGCTGTCCTTTTGATTATTTTCCTCTAACTCAAAACAATGTAAGAAGACACTTTTCCGTAATAAAAACACTTTTTCTATATCTCCTCTGGTTTAGGTCAAGTTTTTGAAGGAAACCAAGACTAAACCTAAAATAAAAACACTTTTTTCTTTCTACAAAAGGACATCTGTTGATCAGAATCCTCAATTAGAAGAAAATGAATTAAAAGAAGATTTAGCTCTAGCTCCACCCACAGTTCAGATTGCAATTTGGAGGTCACAGTAGATTCAATTATTAATGATTTCAATATGGTGAAGAATCGTTAAGTGAAATTTAAATGAACAAGTAAGATATATTGACCGCTTTTGCAAACTATTCGCTTTTTTTTGTATCGCATTGTGTAATTATTACTATAGTCATGGCTACGTAGTGTTTGTTTGTGTAGACAATAAAAAATTGAGGCAAATTGCCAAATTCTTGAACCAACAATTATTTTTCTGGCCCCCCTTGGCTTTTCTCTCCGGCTCCGCCACTGCCCTGCACAGAGTGTTCAACATCTTTATCAGCTCGGCTTGCTTGGACATCGGGTACGGTGAGCCCGTCAGTAGAGCATGACATCTTGAAGGAGGCCCTCAAGTGCCGCTCGCTCAGACGCCGTGGCTCTTGTCAGCCATGGCACAAGGGTTGCGAGGAGGCCCCTCTCTAGGGCCCATGCCACAGAAACCTCTAAATTAACAAGTCTCACCGCATCGTTGCTTCAAACTACCATTGCGGTGTCTTTATCAACTTAATATCATCGATCATTGCACACTGTTTAGAGGTTTACAGAAGTGACAAAAATTTAATTCAGAGTGAATCTCAACTTGTCTATGCAACTAGTAAGCTCCGCCTCCGCGGAGCCATTTCCTCACACCTCTCCGACCGCAGACAACCTGTGAGACAATAGCAAGAGCGAAGCCCACTCCTAAGCCTGAACCAACGAAGATGCACAACATGATTACATCGAACCTGTGGTCAGCAGATGGTCCATCGGGAACCTGCCCCGGTGGCGGAGCCTTGGTGGTCAACGACGGGTGCGTCAGGTTGCACCGCACGGGAAGCGGGCATCCGTACAGCCCTCGGTTGCCGCCCTGGAATGAGCTGCTGGGGAACGTGGAGAATTGGGGGCCTGACGGTATGCTGCCACTGAGGTCGTTGTAGGAGAGGTTGAGCCACTCGAGCGCCGTTAGAGAGGCCAGCTCCTGGGGGATCTCCCCCGTGAGATGGTTCCATGAGAGGTCTAGGGACTCGATCCGAGCCAAATGACCAAGCTCCCATGGGATCTCCCCGGTGAAGGCATTGTGCGATAGGTTGAGCACGTGCAGGAACGTCAGATTGGCGACACTCCTAGGGATGGAGCTGTTGAATCTGTTGTTGGACAGGTCAATCACAACAAGGTCATTTTGAACTTTAAGCACCCTCATGTATTGCTGTTTCATGGCGACCTCGATTGGCACCAAATAGAATAATATCTCCCTAAATCTTTGCGGCAAAGGAGCTCTTTTAACCACCTTGAACTGGAGTGGATCACCGTTGTCAGTAACAGAAGGGTTGTCTGGGGGCCGTACCATGGACTTGAGACTGTCGAAGAATTCTGGACATAGGGCTCCAGTGAAGCCATTTCCTGCAAGGTCAATAATTTGGAGGCTGGAGAAGTAATCAGTGGTGGACTGGTTCTTCTTAAGGTGGGGGGTGCTTAGTGGGCCAAAGAATTGGTTGGATCTCAGGATAAGTATCCGAAGCTCAGGAAGGTTTCCAAGCCATGACGGGAAAGAATCCACAAAGTTATTCTCACCAACATCAAGGTATTGCAAGTATGTGCAGTTCGCAAGCGATCTCGGCAGCCGCCCTGCAATTCGATTTCCATGTAAATCTATTGCCTCCAGGCTACATGAGGCGTCCATCTCATCAGGCCATGTTCCCTCGAGGCGATTGCCCCTCAGATTTAGCACCTCCAGCATAATGCTGCTTTTCAGCAAACAGGGTGGGATCAACCCGCTAAAGTTGTTGCCAGATAAGTCGAGTTCTGTCAAATGTTCATTGCGATGGCACTCCACAAACGGGATAGGCCCACTTAGCTCATTGTTTGCCAGGTTGATGAAGGAGGCAGTCATTAAAGATAGGTGGAAATTGATGGGCACTGTACAAGAGAATTTGTTATTGGAATAATCAAGACTATACCCAGTAGAAGGCAAAGGCACCACACCATGGAGTCTGTTGAAGCTAAGATCAATGTGACTTATGTGGGTGTAGGCTGGGATCTGCGCCACCTCAGAGAACAGGTTGTTAGACAGGTCCAGGGAAGTCATGTTTCTCCACATCCAGTCAGGTATCTTGCCACCAATACCATTATAAGAAAGATCCAGATAGTCTAGTTCATGTAGACATCTTATGGCACTGGGTAACCTAGTTAGGTTGCAGGATGCAAGTTCCAGCTCATTAATTATGCTGTTAGGACAAGAATAATTATCCCAATTGCCGTCCGCTATAACAGTTAACAAGTTATAGGAGGCTGTAAAACTAGAGAGGTTTCTTAACTGAAAGTACTGGTCTAGGTCCACAGTTCCAGTGAAATTGTTGGAGTCGAGCCGTAGGACTCTGAGAGCCGTGAGCTGCAAGAATGAGGCTGGAACTACACCAGTCAACTCGTTGTAACTCAAGTCAACATCGGTCAGCGTTTGAGATGGATTCTGGAACTCCTCGATGGAACCAGAGAGTTGGTTCCTGTTGAGATACAACTCCTGCAATGTTGAGTGGCTAAATATGGACGCTGGTACTGTTCCCGAGAGTAAATTATTCCTTAATTCCACAACTGTGAGGTTAGGATGCATACTTCCTTCATTAAGTAGAGGAATAGGCCCTGTACATAGAGGCATGAGTGCATGATTAGACATTTGGTTTATTCGTGGGGAACAAAGGTGTCACAAGAGCTCGGCCAACTGTTAGATTGTTGGAGAGTAGTTCAGGTGAATAGGGAGTGCAATTTGGTTGCCCATGAATTAGCTCATTTAGCTAGGCGCAATACTCATACAGCATGCTGGCTTGGTCAAACACCTGCGTGTGTCCTTGACCTAGTTATGAATGATTGTAATCCTCCTGCCTAGTTAATAAAAGCTCCCTTTTACCCGCAAAAAAAAAAAAGGTGTCACATGTTGAGTTGTTATTTTTTATCGCAAGTATATCATATATATACTGATGCCATGTTTAGTTCGTGAAACTTTGAAAACTAATTTGTAAATTTGCGACTTTGGAACTAAACACCCACCTTCAACTAGTTTGAAAAGGCCTTGTTTAGTTCGTGAAAGTTGATTGAATTTTCTGTAGAAAAAATACATTGGGAAGCGTGTTGCAGAGAGGGGGCACGTTTTTCAATGCGTTACTTTTGGTTGAATTGCAGAAACTTGCTGGAACTAAACAAGGCCAAAGTTGCAAAAGTAACGCATTGGAAAACGTGCCCTCTCTCGCGACACGCTTCCCAATGCAACTTTTGGGTTCCACAACTTTGCAAATTTTGGCACTTTTGCAAACTAGCTTTCAAAGTTTACGAACTTTCACGAACTAAACATGCCCCCTGAGTGATTATAACTATATATGATTTGCAATAAATACTAGTGCACACTGAGAGAGAGAGAGAGAGAGAGCATACCGGTGAGGTTATTGTAGGCAAGCGAGATATATTCCAGTCGTGTTAAGCTTGCAAGAGAGGGAACTCGTCCAGATAACCCACAACGTGAACAATCAAATTTGGTCAACCATGTCATGTTACTGAGTCCTCGCGGAAGGCCCCCCGAGAAGCTGTTCCAAGTCAGGTACAGTTCCGTCAACGACGAGAGATTCCCTATGGAGTCAGGAATGCCGCCGAAGAGGTTCATGCCCGAAAGATCTAGAACTCTGAGATTTTTCAGGTGCGTAATCTCAAGAGGGAATGTTCCTTCAAATGGATTGTCAGAAAGGTCAAGAATCCTCAAGCGCGGGAAGTTATAAGCAGAGAAAAGAACGGGGATAGAACCATTTAAATTGTTGGAACTGAGATGAATCTCCTCTAGAGAATGAAGGCCTGAAAATGAAGGCGGGATTGGACCAGAGAGGTTGCAGCTGTCCAAGATAAGGACTTCAAGCTTCGTCAACCTCTCGAAACTCGACTCCGGAAGTTGCGAGCCGCAAAAGTTGTTCTCAGCCAGGTCGAGGTGCTGGAGAGACGTGAGGTTGAAGAGAACGGGGTGAAGGCCGCCGCAGATCTGCAGGCAACGACCATGGAGGTCGAGCGAGGTGACTCTCCCGGTAACTTGGTCGCAACCAACGCCCTCCCAGCTGCAGCAGTCAGTGCTCGCTCTCCACGACGACAACGACGTCGTGTTGGCTGGGGCACGGAACGAGAAGGACCTCTTCAACTGGAGGAGGGCCGCGGCCTGCTCCGGTCTGCATCGTGCCGAGACTCGTTGCGAGGTGCCACCAGCTGATGTGCTGCTATTTGTGGAGAGTGCAAGCGAATTCTCTGGGAATTCGGTGGTGATCACAGCCACAAGGATCATGGCGAACGATGCGGCTAGAGGTAACCACGAAGTGTGATGAGTGTCCATTGCAGCTAGGAAAATTCAAGGAAGCTTGGATTGAGTGCTGTGGTACTGAGGTGCATGCACACAGTTGCCTGCCGTATATGTAGACAAAAACGGGAACAGATTAAACCGGCAGGTGAGAACGGCACTAGTGAAGTCAAGACGCGTCTCAGCTCAGGTATGTACAGAATAAAGCACGGATCATGTCACCTTTGTTGCCGTTGCATAAGTGAGCCGTCTGATCTTTGTTTGAACTAATTATATTCGTCCTCCCTTTGCAAGGAATTTATTCTTGGTCGGTCGCATGAAGAGTGCACTTGACTTAAAAAGTGAGTCAACGACGCATTCTTGCACTTGAAGCTTGACTTGACTTCAAAATTCTGAGCATGTCGGTTGCCGCATACCCACAACTTTGCACTAGCAATTATGCTCGTGCGTTGCAATGGGAGAAAACAATAATTGAAACAAATTGCTTGTATTTTGTGTAAATAATATCGTTCCGGTACTTCAAATTAGCTATGTGTTGTCCATTTGTTAGATTTGAATTAATATGAGTGCAAAGAGCAACAATTACAATCGATGTTCTTATATACTAACTATTTAGTAGAATGGAACTATCTAATGTCTCTTTCTATATGTGTTGACGACCAAAATTGGCATAAAGCAGGATTCACAGGGAAATCGGTGGAACCGGATTCATGAACCGGTGTAACCGGTTTTGGTTCACTGTGGCTCATCTGACAGGGTAATCCGGTGGAACCGGTTTGGGAATCCGGTGGAACCGGTTTTCCCCGAATCCAAGTAGGTTTGGACTCTCTTTGCAGATCTGAGTTGTAATAGGACTCTCTTTGCGGGGCAAGACCTCCCCACCCTATAAATATAAAGGGTTGCGGCCGATTGTGGATTATCACAATCGATCAAAATCAATCTATCTTTTATCGTATTTACTTTTCTTTCTCGTTACCCTACTTTTCCAACCCCATGTGCTGTTCTTCTCCTGTCTCCATGGCATGAGAGGGCGCCCTAGCTGGCCTGCCGAGCCTAGGGCAACCCAAGGTGCGCCTGCCCTGACGGGGTCCCTCCCGGGTGAGCGTTCGTTGGTTTCTCGCCGAGCTCCTAGCTGCCCGGAGAGAACCGGTTTAACCGGTTACCAGAACCGGTGAAACCGGTCTAGTCAGAGGTGCTGCAAGGAGCTCCTCTGCGTGTGCGAGTATTTGGCGCGGCACGTTTTCGCGTCAACATACTTTTTGGTGACTCCGCTGGGGAAGAGAATTTGGCTATCATGGCTGATCCATCAAACCCTAGCGATATGGTGACACTTGAAGGGCTACGTGAAGATCTACTCGATGGCATCAAGAAATTAATGCATCCTTATTGTTATCAAGTAACGGAGCAAGGCGTCATCATGATGAGTATAGCTGTCGTCAACGTGTTCAGGAAGTACGACCTGACAAGGCATAGTAAGTTCAAAGTTCACTTTATAAGTGGTTTGCTTAAATTTGTGGATGACTTACTTAACAGGAAAAATAGTGTGAATCTGATTCCTGTTAATCAAGAGTCGGTTCTTGAAAAGCCGACTATTGTTATGCCTAATCCTTGCAATAATTTGCCAAATTGTGATGTTGTTGGTCAAGAAACAAATCGGCCGTCTTTAGCCGAAATTGTTGACCCAAAATCCCCTACCAAGAGCATGGAAACTGCATCTAACACTTCAATACTCGGGGGGCAACAAAACAAAGGCGAAGGTGCTGGTTGCACCGCAACCGGTTTGACCGGTTTGCAAACCGGTCTAACCGCTTCTTCTGAGGCTTTGCAAAATAAATCCAAACCTAAGATGGTTAAGCCTAAAAAACCTGAAATTGGTGTTTGGAAAACAATTGAATCCAAAGGTCGTAGCAAGCATCAAAGAGAAAAACCGAAGTCTAATGAAAAACTTCAGGTTAAGTCTCAAAGACAAAAAAGGTCAATGGTGCTAGTCGGCCTAAAAATTCCAAACGCTTGAAATCTTCTCCAAGAGAGAAATTTCATGATCAGAATCGGCAAAGGAATACTTTTTCTGCATCAATGCCGTTTCCATCACATGGATCACCTACATCTATGCCATGGGGATTTTATTGCAGCATGCCTTATTCTTATTCTCCATGGTCTTATAATTCATGTATGTCATCTCTTCCTAGATATTTTTATCCAGATCATATTATATATAGAGAGCCGATAACTAGTGAATCACCATCTATGCATAATGACCGTTTTGATCAAAAGAATCGGTCTATGTACAAAAATAAGTGTAAGGTGATCAAGCAAGTCTATCGTGTTAAAAAGGATGGTAGATTGAATCAAAATTCAGATTTGACACTAGACATGGAAAAGCCGAATATTGAAAAATCATCGGTTAGTTCTACTGGTCAGATTGTCCCCAATGAAGAACCTGTTTCAAACAATATAGCTGAGCAAAAATCAAGTTTGGCTGGAGGGCATGGTGATCTCAAGGTAACTGGTTCTATAGCAACCGGTTTAACCGGTTTTGAAACCGGTCTAACCGGTCCTGCCAGGAATTCTGGTAGAGCTGCAAATGTTACACCAAAAAGCAAGGTGATGAAGAAGAAGCCAACCTTTGCTGGATTGTTACATAAATATCAGAAAATAGCCGAGCAAAAGCAATTCAATCGGTTGGAAGACAAGCAAAGGAATAGTTCATCATCACCAAAAGCAAGAAAGCATCAACGGTCCTTTCATTGGTCTTCATCATTTGTTCCGTTGATGCGTATGCCATGGAATGTATATTCAGGTATACCTAATTATGATCCATGGTTTTGTTATAATCCTTGGTCTTTATTTTACGATTATCAATATTATTCTTATAACTTACCAAGGGGCCATAATTGGTCATCATGGCCACATCATGATTTCTGTTATTAGATATGCTCAGATGCTCAAAGCCGAAAGTATTAGTTTCATACATATTATATTTGCTAGAGTTTTATTTCGGCTATGTTAGCATACACGAAGAAATCATCATATGGGCGATGTAATGTTTGTCATCGTCTTTAGACAGTTTTGGTTATTGAGAATGTTTTCTAGTGCACAAGTTTACTAGAAAACAGGGGGGCATATGTTGACGACCAAAATTGGCATAAAGCAGGATTCACAGGGAAACCGGTGGAACCGGATTCATGAACCGGTGTAACCGGTTTTGGTTCACTGTGGCTCATCTGACAGGGTAATCCGGTGGAACCGGTTTGGGAATCCGGTGGAACCGGTTTTCCCCGAATCCAAGTAGGTTTGGACTCTCTTTGCAGATCTGAGTTGTAATAGGACTCTCTTTGCGGGGCAAGACCTCCCCACCCTATAAATATAAAGGGTTGCGGCCGATTGAGGATTATCACAATCGATCAAAATCAATCTATCTTTTATCGTATTTACTTTTCTTTCTCGTTACCCTACTTTTTCAACCCCATGTGCTATTCTTCTCCTGTCTCCATGGCATGAGAGGGCGCCCTAGCTGGCCTGCCGAGCCTAGGGCAACCCAAGGTGCGCCTGCCCTGACGGGGTCCCTCCCGGGTGAGCGTTCGTTGGTTTCTCGCCGAGCTCCTAGCTGCCCGGCGAGAACCGGTTTAACCGGTTACCAGAACCGGTGAAACCGGTCTGGTCAGAGGTGCTGCAAGGAGCTCCTCTGTGTGTGCGAGTATTTGGCGCGGCACGTTTTCGCATCAACAATATGGTTCCAATTTACTACAATTTTGGACTCGGATCGTTTAACTTTCTAAATAGTAAACAAAGCAATAGTAGAGGCAAGTATGATCGAACAAAATACAATAGCTCAATGCGGAAGTATCAAATATATATATATATACTAGCAGATGTACCCGTGCGTTGCTACGGGTCTCAAGTTAGTAACTCTTGTAAGGAATATAACATGGAATTTCTTTTATTATTAGGAAGACATGCAAAACAATAAGTAAATGAAAAGCGTATTGAATAACAATTATTATGCAAATTAAAAACACTCAGCCAAAAATTTTAAGCATGGGCTGCCCCAAAACCTTTAGCTTCTCATGAAGAAATTCGATCTGAACCTATTCATAGCATCAAGAGTGATAATGGATATAGAGAGCCTAACAAACAGGCTTATATGATCATACCTTCTACTTCTAGCATTCTTTTTTTTTGAAACGAATGTAGCATTCACCTTAATATACATATAAGTTTATTATTCATTTATGTACGCTCATGTATGTCAGACAGATGTAATTAGTATATGATCACATGGATATGTATCCATTAAACAGTACTCTAAATTTATGTAGAACCTGACTTAGTGCGGCCTATTGTCTCCAGCCCAAACCTACTTAAGTGAGTACAAACAGCCAAAAAATAAACATCTTTTACCTGCGGTGTTATCCTTCCAATCTCCGCATCGTCTTAAAAAAAAAGCCCAACGATATTTCTCTCTAGTCCTCCGCTTTCCACAACGTCATCCCTCCCCATGGGTAACAAAAAATTTATCACGCCCTAGGCTAATAATCTGATACAAACTTAGGTGATAACTAAATTTATGATACATTAATTATTTCTAAAATAGACTTCAAATTTGTAAGCAAACCAGGCTGAGTACAATGACAGTGCGTGCCACATGGTGGGTGGTGCTGCGGTGATGCATGGGCGACACAGAAACAACCATGAGGTGACACATACTTCGTGTTTCATCAATTTCATCTATTTCTTTTACTACGACGCTAAAACAGGCTAACAATTATAAATTTGATACAAATTAACAAAAAATGGAAAAAATGAAATATTATTGGAGATAATCCCAAAGTACAAACACCAGAAGACGTACAACAGAGTTGATAATAATGCCAAGCTGAGCTCACATCTAGTAGGTCATCAGTAGGTTATCATTATTATGCGTACGTGCCTTCTTCAGAGTCAGCAACATAAATAAACAAATTGTTAGGATTAATCAGGATTAATTAATTAGTGATCAATAGACATCCTTTCACAAATAGGCACCTTTTAGACTTGTCTCTCCGACAAGTAACTGCCCCTTTGGGCCTGTAATATATATATATGTATTTGCATACTGTACAATCAATTCATCCATCAGTTTTCCCATTTCACTCTTCATTCAACACGTTATCAGTACTCACGCTCTGAAACCGCTGTTGCTTCGAGTAGGCAGAACGGGAGTGCAACATCGCCGGAGTTCCTGCAAAGTAAGAATGTCGACTCCCGTTGTCCCTTCTATGAATGCAATGGTCGATTCAATCACCGATGCAGTGGAATCCGCCATCCACCGTGGCCACGCCGCCGGCGGACTTCGCCGCCACATGATCCAGGGCGCCGTCCGCCGTGCCCTTCGGGACATCGCCGACCGCCGCGTTCCCCCTCGCCGCTCCTCTGGAATGCGCGCTGGAGGCCCGTCTTCCCCGCTGCCGAGGCCCCCAACTCCTCACCCGTCTGCACTGCCGAGGCCGTCGCCGTCGTTGATGCCGCCACCACCAGTACCGCCCGCCGTTGCCGCGCCCTGGAACAGTGGTGGACGCCGAGACGCTGGAAGGGATTCTTGGCCGCCGGGCTTCGCCTACGACCTCGACGTCGTACTCCCACCCACGCCCCCACTGCCCCAAGGCTTCTCCTACGCCGATATCATTCGCCGGAACGCGCTCCCGCAGGCCCGCGAACTTGGGGCTGCCTTCGCCTTCTCCTCGGCCGAGGGGGAGGTGGCGCACCGCTCCTGAGCCTGGGATAGGGCTGGTGGGGGCGGATCCGCCGTCTACGACTGGAGCAACGGCTTGGTGGCCGAAGCTCGTCGAGCACGGGCAGGTCCGCCCCTACCGGTCGGCCTCCATGGCCGGTGCGACGGCCTTTGGCCTGAGCACGCCATGCGAGGATGGGGAGGCGGCGCAAGACGAGGCAAAGACGCAGGAGGCTGACGGCGCAAGGACCGTGGCACCAGGGGCGGGGTCAGGCGGTTCAGCGGCGGCGGGGTCGAGCGGTTTCTGGTTGAAAACCTAACCGCCGGTTTTTATAGGCAGTGCAGCAGGCCGGGATAGCAGGCCGGCCAGCGGGTCCGCGCAACGGCCGACGGCGCCGGACTGCTCAGCCAGATGGGCCGCGTGCTGTGCGCCGGGGCTGGGCCAGCGGGCCGGGATGGCAAGCCGGCCAGCGGGCCGCGCAAAGGCCGATGGCTGGGCCACCGTTGCCGGCCAAGAAGGCCAGTGGCCGGCTGGGCTGCTGCCCTATTTATTTTTCGTTTTCTGTTTCTTGTTTTCATTTCAGCAATAGTTAATTAATTAGCATATGACAAGCTAGTTTACTTTCTGTAAGAACATCAGTAATCTGTAAATTATTGTTGTTGCATTGAACTTGCTGAATAATATTGTATATATCATTTGTGGTTTGCTTATATGATTATGCAACGTTTTAGCTTTTCTATTATATTATTTTTGATATATATAGTTGTTCCATTTTTTTTCCTTTTACACTATATATACATATATATTACATTTGTGATTTGATTTCCTGATTACATTTGTAATTATATAATAGATTAGAATTGAGTATGTTGGTGCACCTAAACCACACCTTCGCACCACATACAAGTTAAATTTGCTAGTTACTTAGTTGCAATTTAACTATGATATGAATATTTTAACACCATTTATTCATCCTAAAATGGTATTAACATTGCAATATACATATCTTGTTTATTTTGATTAATCAACATTAGGTAATGGAGACTAGGGCATTGGCTGCGTTTAATTCATGTACGAATTACTCTGCCCAGAGACCATGCCTTTTTAGCAGTGATCCAAATCACCCATTACTGAGAGGTCTACATCTTGTTTTTCCCAAAACTTGATGATTACCTACACCGTGTTGTTAACCAAAATAAAGGTTTTGGATAATAATAAATGGTCTACATCCACGTGATGATTACCATTTTATCATATTATTTTTGAAAATACACAAAATGGTAGAGTCCTACGCATTGGCTGCATTTAATTCACTTGTGAATTATTCTGCCTAGAGACCGTGCTTAGGCGGCAATGTATTTGCCTACCACAAGATCTACTCTTTGTTTTTCACATCGAGATTATCCGATTTGTGTATATCAACATCCATGATTTATTGTTTGGTCTACACATTTATGTGATTACCTACAATAATCCAAAACTATGATAAGATATCCAATTCTTACATATTGCATTGAATATTACAATCTTATTTTTTATTATTTATTTACCATATGGTGAATTAATTAGCCCATGATTGTTCACATAGGAACATGGCCAATAAGGAGTTCGATGAACTTGCCTTAGATGGTAGCAATTACCCTACATGGGCTTCCGATATCAAGATCGCGCTTGCATCTCGTAGTCTTTCCGCTACAATTCAAGACCCCCAACCTGGGGTTGTACTTCAGGACAAATATATTAATTCCGCTTTGGGTTTACTACGATTTTATATACATAAGGATCTCAAATCTGAATACCTTATGATTGATAACCCTCGTGATTTATGGAACTCTCTTAAAGAGAGATATGAACAGCAAAAAGAACTCATCTTGCCTGAGGCAAATCATGAATGGAATCATTTACGTCTCCAAGATTTTAAATCTGTGGCAGATTATAACCATGCTGTTCATAAAATTTGCTCTAAATTGAAGTTTTGCGAGAAAGAGCCATCAGATGCAGATAAAATAGAGAAAACTCTATCAACTATGCTCCCATCTGATCGAGTATTGCAACAGCAATACAGGGCTAAAAATTACCAGGCCTATTCTCAGCTTATTCATACATTGACTCAGGCAGAAAAACATGATGAGCTTCTTATGAAGAATCATCATAAGCGCCCTGTTGGTTCGGCGCCCATACCTGAAGTCCACAATGTACAGAAAAAGACTAAGAATAATAAGTTCAATAAGTTCAATGGATCATCTCCAAAGAACAAACCTGGTCAACGCAAACACAATAAGAAGCAAAGACCCCATTCATACACGTGGAAAAGAGAAAATGCGAGACCCAAAAATGACACTAAGTGTCATAGATGTGGTGATTTCTCGCATTTTGCTAAGAATTGTCGTACTCCAAAGCATTTGGTTGCTTTATACCAAAAATCATTAAAGGAGAACAAGCAAGCAGGAGGAACAAGATATGAGACACATTTCAATCTTGCATCCGAGGTCGTCAAGGACAAAGATTGCTCACATCAAGAATCAAAGAAACAAGTGAATAACAACGCTCTCAACATTGAGGAGAGCCTTCCATCCACGGACAACATGCTCCTAGATTTTGACTCTGGAGATATGTTTGGAGATTTGAAATAATCTCGGTCCTGAACTTGATATCATATTAGATATGTGTTGTAATAATTTAGGTTATATATATAGTTACCTGACTTGTAAATTTAATATGTTTGAGTTTGTACAAATTTATTTATACTATTATTTAGTTGTACCAACTCATAGTTTTTATAATATCATATTCTTATTTTGATATTTTCTACATCATATGCATTCTTGCATACATTATATTTAAGCAATTTTATTTTATATAGAAATGACTACTGATATCAATCCAACGGAGGAAGAATTATGCCTTGTAGACTCATGCACTACAAACTCTATACTTAGAGAGATAAAATATTTCCAGACCCTTAAGAAAAAGGAAGGAAATATTATGACCATCGCTGGACGCGATGCGTTAGTAGTTGGTTCCGGACGAGCCACTATTACTCTCCCTATGGGTACACAAATTATAATTGAGGATGCTTTGTTGTATCCTGACTCTACCCGTACCCTTCTAAGTTTCAGAGACATCCGTAAGAATGGTTTCCACGTGGAAACACACTACGATAATAAAGAAGAATTTCTTCTCATTACTAAACTTACGGGATATGGCAAACAAATATGTGAAAAAATTTCTTCACTCCAAACTGGATTGTACTATACTTACATACAGCCCGTAACATGTTGCTTACAAGATAATTTTCCAAGATGTCGATACATTTCGAAATTGGCATGATCGACTTGGGCACCCTGGAATAGGGATGATGCGGAAAATTATCGGCAATTCCATAGGTCACGATATGACAAAAACAAAATTTCCCCAAGATAAAGATTTTTGTTGTACTGCTTGTGCAACAGGGAAATTGATTTTAAGACCATCACATCTTAAAATTCGAACTGAGCCACTCAAATTCCTTGAAAGAATTCAAGGAGATATTTGTGGTCCAATCCAACCATCATCGGGACCGTTCAGGTACTTCTTGGTTTTGATAGACGCATCTACTCGATGGTCACACGTGTCCCTTTTATCGACACGCAATCATGCCTTTGCTAAGATAATGGCTCAACTTATCAAGTTGAAAGCACATTACCCTGAACATCGGATTCAATCCATCCGAATGGACAACGCTGCTGAATTCTCATCCCGTGCTTTTAACGATTATTGCATGGCATTAGGAATTCAACTTCAGCATTCTGTCCCATATGTACATACCCAAAATGGTTTGGCTGAGTCATTAATTAAAAGAATTAAGCTCATTGCACGACCTATGCTAATGAATTGCAAATTGCCTACGTCATGTTGGGGTCACGCAGTTTTGCATGCTGCTGATCTAATACAACTACGACCAACTGCATATCACGAAACCTCCCCATTGCAGTTAGTACGTGGGAATCCTCCGAACATTTCCCATTTGCGTAAATTTGGGTGCGCTGTGTACGTACCCATCTCACCACCTCAGCGAACTTCGATGGGTCCTCATAGGAAATTGGGGATCTACGTGGGTTACTTATCTCCGTCAATCATAAAGTATTTAGAACCTTTAACAGGGGATCTATTCAATGCCCGATTCGCTGATAGTATTTTTAATGAGGATCACTTCCCGGCATTAGGGGGAGAATTGTACCCAAAAGAATGCCAGGAAATTGATTGGAATGCAACAGGCATTTCATTCTCTGATCCACGTACTATAGAAACCGAACAACAAGTTCAAAGAATTATTGATTTGCAAAATATTGCAAACAATCTGCCAGACGCCTTCTCTGATTATAAAGGTGTTACAAAATCTCTTCATCCTGCAAGGAATGTGCCCGAACGAGTGGAGGTACCTAATAAAACCACTCAACCCCAAATTGGAAATAAGAGGGGGAGAAGCACTTCCAAGAAGCAAGATGTGATTGCTAATAAGCAAAATAAGACTGAAAATACATCTCAAATTTCAGTTGAGAGACACTTAAAGGACATACAATGTCCTGTGGATAGATGTGATCCACAATCCAGCTCAACTATGCGCATAAACACAGAGGCTGGAACATCGGAAGTCCCTAGGTCCATCATATTGGGAAATAATGATGAACCTATAAGGGTAGATGAAATTGCTATAAATTTCATAGATACTGGAAAAACTTATGATCGTAAGTCCACAATAGTCGACTGTTATCTCTCTGAACAAATTGCAAATATCCTTCAAACTGATTTGGATCCAAAATCTCTAACGGAATGCAAGAAGCGTCCGGACTGGGATAAGTGGAAGGTAGCAATTGAAACAGAGATTGCCTCGCTTTATAAAAGAAAAGTGTTTTCGGCTGTAATGCCAACACCTCCTGGTATCCTTCCTGTAGGATACAAATGGGTTTTCGTTCGTAAAAGAAATGAAAAAAATGAGGTGGTAAGATATAAAGCAAGGCTAGTGGCACAAGGTTTTACGCAAAGACCTGGCGTTGATTTCAACGAAACCTATTCTCCAGTAATGAGTGGAATAACCTTCCGATATTTAATATCACTGGCAGTACAAAATCGTCTATCTATGCAGTTGATGGACGTAGTGACCGCATATTTATACGGTACACTGGATTCTGATATATACATGAAAGTTCCTGAAGGAATTAGTATACCAGAAAATAAGGCAAATCGCAACATGTATTGCATCAAGTTGCAGAAATCGTTATACGGTTTAAAACAGTCTGGCCGAATGTGGTACAATCGGTTAAGTGAATTCCTTATATCATTAGGATTCATAAATAATGATGACTGTCCATGTGTCTTCATTAAGAAATCTTCAAAAGGATTTTGTATCATATCAGTATACGTCGATGATCTTAATATCATTGGCAACGAAGCTGATATTAATGAAGCACGTCATCATTTAAAGACGGAGTTTGAAATGAAGGATTTGGGTCAAACCAAATTTTGCTTAGGATTACAACATGAGCATTTCCCTTCTGGTATATTTGTATACCAATCTGCCTATACTCAAAAGATATTAGAAAAGTTCAATATGGACAAGTCATATCCAGCTAAAACTCCCATGGTTGTAAGATCCTTAGAGATTAAGAAGGATCCTTTCAGACCAAAAGAAGAGGGAGAAGAGATATTGGGACCACAATTCCCGTATCTTAGTGCCATTGGTGCACTAATGTACCTTGCTAATAGCACCCGACCTGATATTGCATTTGCAGTAAATTTACTAGCAAGGCATAGTGCTGCACCTACTAAACGTCATTGGGTAGGAGTAAAGACGGTATTCAGATACCTCAATGGTACTAAGGATCTTGGATTATTTTATGGTAGAAATCAAGATCCAATTTTGTTAGGATATACAGATGCTGGTTATTTGTCAGATCCCCATAATGGCAGATCACAAACAGGCTTTGTATTTTAACAAGGAGGAACAGCAATTTCTTGGAAATCTACAAAGCAGACACTAGTATCTACTTCCACCAATCATTCTGAAATAATAGCTTTGTATGAAGCATCACGCGAATGCGTATGGCTTCGCAGAATGATAAATCACATGATACAATCATGTGGTATTGGTGCAATAGATACACCAACAATTATTTTTGAGGATAATTCAGCATGTGTTAATCAAATGGAGTCAGGTTATATTAAGAGTAATATGACTAAGCATATTATTCCCAAGTTATTCTACCCACATGAACTCCAAAAGAATGGAGAAATTGAAATCTTGCAAACTAAGTCGTGTGATAATCTAGCAGATTTATTTACAAAATCTCTACCATATTCCTCATTCCATAAATGTGTTGAGGGCATTGGTATGAGAAGACTTAGAGACTTGCAAGAATCAGGGGGAGAATCTCTCTAAATATAACTTACTTCAAATATCGCATTACACTCTTTTCTTTATATAAGTTTTACTCTTTGGAGATTTCTCATATAAAGTTTTTAATGAGGTAATGATGAACACATGGTGACATATTAATGACACAGTTTGATATATATATATATATATATATCATGGTGTTTCTCCTTATTTTTCCTACTGGGTTTTAAAGGAGTTTTTGCCTGGTATATCGATATATTTTGGTTTTTTCCCACAGGGTTTTTCCAAGACTTCAAGACTATGGATGATAAACAAATAACGGTGCCAACACAAGATCAATTGATCAAGGGGGAGTGTTAGGATTAATCAGGATTAATTAATTAGTGATCAATAGACATCCTTTCACAAATAGGCACCTTTTAGACTTGTCTCTCCGACAAGTAACTGCCCCTTTGGGCCTGTAATATATATATATGTATTTGCATACTGTACAATCAATTCATCCATCAGTTTTCCCATTTCACTCTTCATTCAACACAAATAACATCAATAGCAACTTCAGTGCGATGGCCATGCAGCTTATAAAAGGAGAGACCGGACTTTGTTGATACATGTGACTTACGCATGTCGCATGGCCAGGCCTGATGCCAATGAGCCGTGTCGAGATCAGGCCTTGTGTGCGAGTCATTCCTGCTGCTGTTGAGTATCGGAGTTCGAACATGATGGACGGCATGCTCGATACACACCTGCTGGAAGGAAGGGCACGCTGAGCGTCTCGAGCGTTCACTCGTTCCTATCCTCCACCCTCACCGCTCTCATCTCTTCCCGTATCTCTCTGCACACCCTTTTCTGCATCCATCTCTCTCTAATCTCTCATAGTCACAGACACAGTCCCACTCAAGCGTGCGGCATGGATGTGGCGGCCGCATCGGCGGTGCGCTGGTGCGCTTGAGCCTGCTTTCGCGCATGAGGCCGCCCATGGTGGCGCACGAAGGAGAGGGACTGAGCGCCCACCTTCATTCTCGGCGCATGTCTATGGAGGCATGAGGGGTCGGCCGTACGTGAGGTGTGCCAGCGGCTAGCTCGTACGTACGTGTTGATTCTGGGGCTCTTGACTTCTTGTCTTCTTGTGCTTGGCCGTCGCGTGGATTTATACGTGCCATGGTCATGGTGGCTCTAGTAGAAACAGAGGCTGTGTTAGAGACGGAACGTGATCAATTAACGGATTGGACTTCTAGAAATTAAACGACGGACCAAGACCAGGAGTCAGGCACGAAGTCGGGGTTACTTTGTTCGACGACGGACGAAACAACATATGGCAGAACACACCAAGATTTGTTTCTCTCTTTAATATTATTATTATTATATTAATTATTGTTATTATTCAACTTTTTTAGAATGGTCGTGGAAAAATTCAAGGGTTCACGTCGCACGATCTGACGGCTAAGAAGGTGTAGGAACCAGGAGGAACCAAAATAAGAGGAACCGGTGCATACCAAAATGGTGGGCCATATGCACCGGGTGCATACTCAATTGGTGGGACCCGCACCGGGGAAGTTGAGGTGGGAAAAATGTCTTTCCGATTTTTTTTATTTGATCAAGGGTACAATAGTAAATTGATAATTGTGGGGATAACGTTTAGAGTACTATAGTTTTGAATTGAATTGCTGATCAAGTATAGTTTGAGCCTTATAGGAGGTAGACCTTCTTAGATTTGGATGAACCTAGGCGGCCGCGGTTCGTGATCCAGTGGAACCCTAGGTGCCGATTTGGATGAACCCTAGGCGCCGCGATCCGTGATCCAGGAACCCTAGGTGGCGGCGATGTTGATCTCTAGCGGAGAAGCGGCGGTTCAGGCGCCCAGCGGCGATCCGTGTCTCCGTGATCTAGGTGGCGGCGATGTTGATACGGCGGAGATAGGACGGCCCAGGCGACTCGTGACGGCAGCTTCAACGGAGAAATGGACGACGTCCAGTTCCTCGTTGGCCAGCGCCGTGGCCGGCGGTGACGCTTCCAGTGGCGCCGACGCGCACGACGTCCCTGGCAGTGGAAGGGCAGAGCGGCAGCTCCAGTCATCAGGATTCAATGAATGAGACGCCGGTATGTTCTTGCAATGAAATTAATTCGTTGAGTCATGCTAAATCTGGTATGTTGTTTGCAATCGGCCGTAGTTGATGGTTTCATCTGATGACCCTTTTGATTAGCTCTTTTAAATTGGATAATCATAAGCTACTTCTTAAGACTAAATTGACTGATTTATGCACTTATGCTTGTGTACAACTGAGTTCTTTTACAATGGTTGGGACGACATGGTCATTTTCTTTGCAACTACTTTCATACAGGGAACTATAAGTAAAGAACTTTGACTGACCCTTCCTACTGATGCTTCTTTTACTTTGCATCTGCTGCTGTGCTTATAGTTGCATTAACAGAATTGATGGTGTCATGCTAATAGATCAAGACACGTTGCCCACAATTTCTGTTGGAGCTCACGAAAATGGCCTGCAATTTCTGTTCCAGGTGTGGACTAAGTGAATGCATCTCTGGAGGTGAAGCCGTCCTTTCGAGTCAGGTCTTTAGTCCGATACCACGGGAGGGACCGGTGAAACGAACGGGATTAAGTCGCCGGCTGGTCCCCAACGTCCGGTGAACGAAAAGACAAGATCTGCAGTTCTAGTAGTTGTAACTGTAGGTGTTGAGTTCGTATTGTTAGTGACAATGATGTGGCAAGAGTCAATTGTAAGTCCGTACTAACAACTGAATGGAATTACCATATGTCTTTTTGTGCTGTTACTGTGTGACATTGACATTACATCTTCAATGACCGATTGGCAAAAGATGTGTTTGCAGTTCTAATGACTGAATAGCATGAACTTGTAATGGCAAAATGGGTGTGAAATGCCAAGTTGACTCACAATTAGAGACGGAGGAACTCTAAGTGTTTTGATTTTTGGTAGTCAATTCAAGGTACAAAGTCCGGTTCATCAAATGCAAAAAAGTTGATTCATTCTTTTTCAAATGAACTTTAGTGCAACAAAAGCTGGACGGCATTCACCGGACACCTTTGACGGGAGCATCGGCCCGACCGGTGCTGCGTCCCACGATGTGGGGCTCATCCTAAAATACTAACCGGTAATATGGAACAATGAGCACCGGTCCAATTCGTGAGAGCACATGTCCGGTGATAGCAACGGTCTGACGGGTGAGTGCAATAAAAAGAGAAACACGTGAAGCAACCGAAAAAGGCCGCGAGGCAGATCAGATGGGCCGGATGGCAGCGGGCGCTGGGCCAAGCCCACGTAGAGTAGGAGGGGCAATATTTGAATAGGTAGGCTCGCAGTTACCTGAAATACTGACCGGTGATTAAGGACTGTGAGCACCGGTGTTGAGTTCGTATTGTTAGTGACAATGATGTGGCAAGGGTCAGTTGTAATTGTAACTTGTAAGTCCGTACTAACGACTGAATGGAATTATCATCTGTCTTTTTGTGCTGTTACGGTGTGACATTGACATTACCTCTTCAATGACCGATTGGCAAAAGATGTGTTTGCAGTTCTAATGACTGAATGGCATGAACTTGTAATGGCAAAATGGGTGTGAAACGCCAAGTTGACTCACAATTAGAGACGGAGGAACTCTAAGTGTTTTGATTTTTGGTAGTCAATTCAAGGTACAAAGTCCGGTTCATCCAAATGCAAAAAATTTGATTCATTCTTTTTCAAATGAACTTTAGTGCAACAAAAGCTGGACGGCATTCACCGGACACCTTTGACAGGAGCATCGGCCCGACCGGTGCTGCGTCCCACGATGTGGGGCTCATCCTAAAATACTAACCGGTAATATGGAACAATGAGCACCGGTCCAATTCGTGAGAGCACATGTCCGGTGATAGCAACGGTCTGACGCGTGAGTGCAATAAAAAGAGAAACACGTGAAGCAACCGAAAAAGGCCGCGAGGCAGATCAGATGGGCCGGATGGCAGCGGGCGCTGGGCCAAGCCCACGTAGAGTAGGAGGGGCACTATTTGAATCGGTAGGCTCGCAGCTACCAGAAATACTGACCGGTGATTAAGGACTGTGAGGGGCAGGAGGCCGGTGCACGCGGCACACCGGCGGGGGAGCGGATGACCGCCACTCCGCCAGGTGGCCTGACGCCCGCCGGGGAGCCGTCCGATGTGCTAGGTGGCAAGCACCAGACGCACGGACCATCCGGAAGCCCGAGAGCCCGCTCAAACAGCAGAGAAGCCGATGGGACGGGCGCACAACGTGGCACGGTGGCAGACGGCGCCTCGGGCCCTCGCCCTCGGGTGCAGTAACCGACGCGTCCTTTGGGATTCCCGAGGGCCGTTCCCGTGTCGCTCGCCATTTATAGGGCTCTCCTCCACCCATGGAATACAACTCCGCCAGCCCTCACGTACGAAAGCCTCTCTCTCGCAGGCAAAGCCGTAGTGTGACCCGATGGCTCGCTCGCGCTCCCGCTCCCGCAACCGCCTGGAGGACGTCCAAGGAGACTGCGGCGACAAGGATTGGACGCCGGCGCCGGAGATCACGCACACGACGGTCTGGGATGAGCCGCAAGCTTCAACGCCCAGTTCGTCGTGGCCCTCGTGGGATGATCTCGCGTGCGTCCGATCTCCGGAGAAGCGCGCCCCGCCGACCGGTCTGACTCCTACTCGGCAGGAATGGGTTTATTTCGAGGCGGAGGACCCTCCGCACGACGACAACATGTGACGCGGCGGTGGCGGCGAAATTTCTCGAAGAAATCCGAGGTACGCCACCAAGACGCGGCATGATCGTTGGATTGGACACCGAGTGGAAAAAGCTCGATGGCGGCGCCTTCACGACGGCCCTCTTGCAGTTGTGCGTCGAAACTCGTGTCCTCGTCTTCCAGGTCCTCTATGCCACCGCCGGAGACCTCCCCGAAGTCTTGAAGAGGTTCCTGACAGAGGAGGACCACATCTTCACTGGTGCACACATCGACAACGACGTGAACCGGCTGTGGGAGGATTTCGGCATCACAATAACCAATCCGATTGACCTCCAATTGGTAGTCTCCAAAGCTGCCTCAAAATACAAGGGTCTCGGTGGAACCCCCCATCCCAAGTACGGAGTAATGCGCAGGTCGCTCGAGGATCTCGGAAAAGCGGTACTGCACCTGCCTCATCTTCACAAGCCGGCGGGAGCCGACCACGATAACTGGCACGCGTGGTATTTGTCACCTTCGCAGGTGAACTACGCCGCCGTAGACGCGTACCTGTCCTACGAGATCGCGAAGCGTCTGCAAATCGAGGATGGCTATAAATTTATTTAAGCTTGTTGCTTATTACATCAGGAGATCGAGTGTTAGTTGCTGTAACAGTAGGTGTTGTGTTTGGAATGTCCAGATCTCAAGTGTTAGTTTTGTAACGGTAGGTGTTGAGTTTTGTGATAATGATTGTGGCATGAATCAGTTGTTCGGTTGAGTTGAGTAACTGTAGGTGTTGAGTTTTGTGTAACTCTTAAGTGTTTTGAGGTACTCAAGTCAAGCTACAAAGTTCGGTTCATCCAAATGCAAAAATAGTTGATTCATTCATGTTTTCAAATGAACTTTAGTACGCAGGACAGCATATATAGGCATAGCTGAACACCAAAATCACCGGACAACTTTGGAAGTGGCACCGGTCCGACTGGTGATGCCACGCCACGCAGCAAGATGTGTGGGCCATATACACGTACAGCCCAACTGGCGTGGGCTCATCCTGAAATATTGACCGGTAATATAGAACGGGGATCAGGTCCAAATGGTGAGAGGAAACCATCAGGAAATCTGCCGAGTACATGAAAACATGTCCGGTGATAGCAATGGTCTGACTGTGAGTGCAATAAAAGAGGAACACCTGAAGCAACGGAAGCAGGCCACGAGGCAGATGGGCCGGATGGGGGCGGGCGCCGGGCCCAGCCCACAAAGAGTTGGAGTGGCAATTTTGAATCGGTAGGCTCGTAGATTCCTGAAATTTGAACCGGTGATGAAGAACGATGAACACCAGTCTAAATGGTGTACGAAAAGAACTGTTCCATCAGGATTATCTGCCGAGTTCTTTAGTAAACGTCCCGTGACTCCAGGGTTCCGACCGGTGAGTGCAGTAAAAGAGGCACACGTCCAAATTCAAGTCCTCTGGGTTCGAACTCAAATTCTTTCACAAGTTGGCGCCACACTAAACCTTGCTCATGCTATGTCTTAAGGAGGTTGAAGCACATTTCACTGGATGTCACTGACGGTACAAGTTCTTGTGAACTTTACAATAGAAGGGAGAAAGGAGAAGGTGGAGGAGCAAGGGCGGGGGAGTATGGCAGCAGCTTTGAAGCGGTCGATGAACTGGAGCTTAGTTTCTTGGAGGCAGGTAACAGCTGGGGCGGGGTCGGGGAACGCAAGTCGAACGTTGGTGCATTTGTCTTGATCGCCTAGGCCCCAGACATTCCAAGACAGGATGGACAATGGCCTGTTAGCCATGGGAGAACCATTGCACCATCTTGGCAAGAGAAGGACCCAGAACACAGGAATGGAGACAGGCACAGTGCACACAACAATACATACCGAGGAAACAAGCCCCCCCAAGCTTGCATCGACAGCGAGAGGAGTCTGCCATAGCAGAGGCACCTCTGAAGGTTTATACAAGTCTTAAAGGTTCGGCGAGCCCAGACAGCAGCTGGGTAAGGTTTGACGGCACTAGAGCCGATTACATGACAGGTTCGGGATGAGCGTCCCAGCAAAAAAGGTTGAGGACCCGAGGTCGAAGAAGCTGCGACATCTAGTCGAGGATGTCCACGCGGGGCGGTGCGAGCCCGCCGATGGTGCGGAGCTGATCTTGTGGCACGTTGCAGGAACGGCCGAGTAGCTGGAGGTCTTCAACGCGCCAAGCAGGAACAGCCGGGTGATCAGTTGGTGGGCATGGTGGCGGGGCACATGTCGCAGCAGCAGGTGCGTCGTCCTCGGTCTCATGTTCGTCGTCGGTGGAGGAGTCCGAGGAGTTGGAGGAGGAGCGCAGGACCGCCTCGACCTTGCGCTTCTTGATCCGAACAGCTGCTGCAGTGACAGTCTCGCGGATTGGGGGCTCCTTGGTTCGGAGACGCTCACTGCGACGGCGGTCATCAGCTGGGAGTAGGGCGGTGGAGATGTTCTCGTTGCAGCACAGATCAATCCCATCACCCAGCTCGTCGTCGTCGTTGGGTGGAGCCTGGCGAGGGTGAGGCGGCAGCACCGGCAGCTGCGGTTCTGGGAGGAGCTCGACAGTAGCACCGAGATCGCTGGGCGGCAGGGGGATGGAGACCTCCATGACGAGGTGAGCCGCCTGCCAGCGAGCAGAGGTGGGCCGCTCGGACAGGTTGCAGGGCCCGATGTCGAGGTCGAGGCTGTCGAAGTCGGGCGAGGAGGGCAGTGCCGGGCCGATGAAGGCCGCCGGAACCGAGGCAGGGTCCGGAACAACGACGGCGGTGACGACCGGCTGACCCAGGGTGCGTTCCAGAGCCAAGGCCAGCAGAGCCGGCCCAGAGAAGGTCCCAGGAGCCGGGTCCGGGTCCGGAACAACCTCCGCGGCGGCGACCGGCCCGCCCAGGGCGCGCTCCGGCGCAGCAGTTGGAGAAGAATTGGCGGTGGGCGAGGCAGCACGGAGAGGGGGCAGAGCACGACCGGAGCAGAGGCGTTCCGCGTCCTTGAGCAAAAGGTTGGACTGCAGCCCAGGACCCGGCCCAATGGAGATGACATCGGAGGAGAAGGCCAGGTTCCGGGCAGAACCAACCTCGCACACTTGGTGGAGGAAGCCCACAGACGCCGTGCACAAGTTGACCACCAGCATGCCTTGGTCGCCACGGGCGTCGGGGCGGTAAGGCTGCAGCGGAATCTTGAAGAAGCCCACGGACCCGTCGGGCGCCTTGGAGCGGATCTCAAAGAAGGAGCGCTGGCAGAGGGAGATCTGGACCACATCAGGCTTAAGCAGAAGGGGCTTGGCGCGAACCTCAGGCAGGATGCGGCGTCCCTGCTTCTTGCCGCACGGAGTGGGCTTGAGGTCGAAGAGTGACCATGAGCGATCGCCGAGGGCCATAGCAAGCGCAGGAGCACCCGGGCCCGGCCCGTCATGGAGAGGCGGACGTGGTAGCATGTCCCCGCCCCCGGGGCAGCATGTCCCGGGGCACCAGGGGCGGCGGGCCGTCGTCGTCGGAGTCGGAGTCCGTGTCATCGAGGTCGATGACATCGACAATGTCAATTTGCGCGAACGTGCCGAGGCCACTGTGATTCTTGATGAACTCCTCGAGCGGGACGTCCTCGAGCCCCTCTGCCTTGACCATCAGGAGCACGGCAGAGTAGTCCGTCCCGTGGATGCAGACGGGGTCGATGAGGTGGGGATTGGCGTAGGGGCCGGCGGAGTAGAAGATGCGCTCGCGGTTCCAGTGCTCAAGGGGGAGTTCTTGATGGCGACCGCGACGAAGGCCTCGTGCTCGAAGTTGAAGCGGTGGGGCGTCTCATCATGGCGCTCCAGAGTGACCACATGCTCCTGGCCGAAGAACGGCGCTTGCTGCATGGCAAGCTCGCGCACCGCATTGTTTTCGAACATGAGGAGGGCAGCGCCATAAGAGGAGGGGGCGAGGATTACCCTGGGGTTGCCGCCCAGGGCAAGCAGGGCCTCACGGACGGCGCGACCAGGCGCCGCAGCAGGAGGATCGACGATGGCGAACGCCAGGTTGGCGAAACGGCTCATGCGCACCGGCGGCATGAACACATCGGCGGAATCCGGCCGCTGTGGAGCAATGTCGTCGGCGTCGGCGATGTCCTCATCCACATCCTCCGCGTCCACCTCCATGACAGGAATGTGCTCAGGGGAAACCGCAGGGGGAATCTCGCCTTCCTCCAGGTCCGGCGGAACCAGGGGACCGGGAGGCGGCGGGACGGAGGAGGCAGCCGAGCGGGGGAGGCTGGCAGCGCGGAGCCCCCAGAGGAGGTCGAAGAAGCAGCCGAGGCGGAGGGCATGGGGAGGCCCGGCATCGAGGAGGCAAGCGGATGCGGAGGACGAGGGCAGTTCCTCTCAATGTGGCCGTAGACCCAGCACCGGCGACAGCTACATGCCGCGCGACGATGGTCCAGGGAACGGAGCGGCGGGCGGGCGGGGGGGTGGGGGGGGGTGGTGGGGCGGCGAGGGTTTTGGTGGTGGCGATGGGTGAGGGGGCGAGGCGGCGACGGAAGCAAAGGAGCGGTGGCCTGGGGTTTTTTGGGCGGGGTGAGGGGGGCTTGCGGTGGAAGGACTAAGGAGGAGCGGGGGAGAGAGGGGGGAAGAATCCGTCCCCGGGCGGGCGGGAGGGGCAGGAGGCCGGTGCACGCGGCACACCGCGGGGGGAGCGGATGACCGCCAGGTGGCCAGACGCCCGCCGGGGAGCTGTCCGATGTGCTAGGTGGCAAGCACCAGACGCACGGACCATCCGGAAGCCCGAGAGCCCGCGCAAACGGCAGAGAGCCGATGGGACTGGGGCGCAAGGTGCCAGACGGCGCCTCGCCCTCCGCCGTGGATTCTCTGACAGGGTGCAGCAACGTTCCCGCCCTGGGCTTTTGGGATTCCGAGGTCCGTTCCCGTGTCGCTCGCCATTTATAGGGCTCTCCTCCACCCATGGAATACAACTCCGCCAGCCCTCACGTACGAAAGCCTCTCTCAAGCAGGCAAAGCCGTAGTGTGACCTGATGGCTCGCTCCCGCTCCCGCTCCAGCAATGATTGTGGCATGAATCAGTTGTTCGGTTGAGTTGTGTAACTGTAGGTGTTGAGTTTTGTGTAACTCTTAAGTGTTTTGAGGTACTCAAGTCAAGCTACAAAGTTCGGTTCATCCAAATGCAAAAATAGTTGATTCATTCATGTTTTCAAATGAACTTTAGTACGCAGGACAGCATATATAGGCATAGCTGAACACCAAAATCACCGGACAACTTTGGAGGTGGCACCGGTCCGACTGGTGATGCCACGCCACGCAGCAAGATGTGTGGGCCATATACACGTACAGCCCAACTGGCGTGGGCTCATCCTGAAATATTGACAATATAGAACAGGGATCAGGTCCAAATGGTGAGAGGAAACCATCAGGAAATCTGCTGAGTACATGAAAACATGTCCGGTGATAGCAATGGTCTGACTGTGAGTGCAATAAAAGAGGAACACCTGAAGCAACGGAAGCAGGCTGCGAGGCAGATGGGCCGGATGGGGGCGGGCGCCGGGCCCAGCCCACAAAGAGTTGGAGTGGCAATTTTGAATCGGTAGGCTCGTAGATTCCTGAAATTTGAACCGGTGATGAAGAACATGAACACCAGTCGAAATGGTGTACGAAAAGAACTGTTCCATCAGGATTATCTGCTGAGTTCTTTAGTAAACGTCCCATGACTCCAGGGTTCCGACCGGTGAGTGCAGTAAAAGAGGCACACGTCCAAATTCAAGTCCTCTGGGTTCGAACTCAAATTCTTTCACAAGTTGGCGCCACACTAAACCTTGCTCATGCTATATCTTAAGGAGGTTGAAGCACATTTCACTCAATGTCACTCTGGTACTATTTCCCCCCAGCCCCCAAGCTTAAAGCAGCTAACAATAAGACTGAAGACTTTTGAAGAAATAAGTATATTCATTGATGTGGAAAAATCACTCCCATTAAGCATCAGCCCCCGAGTATGAAAATACATCAGGAAATACTTAGCTTGTTAGGAAATTGCCGCACAAATGCGCATCTGGTAATAAATCGCGAATACACAAGTGTTGGCGCTTTCAGTGAAAACGGGTTTTAGGAAATACGCTTAGGGTTACCACTTCAATCTTATAAGACAGAGGGTGAACCGTTCGTATTCCTCTCCACGCCGCTGTCGCTTTCACATCTGAAATCCTCAAATTCTTCCGCGCCCGCGCAAGCCCCCAATCCACTCCCGCCGCGACCGAGAATCATTCCCAAGATCTCGTCTGGCAAGATGGGTCGAAAACCAGCCTCCAACAAACCTTCAGAAAGCAAGTCCGCGGCAGGCAAGAAAAAATCAAAGGTCTCAATCACAGACATGCCAGTGTTCAAGAATGCCCCTGCACCCGCTCTCGTCTGGAAGCCGTCCAAGGCGTCAGATGAAATGGTGCAAGGTCTCGTGGATCAAGGCTACCTGCTAGATAAGGCGGTTTCCTGCTGGAGGACCGATGTCGATAAGCCTTGGCCCTTTGAAGAGATCCAGGAAATCGTGGTTTTTGTTGCCTTTTATGAGCGTGGATTCGCCCTGCCTGCTCATGATTTCCTCCGTGGCCTCCTTTCTTTCTATAAGTTAGAGTTGATTCACCTCAACCCTAACTCCATTCTTCAAATTTCTCTCTTCATCCACCTCTGCGAAGCCTTCCTTGGAATAGATCCCCATTTCAATCTGTTCTGCCTTCTCTTCCGTGTCAAGTCCACTCCTGACAAAGTAGTCGGCGGAGCCGGGATCCTGCTTCGTCAAGGGATGAAGACTGTTTATTTTGATTTCAAGATGAATGACTCCATTAAGGATTGGATGGATAAATGGTTCTATGTGGAGAACCAACCCCCAAAGCTCTCCAAGCACTCTGGACACCTGCCTCGTCAGCAAGATTCTTGGAATGAAGCGCTTGACAGGGATAAGGTTGATGGGATCTCCAGCCTGTTGAATATAATTGCTGATCTGAAGGAGAAGGGTCTGACTACCATTGGGATTGCCAGCTCATTCCTGCGCCGGCGCGTACAACCCTGCCAGAAGCGGGTGCATGCTGGCTATGAATTCACCGGCCCCAAGGACCCAACCAGGATCTCCCCCAATGATCTGTCAGCAGATGAAATCGCTGTTCGCGTCGAGGCTTTGTTCATGGATGCACAAGAGCTCCCAAGCCGAGTACCCGAGTACTCGGCTAGTCGTCCACCGCCAGTGGTAAACTTGAAAACACCCCGAATACCATTTTTGATATTCACCTTCTTGCTTCTTGAAAACTAATTAATTGCCTTGTCACCCAATGTCAGGAACTGCGGACCAGACTTGCTTCCGCACCTCCTGAAGTGGCAGAGAACCTGTCCGGGTTACCTGAGACGCCCCCTCCCCCGCAAACTGCTGAAAGCTCGGGGAAAGGAAAGAAAAAGGCATCACCGGAAATCGACCAGGTGATTCTGGAAGAAG
>CM014274.1:59809262-59835046 GCA_004135705.1 Alloteropsis semialata
AACCGGACATGTAACCTCCTAACATAAATCCACCCTGGTTTTCTCCTAGTTGGCACCACGAAATGGACACGTCACAATACATGTGTCAAGGGTCTACTTGTCAGTGTGGCTGGGTCACTGGGGCTTAAGCGTCAACGGCGGACATGTAGATGCGGTCGCCTGGTGCGGCCTAGCAGCCGGCGAGGATGAAGGCCGAAGCAGAGCAGCTGGTGTGTGGCGGGGAGCCCTGCGAGACCTGCCACGGCGACGAGGACGCCGGGGGTGCCGCGGTGACGACCCCGAGGATGAGCGTGAGCGAAAGCGGCACCCCTGTTCGGTGCGTCAGGAGGCAAGGATGTGGCTACGGACGATGATGTAGCCATTGAGCGCGTCGGTGATGCAAGCTAGGAGGAGGGGGCGCTCCTCGGGGAGCAGCCGAGCAGCTCGTCGGGCCCGCTCCTAGGACCTAGCGCACCTGATTCGGATCGAGCTGTATAATGTTGTGCTCCACGTGGACTCGCTGCACCCACGCCTTCGCACTCCATGGCGCTAGAGCGCCTGAAGATCTGCCACATGCACGGGTGCGGCCGCGTCTGCTCTGCGCGCATCGAGAGTTCGTCGTCTACCACCTCCTGCATCTAGCCATTTTTGTGGCCTAGAGCTCATCTATAGGACCTAATAGGGGAGTTCATCTACAGCCATTGCAGCCTCGCTGTTCGCCAGTCTGTGGCCTTCTATTATAGGCGTTTAGCACCTTCAATCTGGATTGAATAGAATTCAAAAGGAACAAGTCAAATTCCTCACAATTGTAGCAAGAACACGACGTCTGGGAGGAAAAAGGAGGCATCACGCGCATGCCAAAGGTTTCCAGGAGATCTCGGGCGGTGGTGGTGGACCACGAGTCCGTGATCATGGTGCTCGAGATGCCCGTCGGAGGACGGCCATGAGCGCAGGTGCCAGGGCGGCCACCACAGCGGCGGAGGAGATCAGCGAGTATAGATTACAATGGTGTAACAAATACTTTCGGGTGGATTGACTAAGATTGGGGATACCCTCTACGCGCAGGACCCCCCACTATTTATATCCAGGGAGACGTGCCTTATAAGATAAAATAGACCTAAATCTAGTAGGACACTAACTATCATCGAGTTTCCCTTCTGCGATCCAGCTGTCGTGTCTTGTTCGGAATCTTCTTCGCTTGGAGTCAGTAGTTAGTAATCCTTGTGATCGGGCACCCTGGGTATTATGGCCTCAATAGTAGCCCCCCAGCTTATCTTGTTCAGAAATGGTTGTTCCTTGAATAGCCTTCGGGTTTGTTTACTCTTCGGGTAATTTTAGGATATATAAATATCTCGATAATCACTTCAATGTGAGAGCCAGAAAAAGATCCCGAACTCTGAATGGCGAAACCTGCATCTGAATGATAAGGTCAGAGAAAATATCAGCCATAATTTAGTTATTAAAAGGAATATTCCATCTTGAAAATTGAATCGCCAAGGGTTGGTGAATCCTGCCCCGTGCATTGAAACTCCACTACGCACGCCTCCCGAAACTCTAGCAGCGCACGCGCCATAAATCACGGCACTGTTTTGGTTCCTCGATCCGCGCACAAAGCGTTGCCCCAGGGTCTTTAAATATCGAATCCCTTGGATTGATCCAGACTTGAACCTTCCCCCTTCCACCACCATGGGAAAGAAAAAACTCAGCCGCAAGTTCAAGTTGCCTCGTCTCCTTTTTGGAGACTCCCCTCGCAGCTCCGCTGAGCCGCCGCACGACGTGCCGAAAGGTCTGCCGGTAGTTGCGCCACCCCCTGTTCCCCCTCAGGCTCCTCTCCTAGCTCTCCCCGGGTATGGGGATAAAGGAGTCAAGGCTGAACCGCGAGGAGAAGCTCCGGTGATGACGTCTCCGCTCCCCGAGGCTGCTCCATCAGGCATCGCCGCCGGGAAAAGACCTGCGTCACCATCTCCAGCCCCGGTGTCCCCCATCTCCATCCTTTCTGATGATGAATCAGATCAAAGGGTCAGTGGGGCTCGATTGAGGCCAGAGTCCTTGCGCGTAGGCGCATCTTCGTCTTCTGCTCCGGTCGACACCAGCGGCGATGAGGAGTTCGCCCACAACTCTTTGCCTCCTTGAACCGCAAGCTGATCGGGATCCCAGGAGACGGCGCGCTCGTGGACCTCGTCAGCGACTCCGAGGAGGAGAACACGGAGGAGCCTCCACCGCCTGGTGTCGCACCGTCTTGATCCTGGCCGACGATGTTAGCTCGTGCCAGGATTGTTATTTAAAATTTTTAGTATCAGGATAGTTATCGATCTCCTGTGAAATGTACGCCTTTTGAACCAAAGAAGCAATTTCACTTGGAAGATGAAACAATGATCCCTTTCCTGTGTTCGGAACTTTTTGCATTGATTAGATTATAGAAAATGTTTATTCAGAGAAACAAAATCCCCCGAACAAAACTCTCCCTAAACAAATCAACTCATTGTCACAACATGTTCAAGAAATTTTCTCCTCGGTCAAAGATGATCGGGTCATTTTCTCGGAACATATTATATTCGGTCATTTAAAATTGTTAGCTTCTCCAATAAGCCAGCAATCTCAAATGCATTGAATTTGACCTGCACAGTTTTCGAAACAACAATTGCTGCAGAGAAAAGAATGAATCTATTGACCTAACAGTGACTGCGCATAACGCGGATCGAGGCCAGTTTTCTCGTGGTTCGTGCTCCCTCTCGAAACTATAAAGCCCCCAGGCGCGGCCGCCTGGTCACCATTTAGACCTTCGTCTTCCTCGCTTGCATCCTCCATAGCCCGCCATTCCGCATTCATTTTCCGCCATCCAACTTTTTGTTTCTCCAACCTTCCAGCCACGCTCTAGCCGCCATGGTGTCCTCTCGCCAGTCTTCATCCGGAGTCAAATCGTCCGGAGAGTAGAGCAGCGCCGCCACTCCCGGAAGGGAGTTGCGCAGTGGATCCACCATCTGCACCACCGACAAATACTGGGAAAAGTCTACTACCACGACGAAGCAGCTGCAACAATTGGAGAACCTTGGATTGCTCCCCGACACCACCACTTTCCCTCGCCGTCCGACGAAAGGTCAGCTTTACCAAATGCCCAATACTCTTGAGCTTGTAGTGTTCCTTGAGTTCTTCCACCACGGGTTCGGGGTCTATCCGTCGGAATTCTTCCAAAGTGTCTGCGATTTCTATAACATAGAACTCGTGCACATCAAGCCAGGCGCCATCACCATGCTTATTGTCTTCGCTTTCTTGTGTGATGCTTGATTAGGAATTAAGCCATCGCTTAGTCTGTGGAGGTATTTTTATGCCCCTGCATTCTACAAGGACCCGCTTATGATCGGGTCGATTGGGATTTCCTTGAGAGATCGGGACATTTACATCCCCTTTCCAGTAAAAGATTCCTGGAAAGGTTGTCAACGCCATTGGTTCTACATCACCCTTCCCCAAGCCTCACTGGAAAAAGGGAAACATTTGATGTCTTATCTCAAGGAAGAAATCAAAACTCTGCCCAAGGTCACTTCTGATATGCAGAAACATATTGATCGGGTTCTGGTACTCCGTGAAGCGGGTCTGACAGCAATTCATGTGGCGAAGATTTCATTCGATGGAGATTCATCCCGCTCATGGCTCATGACCGCTATGCCTACACATTCATGGGCGACAACGACCCGAACAGAATGAAGCCTGATGGTAAGTCGCTTTTCTTATGTTCGGTAATATTTCTGAGAGTGTTCGGTTATTTGAAATGTCATGACTCTTAACCAACAGTTGTCCCAGAGTCTAAAGTGGCTGCTCACCTAAAGAAAATGCTAAATGCCGATATCCCGGATTGGACAGGCGTCCCAGCTCCCTACAGTGCCGACAACCCTGCTCTAGAGGTAAACTCTTTCTCAGAAAATATCCCTTCTATTATTAAGTACAATCGTCCTGATTTCTTTTTCCAATACAGGCTCCTCCAGTCGTTGACGCTCCCGTCCAGAGCGGAGCCATCAATTTAGAGGACGAGGCTGAACCAGCGTCGGTTCAGGGTGCAGAAATCCCAACGCCTGAAATGCCCGAGCAGTCGCCTGCCAAGGAAAAGAAGGCCCTGACCAGCACCAGAGCCGTTGTCCCTCGGACTCGTAAGCGTTCGCGAGACGCTAGCATGGAGACGGTGACTCCTAGATTGGGGTCTCTTGGGACACCGGATGCCATTGAGCTGCTTGCCGCACGTGACTCGCCTCGCCTCGAAGACCAGGTACCAAGCACGATCATATTCGGGCGTTTATTTGCAGCTTTTGATTGTGTAACCAAACTTAGACGTGTTCGGGAGATTTCTCGTCAGGAAATTCGTCCAACCCCACCGCCATCAAAGCCTCCCTCCATTTCTCGAAAGAAATTTAGAGTTACTCTTCCAACATCTGAGTAAGGATTTGACCGTTCGGTTTTTGCTCAATTAACTCCCTTAGGGGGAATTTTTGAATTATTTTTGTTTGAACCAAAACAGGCCCTCCAAGCCTGCAGCTTCTCCTCCGATCAAGCCGTCCAACAAGGAGAAAACTCTCGATCTAGTCGTGACGGTCAGGCCCGATCATGAACAAAATCCGTGGAGGGTTCTGGGACCTGTCCTGACCCCCTTGGGCACGATCATCGCTTCGCTTTCCGCAGCAGAGGAGCAATGGCGTTCGCTGGACGCTCGTGCCTCGACTGCAAAAGCGTCGGTGACCAGACTAGAGGCCCAAGTTGCCGTTCTCCAGTCCGAGAAAGAAGGTACGTGGCTTATTTGCTATGTCTGTTTTTGCTTCTTATCCCACAAGCTGTTGTTAATACAATGCCTTTGATTCTGTAGTTAACTCCAAGAGCATTGAGGCACTCGAGAAGAAAAGCTCGGATCTGGAAGGCCAGCTTGCTGCTCGGGACAAGGAAGTTGCCGATCTTGCCACTCGCCTTGAAGCTTCAGAGGAATGTGGCCTGACCCTGGAAGGCAAGCTCTTGGAGGGTGCCGTTGTTGCAGCGACACACACCGTGGGAGCCTTGAAAAGCCATGTTCTAGATCTTGACGCCGCACTGCTTTCTCAGGGCTTCAAGTGTTTGGCTGGGGAGGCACATGCTTTATTTGATGACCTTGCTCCATTGGTGGATCCCTTTGTCAAGAAACTTGGCCTTCACTTGATTGATTCCAAAGACTCGTCTTGAACTTTGTGATGGATTCCTGTAATAGGGCAAAAACTTGGTAATTTTAGTTTGTGACCTTTATTTTCTTTTGCGAAACATATGCTTGCATGTCTTTGCGTATGTCATAGAGCTGATCGGATTTTTATGGCACTTTTTAACTGATAGCTTTAACATAGCTAAATGTCCCATTGCCACAAGCTATTTTGGAATTGTTTTGTTGCTGAGACGCGAGCGGTCTTCTGAACTATGTAATTCCTTGTAGTCATGGTGTTCGGTGTTTTAGCGCGGTTTAGCTTTTCCGATTTAAAAAGCCCGATTCTTGTGGGGTAGTAGTACCATAGTAGCCCCTGGGGTCTTTTGTAGCATGTAAACATGCTAGAAAAGAGTCTAGAAGTACTAGCCACAAAAATTTCCCGATCGTGTGGGGAGCCCTCGAGCGTCGCGCTTGGGTGCGCAGAGTAGGTCTGAAAAATTTTTAGCGTAGTAGTCCCCGGCTCTTTGTTAGTATATGCAGTATGGTAACAAAGAGTAGAAACAGAATGGAAAAATAGGACCCAGCCCCCGAGCATAATTGCGAGGGTAAGTAGAGTTTGTAGAACTTATCTGTTGGTTTTATTAGATGTCGGATGTGACGCGGATGATGACTACTACAGCCAAATTGTTGGATAGGCTTGAACTTGCTTCACTACCTTGAGTTAAGCATAAAATCAGCGTAGTTAATCCATATTCCACATGTTTGGCAGTACGTCTCCGTCTATCTCCGCGATCCTGTAGGCTCCTGGTCTCGCAATGTCTACTACGATATAAGGCCCTTGCCACGGAGAGGACAATTTAGTTTTGTCCTTGGTGCGTTGGTCTAATTTGAGCACCATGTCACCGATGCACAGGCTTTTGTTGCGGACGTTAGTGTCATAGTACTGTCGCAGCTTTTGTTGATATTGGGCCACTCTGAAGGCGGCAGCATCACGAGCCTCCTCAAGGAGGAGCAGCTCATCGGTCCGTCTGTCGGGCTCTTCTGTTTCTGAAAACAATGCCACACGTGGGGGCTTGTAATCGGATATTGGATGGTAGAATTGCTTCTGCTCCATACACCAAGAAGAAAGGTGTTTCGTCTGTTGCATGGTTCATGGTGGTCCTCATCGACCATAGCATGTCGTAGGCTTGCAATCTATTGAAGATCCTTTTCTTGATGCCTTGTAGTACGATGCTGTTAGCGTGCTCTACCTGCCCATTTGTTTTTGGGTGATTTACCGATGACCGATCATGTTTGATCCTGTGGTTGTAGCAAAAATTAGAAAACTTTTTACTTTTGAACTGTGTTCCGTTATCAGAGATTATCGTGTTCGGGACGCTGAATCGTATGACAATACTGTGCAGCAATTTGACAGCTGCCACTTTTGTTATTTTTTGAACCGGTTCGGCTTCAACCCATTTTGTAAATGTGTTAATGCCGACGAACAGAAATCTGTAACCCCCGATGGCCTTGGAAAAGGACCGAGGATGTCTATTCCCCATGTAGCGAAGGGCCATGACAGGGGAATAGTGTTTAAGGCTTGCACAGGTTTAGTTTGTTTCCGTGTGAAGAACTGGCATGCTTCGTACTTCTTAACTAACTCGCTTGCGTCTTGAACAGCTGTAGGCCAGTAGAAGCTCTGTCGGAATGCTTTCTCCACTAGATATCGGGGAGAAGCGTGAGATCCACAGATTCCTCTGTGAATATCTTGGAGCAAACTAATGCCCTCGGCCCGTGTGATACATTTAAGGAGCAGTCCATTACGTGCTATTTTTTATAATCGTCCATCGACCAATTGATAATTCTTGGCTTTACAATGGATTTTCTCCAGTGTCGCATCATCATCGGGTATAGCTTAGTTTGTGAGGTACGCCCGGATTGGATCCATCCAATTCTCCTCGTTTCCAACTAGAGCGGCGACTCGAGCCATATCAACCAACATAGAGTCCTTGATGGATTCATTGGTTGTTGAGATTGTGCCTTTGCCAGGCGCAGTTTTTTGGTTCGGTAAAGATACCGACACCGATGGTTTAGTAAAAACTTCAAGTAACACGTTACCTAGAAGCTGTGTGCGTTCGGTAGCTGCTTTTGCCAGCTTATCTGCATGGCTATTATACTCCCGTTTGACGTGTCGCACTTCAAGCCCATCAAATTTGCTTTCCATCTGCCTGTATGCTTCCAAGTATTTAGCCATGACATCGCTTTGCACGCTGTACTCCTTCATGACTTGTTTTGCAGCTAACTCGGAATCCCCTTTCACGAGTAGCCTCTTAACGCCCAGAGATACAGCTATGCGAAGCCCTATTAAAAGCCCTTCATACTCGGCAACATTGTTAGTAGGGGTTAGATCAACAAAATTGATTTGTAATGCATACCTGATGATGTCATTGTTTGGAGAGATCAGGACCACCCAGCCCCCGTGCCAGCTCTGCAAAATGCTCCGTCATAGAACATGGTCCAATGTTCGGGATTTTGAGTGCTTTCTTCGGGTTTGGGATTAGTCCACTCTGCTATGAATTCTGCCAGAGCCTGTGACTTGATGGCAGTTCTAGGTATGAATTCGATGTCATAAGCCTCCAGCTCCACAGACCATTGTGCGATCCGACCCACGACATCTCGATTATGTAAAATGGTGCCTAGAGGGTAGGTCAATATAACCTTTATCTTGTGGCTCAGAAAATAATGCTTGAGTTTCCTAGAAGTCATTAGCACAGCATATAATAAGTTCTGAATCTGAGGGTACCTTGTCTTTGCGTCGTGCAGCACCTTGCTCACAAAGTAAATGGGGTGTTGTGTTGTTGACTTTTCTGTGGGTCTTTCGATCACCAGAACAGTACTAACAATCGTCGGTGTCGCTGCTACGTATAATAACATCTCTTCTTTGGGTTGTGGCGGGACCAACACGGGCATTTTTCGCAGGTATTGTTTAAATGCCTGGAACGCCTCTTCTGCCTCTGCCGACTATTCAAAGCGATCAGTCTTACGTAACAGTTTATAAAATGGCATACCTCGTTCGCCTGACTTGGATACGAATCGACTCAGGGACGCCATCATTCCTGCTAGCTTCTGGACCTCGTGGCGGCTGCGTGGAGACTTCATGTCGTCGATTGCCTTGATCTTGTGTGGATTTGCCTCTATACCCCGTTGTGACACGAGATAACCGAGGAGCTTACCCGATGATACACCAAAGGTGCATTTGGCGGGGTCATCCTGTTTTTGCACAAGTTGTCGAATGTTTCGGTTAAATCGGCGATTAAGTCGCCTTTTAACTTACTTTTCACAACGATATCATCTATGTTTGCTTCCACATTACGGCCAATTTGGCCTTCGAGAACAATGTGAACACATTTTTGATAAGTGCAACCTGCGTTTTTCAGACCAAAAGGCATTTTTATATAAAAGTAAACACCAAAGTGAGTTACAAATGCAGTTTTCTCCTCATCGTTAATGCACATGCTGATTTGGTGATACCCCGAATAGGCATCTAGAAAACAAAGCAGCTCGCATCCTGAGGTTGAGTCTACAATTTGATCTATCCTAGGCAACGAATACTCGTCCTTCGGGCACGCTTTATTTAGATCGGTGTAATCCATGCACATCCGCCACATTCCGTTGGGTTTCTTCACCATGACTGGGTTCGCCAGCCACTCCGGAAAAGGGACTTCTCAAACAAAGCCAGCTTTGAGTAGTCAGTTGATTTCTTTATTAATGGCGTCTTGTTTCTCTGGGGCATATCTTCTTTGTTTTTGCTTGACTGGTCGAACGCCAGTTCGTATGCCAAGCTTGTGCTCTATCACCTCCCTAGGGATCCCGGGCATATCGGACGGTTCCCAAGCGAACACGTCTGCATTTGCCCGGAGGAAAGTAATGAGCTCGAGTTCCTATTTGTCACCCAGACCAGTGCCCACATTCGTGGTCTTGGTCGGGTCTGCCTCGTCAAGGATCACCGGTTTCGTGCTGGCTCAACACGTTTTGTTGTTGTTGGCGTGATCGGTGAGGCGTCAGTTGGTGACTCGCCTGCCGCTTGAGGTGGCGTCCCCTTGTTCGGGTCTGGTCCACCGAGGTCTGCTTCTCTGCGGCGTCGTCATCGGTCTTTTTGTCCGCTGCGGGTACTGGCTTCGCCTTCGCCTTTGATCGGGCTTCGGCTGCCCGGGACGTTTCAGCGACTGCAGCCTGCCCGGCCGTGGCCGGTAGGTTCTTGGTCTTTTTCTTGGCAGGTTCGGCAGCCTTGGCTGGCTCCTGCTCTCCTCCCTTGATCATGTCCAGGGTTTTCATGTCGCACTGGACCGCACCCTTGTGATCTCCGCAGACGGTGAGTGGGCCCAACGGCCCTGGGATCTTGATCATGGAGTAGGCAAAGTGGGCGACCGCCATGAATTTCTTCAAGAATGGCCTGTCCAAGATGCAGTTGTAGGCTGACATTATGTCAGTCACCTCGAAGGTGAGGAACTCTGGTCGGATGTTTTTCCCCTCCATGAGGGTCACCTGCAGATCGATCCTCCCCAATTGAAGGGCTTGGATGCCCGGTATAACCCCGTAGAAGGGCTTCTCCACTGGGGACAATGACCTCCTCGGGATACCGAGTTCGTCAAAGGCATTGACGAACAACAGGTTGAAGACGCTCCCACTGTTGATCAAGGTTCGCCCGACCTTGCGTGACCTGATCTAGGGCTTGATGCACAGTGGTAGCAGTGGCCCGTCGTACAAGGTGTCAGGGTGGTCCCTTTGATCGAAGGTGATCGGGACTTCGGACCACCTCAACGGCTGCGTGCAGGGTTCGGTGCTCGCTATTTGCCTCTCGACCAACTTTAGCTGGGATTTGGAGGTTCGGGTAGAGCAATCACCGAATATAGTGGCGATCTCTAGGTCTTCGGGGAGTTGTGGCTCATCGTCACAATCCATGTAGTTCGATTGCCGAGGGGGTTGAGCAGCCTGGTCACGTTGTCCTCCTTGTAGCTGGCTCTCCTCTTCCTGCTTTTGTTTCTTGTACACCGTGCAGTCCACAAAGTGATGCTTCGTCGACCGGTGAATAGGGCAGTACATCGGGAGATCATCAGGTTTCCCCTGGCACCAATATGGAGGCTTCCTGTCCACGGCCATGACTTCCTCTCCCTCGGTCTTGCGCTTCTTGTTCTTGTGTTTGTCTTTCTTCTTGCCTTGTTTGACTTCCTCTCCCCAGACGGCTTGCTTTGTTCGGGCTTCCCTTGGACACGGGCTCGGGCGTCCGCCATCTTGGCGGTCTCCTCGAGGACCCCGTATAGCTCGGCCACCATCTTTGGGTTCTTTTTGGAAAGTTCTTCCGCCGTCTGCTCGTCCCTACAGCCCTGATTGAAGGCTACAATCACCCGATCATCCATCATGTCAAGGATGGTGTTACAGGTGTTGTTGAATCAGCGGATATAGTCCCAAAGGGATTCTCCGGGTTTCTGCACATAGTTGAGCAGATCTCCTTCATGTTTGGGGCGTTTGTAGGTGCCTTGGAAATTGGCCTCAAACGTCTCCTGAAGATGGGCCCATGACTTGATACTGGCCTCGGGCAGGTTCATGAGCCATGTTCGGGCTGATCCCTGCAGGGCAGTTGGCAAGTAGTTGGCTTTGACGTAGTCGTCTCCCCCGGTGGCGTCGATGATCGTGGAATAGATCTGGATCCACTCGCGGGGGTTGGTCGTTCCATCATACTTCTTGATATTGGTAGGACGGAACTTCTCTGGCCACCTGACCTTGCATAGGACTGGAGAGTACGCGAGGCACCCCCCAGTGCCCGTTCGGGAGTTACGTGGTGGAGAGTCTGGATGAGACAGGTAGTAGCCCTCATGTGCTCAGTAATCTCAATTGTAATTGAGAGTTTCCTGAGCGTCGCGATTTCTGCGATTGTGTTCAAGCTGTGGCCTTATGTCACGCCCTCCTATGGGTGATACTGAGGATGTCAGTTAACAGATCAGGAGAACTAGCTGGGGCTCGCCGTGCCTGTTAGACAGAGCTGGTGGTGTGGCAGCGGCGGCCTCTAGTCATTCCTTGGCCTTGTCCGATGCTTCCCGAGCCTTCTTGGCGATGGTGGCCATCGGGGTTCTCTCGGCCATAGCTTCCATCATCTCCAAAAGGGTCCGGATCTGCAGGTTGTCCTGTTCAACTGCCCAGAAGTCGTTGCTGAGATTCCGGAGAGCCAATGAGGATGGAGTTATCAGCGTATGGGACTTGTCCGTCTGAAGGGTTGGTCCGTTGCTAAGACGAGGAATCGCAGGTCTGCACGAGCTGGACGACTCGGCGGCAACTTTCCACGTTCCCAGTAAGCACGTGGATGCGATGGTCTTTGGGCCGTTCCGACCCATTGCTTGATCCACTGTAGTCGAGGTCCAACTGCGCAGTGCAATCAGCAATGTCTTTGGAGTTGGTTCCCCGAAAGTAGGGAAAACTTCCTGACTGGCGCATGTGAGATTGGGATCATGGATCCCTGTAAGCTTGAGCTCGTAATCGCCTTGGTGCTCCAACACAAGATCCCCGAATTGGATCAAGCGTGCAGGCACTAGATGGCTTGGAGCGTAGAGATCGAAAGAGGAGACTGAACTCCAGATGGCTTCCGTCTTGACGGAACTGGGCATGTAAGGCATCGATGAACTCGACGCGTCGGTGGACCAGACTCCGTTGATGATCGGCATGATCTTTCTTCACGCAAGGGCCCCTACCTGGCGCGCCCCTGTCGAGGTTGTATTCGGCAGATATTTGTCCAGCAGGCACCCCGCTTCGTGCGAAGATCGATCACAGTAGATGAACAAAGAGACTCGGGATTTTATACTGGTTTGGGCCCTCAAGATCGAGTAATAACCCTACGTCCAGTTGTTTGCTTGTATTATCTCGACGAGTACAGATTACAATGATGTAACAAATACTCTCGGGGTGGATTGACTAAGATTGGGGATACCCTCTATGCGCAGGACCCCCAACTATTTATATCCAGGGATACGTGCCTTACAAGACAAAATAGACCTAAACCTAGTAGGACTCTAACTATCATCGGGTTTCCCTTCTGCGATCCAGCTATCGTGTCTTGTTCGGAATCTTCTTCGCTTGGAGTCGGTAGTCGGTAATCCTCGTGATCGGGCACCCGGGTATTATGGTCTCAACAAACTAAAAGTGCTAACCGCATGAGCCTGAACCCCCTTTGATGGCCTTGTATATTCCCCCACTTGTTGAGTACCAACCATAAGTGTACTCACCCTTGCTAAACAACTGCTGTTCAGAAGAAAATAATGAAGTGGAGTACTACAACGACTTTGATGAGTTCTAGGCGCGTCAACAAGTCAAGTGCCTGTGGATATCGTCTTAAACTGTTTTATCTTCTTAGATTGTCGGTGAACGTTTAAGACCTTCGTGTCTATTTACGATGAGTGTAATAAAGTTATGTACTCTCTTTTGTACGCTTTTGGACATTGTCTTATGATATTTTCACTGATGACGTCAACATATGTGTGATAAATGGATCCTGACACACATGTGCGATGTATTCGATTTTGTCCTCAAAATCAGGTGTGACAAAACCTCTCTTGCGTCTCCTCATCCATAGGAAGGTAATAGAGCATAGGAGAACTGCCAACAGTGGAATTGCTATACCAATACTCCAGAGCTTACTTTTGCGCCCTATGCATAAATATAACATCACTGACGTCAACAGATACTTGTCATAGAGACAGTCTCTTAATTTTTCTCGAGGCCTAGGTTAGGATTTCTGTTTGAGCCTAGGACTCCTCCATTGTAATTATCCTGCACCCTTTGTTTCTTTCATTTTGTAAACTAGTGCAATAGCCAGCTTAATGGATCAAAGTAACGGGAAATCATAGTATGGTTTATACACGAAAAAGATTAAGAAGCTTAAACCAGCTTAATTTGTGGTTTTTTTAAAGGTGGGTGGCTGGCTGAGTTAGGCGAATGAACCCCTGGACAGAGTATAGTATTCTGTGCGAGCTTACGTACCTCTCTGTTCTTGTGCTGGGCGGACCGGAACTATCGCCGGCGGCGGTGTCACGTTGGTTGGTGGCTGCGGAAACACGGTGACCGGCGTTCCCGGCAGCGTGTTATTGATCGCCGGCACTGCAGGGGCCAGAGAGATGATACGCAACATGGGGAGAAAGGGTAGATCTCGTACCTCATGTTACACCGCACCCTGATTAGTCGGCCCCCTTGGCTCCCGTCGAGGTACTGGAGCGTCAGCCCGGGGAAGTCGTGCAGACAAACCTTGCACTCGTCGGCGGTGAGGTCGGGCGTGCACTGCACAAGGCAGTACAGCGTCGGCAAGGAGCTAATGTCCAGGCGCGCGGTGGTGAGCCTCCTCGAGCTGCTGGGCGCGTACTGGACCGTGCTGTTCAGCAGCGTGAAGCCGTGAACAGCATGAGCCTCATGGCGTCGGCGCTCTCCGTGAAGTTCTTGCTGTTCATGAGGATCATGACGCCGTCGTTGTCGGCGGCGGTGGTCGCGAGGAAGTTCGCGTTGGAGAAGCGGAGGAGACAGATGTTGTAGCACATGGTGGCATCCTTACTGAACGGACACAGCCGCTGCGCGTCCTGGAAGCCTGCGGCGACGCAGTCATGGCAGGCGGAGGCGTTGATGTCGCCGCGGCAGAGCGCAAGGGCGTACACCTTGTCCGGGGCCGTGCCGGCGGTGCCCGTCGTGTTCGAAGAGGCTTTCTTGGGGAGGGCAGCCGACAGCCGATTAAGGTTGGCTTGGTAGTTGCTGGCCGCCGTGTAGTTGCTTGTGTTGCCGCATATTGGCCACGGCGGCTGGGCGGCGGCGAACGGCAGCATCAAGAGGAGAAGGAGCAGCACGATGGCCATGGCGGACAGCATGGAGGTTGGAGAGGATCAATAGCCCAACAGGCAAAAGCTTCTGTAGCGACATGCCTCCTGGAATTGATTAGTGGACGAACGCCTTTGTTCGTACCAAAACAATGTCATAATGCAGTCCAGTCAACGTGGTTACAAAATGTAGAACTATGATGCTTGACATGGATATAGTAGAAGGCGAAGACCAGTTACCACATAGTGGAAGACGGCTGTGCACATACTATGATGCTGAGCCTGAGATGTTTATTGGATCACCGTCCAAAAGAAGCCCACCACAATAGATACAAAAAGGTAGAATGTTCACTCAACAAAAGTAGTGCACTAGTGCAGCGAGGATTTTTCTTACCTTGGGCATTAAGGTCTGCTTAAACTCGAAATTCAACGTCCTCAAGAAGGAAAACTATAAATTTAGTATGCCATATAAACGTCTATATTAACAGTATGAATGAATAATATAAAAAGTTGTTGTTTGATGTTTCCAATTTTCGTATGCCATATAAATTTAGTATGCCATATAAATTTAGTATGCCATATAAACGTCTATTAACAGCGCTGCCTTGGTCTGGCATCCTTGGAGCGCACCATAGCCCGCCAAAGGTCTAGGATCCTGCAGCTGAAGGAAGGTGACGCCAACACTAAATACTTCCACATGCGTGCAAGGGGGAACCGAAGGAAGAAACATATCTCAACCCTCCAGAATGGGGACACGCTAGCGACCACACCAGACGAAATGGCGGAGCTTCTTCACGAGCATTACTCTGGAGTCATGGGCCGGGACACCCCGCGGGAATGCACCTTGGATTTTGCAGCCATCAACATCCCTGCAGTGGAACTGCTTGAGCTTGACTCGCATTTCACTGAAGCGGAAGTCTGGAACGCGATCAAGAACATGCCAACAGACAAAACGCCAGGGCCGGACGGTTTTACTGGAGCGTTCTTCCGCTCAGCGTGGCAGGTCATTCGCGGCGACATCATGTGGGCGCTCAACTCCTTCGCCTCCAACCTGAGGACAAGCTTCAAATGTCTAAACAATGCCCTCGTTGTGCTGCTCCCCAAGGTGCCGAATGCGCAACACGCCAAGGACTTCCGGCCGATCACTCTGGTGCACAGCATCGCTAAGCTCATTTCTAAAATCCTAGCAATGCGTCTCGCCCCACACCTTCCAGAACTAATCGGCGCCAATCAGAGCGCCTTCATAAGGGGAAGATCAATTCTGGACAACTACAAACTTGTGCAAAGTGCGGCGGCACTGCTACGGAAGAAAAAGATCCCCAAGGTTCTGCTTAAGCTCGACATCTCCAAGGCCTTTGACACCTTGTCCTGGCCATTCCTTCTCGAGGTGCTCTGAGCTAGAGGATTTCCATCTCGTTGGATTACTTGGATCAGCTCCTTACTGGCAAGCTCCTCATCCAAAATTCTACTGAACGGCCAACCAGGTGCACCGATTCAGCACAGGAGAGGTGTGCGCCAAGGCGATCCCCTGTCGCCGATGTTATTCATCATCGCCATGGACATCCTGGACCGTCTAATCAAGAAGGCGGCAGAGGAAAATGTGATCGAATCGACTGGGCATGTAGGAATCAAACATCACTGCAGTTTCTATGCCGACGATGCCATCATGTTTGTGACACCAAGCCCATCAGAAGGGAGGGCCGTTGCAACAATACTCAGGCTGTTCGGGGACGTCTCAGGGTTATGCATCAACATGGAAAAGTCATCAATCACACCCATCTTTGCCGATGACGAGCAACTTGCTCAATTCCAAGTTGAACTACCCTGTGCAACACAAAGCTTTCCAATCAAATACTTGGGACTTCCCCTCTCCACCAAGCGTGTTCCAAAAGCACATATCAGGCCAATCATCGAGAAGGTCGCGGCCAAATTACCACCATGGCAAGGAGGATTGATGGCGCGAAGCGGGCGCTTGATCATCATCAAGTCGGTTGCATCCGCAATCCCGATCTATACACTCATGGCGAACGGCCTGCCGCTCTGGGCAATCCAGGAGATCGACAAGCTGTGCCGACGCTTCATGTGGGCTGGAGGAGACACGGACATACGAGGGAAATGCATGGTCGCCTGGCCCACTGTCTGCAAACCGACGCAAGTGGGAGGCCTCGGCGTCATCAACCTGGAGCTCGCGGCAATAGCAATGCAGGCGCGCTGGCTTTGGTTGCAGCGAACGGATCAGGATCGGGCCTGGGCACAACTGGGCATCTCCGTCAGCAAAGAGGTGCAAACCTTCTTCCAGGCTTCATTCCAATCAACAGTCGGAGATGGCACACGCACACTCTTCTGGAGAGACAACTGGCTCGACGGGCAGCATCAGCAGCACCGAGCGCCAAACCTCTTCCAACTGGTGCCGCTAGGGCTGGACAAAAAGCTCGTTAGACTGGCTCGGTGGCTCGGTATAAAAGTGCTCCGATTGGACTCGTTTTTCTTTTAAAATTAAAATGACTTCATTTAGAATGACTTTTGACTTCGGCTCGGCTCGTTAGGCTCGGCTCATTAAGCTCGGCATGAAGTTGGGTCTCAAACAATTCAGGAGATTATGATAAATAAGATTATGCTAATTTCGAAAAAAGCTCAAAAAACTGCCTTCAACTCGATATCCAGCCCTAGGTGCCGCAACGCTTCAAGAACACGAGAACAGTCGCCCAAGGGATGGACGATCAGCGATGGGTTCGGGATATCACAGGCGTCATGTCCTCTCGTGCGCTGGATGAATTCAATGAACTATGCGTTCGGCTCCAGAATGAACCCCTCCAGCCGAACACAGAAGACACCCTCACCTGGCGCTGGTCAGCGGATGGCAATTACTCCACCAAGTCGGCTTACATGGCCCTGAACTAGGGGACAACGATGCTTGATGGAGTAAACATGATCTGGAAAGCCTGGGCGCCGCTAAGAGTAAAGATCTTCCTCTGGCTAGCCTGCAAGCACCGGCTATGGACTGCCGATCGGCGCACTCGCCATGGCTTAGACGCAAGAGAGGTTTGCACCCTTTGCGACCAGGCCAACGAAACTGCCGAACACATCCTCTTCAGATGCTCGTACAGCCAGCAGGTCTGGTGGGCGTTCCTCTCTGGCTTGGGAGTACAGAACATCACACCAACTCCTCTCATGTCCATACAAGACTGGTGGCGCTCTCTACGGCGGCAACTGCCATCGGCAAAACACCGTGGCCTGGATACTATGTTCATGCTAGTAACTTGGAACATATGGAAAGAGAGGAATGCACGAATCTTCGGCAACGCCGAGATGACGGTGCCACTACTTCTTCAGAAGATCAGGCAGGAGGGGGAGCTATGGATTCGAGCAGGAGCGACCAAGCTAGGTTGTTTAGTGCTTACTTAGTACATCTTACTAGCATCTAGGTCTTGGTCTCCAAAGTCCCGCCGTGGTTCACTACCTTGTAGCAAACCACACAAAGGTGGCTTTGCACATACGGCGTATGTGCGTTGTATAACTAAACTTTTCTTCTTAATACAATGATACGTAGCTCTCCTGCGTATTCGAGAAAAAAAAATAATATAAAAAGGCTGGAAAACCCAAAGCCACAAAGCGGATATTAACTGGAGAGTACAGTAGTAGGGTTGATGCAGTTTGGTTGGTCTGAGCTGCAAGCACATGATTGATGAACTGAACTGCAAGTCTGCAAGCAAAATTAACAACTACTAAAGGAAAAGCAAATAGGTGGATTTTCACCCACATCACTAGGCCATGCATGATAATGGAAGATGAACTGACAGCATAGCGGGATCATAAATACAGTATGGCTTTACTTTCTTCCTACGTGCTGCCGGACCATCTACGGTTCAGATGCATATAGTGCAAGCTATCAAATCACATCAGATTTGGTCTAGTTACGTAAGTTGCCTGGTCTCCGAATATCTGGTCTACCAATAAGCAATGCTTTGATTCCTGCGTTCCTGGTAGGCCCCGGCTTTATTTAGCCCACGACGATAATATGCTGCTTGACTCCAAAAGTGAGTCACCCAAAGCTCAATTCTATATTGCACTGGGGCTTAACCTTGCTGGGAGAAAATATTGACCAAGCTTGCTTTGCCCTTTTCTTTTTGCGAAAGACTAGTACAGAATGCAGACGCTCACACTCGCTTTGTTCTGGCGCTTTTTTTGCCCTTCTATTAGTTTGATTGACAGGACTACATGTGCACTAGCTGCTATCTAGGGGGTGGTGGTTGTTGGGGAGTGCCGTATCATCGATGCATCGTTGTACCATGACGCACGAGACATTCCCCTTCTAAAAAAATGCTGCTTCAGTTCCGGTGATCAACAATCGGCATGGAGATTGTTCGAGTTGCTAGTGTTAGCCCATATATCGCATCCTCGGATCAAAGAAAAGGGGTAAGTGAAACTTCATTTGCATCGGTAGTCCTTGATGATGCGAAATGAAAGTCCAGACCGCCGACAGTTCACACAGCGCATCAGCAGAGAAGAAGAATGTCACAGAGGTTGTGGTTGTCCACAATATTATTCAGAAACAGGGCAGCCTTGCACTAAATTTTCAGTTGCACGAGTAGCCAATCGAAGAAACTACTCGTGGCTGCGCATGGTTCGCCCAGATAAACTTGAAAGGGCATTCAGTGTCATCCTTGGCGCTCAATGTGGCAGCTTAGAGCTGCCCAGCGCCAGTGGCGGAGCTGAGGGGGACCCATAGGGGCCATGGCCACACCCAACGGCCAACAAAACATTTTAAGGCCCCTTAATAGTATCAGCCCAAGTATAGCACCTGTAGGCCCAAGAGGCTAATAACCTATTCCTGTCTATGACTCCGTCGCTCGCATCTCCTCGCGACGTTTCGACCTCGGCGGCTGCCAACTCTCTACGAATCTTCCTCCCTGGCCCTGGTGGCTGCATGAGTGATGAGTGCGTGACAGCGTGACACTGCTCATGCCAAGGAGGCCCGGACGCTATGGACACAACCACGCAAACCATCAACGGCGACAGCGGCTGTCCTTTTGATTATTTTCCTCTAACTCAAAACAATGTAAGAAGACACTTTTCCGTAATAAAAACACTTTTTCTATATCTCCTCTGGTTTAGGTCAAGTTTTTGAAGGAAACCAAGACTAAACCTAAAATAAAAACACTTTTTTCTTTCTACAAAAGGACATCTGTTGATCAGAATCCTCAATTAGAAGAAAATGAATTAAAAGAAGATTTAGCTCTAGCTCCACCCACAGTTCAGATTGCAATTTGGAGGTCACAGTAGATTCAATTATTAATGATTTCAATATGGTGAAGAATCGTTAAGTGAAATTTAAATGAACAAGTAAGATATATTGACCGCTTTTGCAAACTATTCGCTTTTTTTGTATCGCATTGTGTAATTATTACTATAGTCATGGCTACGTAGTGTTTGTTTGTGTAGACAATAAAAAATTGAGGCAAATTGCCAAATTCTTGAACCAACAATTATTTTTCTGGCCCCCCTTGGCTTTTCTCTCCGGCTCCGCCACTGCCCTGCACAGAGTGTTCAACATCTTTATCAGCTCGGCTTGCTTGGACATCGGGTACGGTGAGCCCGTCAGTAGAGCATGACATCTTGAAGGAGGCCCTCAAGTGCCGCTCGCTCAGACGCCGTGGCTCTTGTCAGCCATGGCACAAGGGTTGCGAGGAGGCCCCTCTCTAGGGCCCATGCCACAGAAACCTCTAAATTAACAAGTCTCACCGCATCGTTGCTTCAAACTACCATTGCGGTGTCTTTATCAACTTAATATCATCGATCATTGCACACTGTTTAGAGGTTTACAGAAGTGACAAAAATTTAATTCAGAGTGAATCTCAACTTGTCTATGCAACTAGTAAGCTCCGCCTCCGCGGAGCCATTTCCTCACACCTCTCCGACCGCAGACAACCTGTGAGACAATAGCAAGAGCGAAGCCCACTCCAAAGCCTGAACCAACGAAGATGCACAACATGATTACATCGAACCTGTGGTCAGCAGATGGTCCATCGGGAACCTGCCCCGGTGGCGGAGCCTTGGTGGTCAACGACGGGTGCGTCAGGTTGCACCGCACGGGAAGCGGGCATCCGTACAGCCCTCGGTTGCCGCCCTGGAATGAGCTGCTGGGGAACGTGGAGAATTGGGGGCCCGACGGTATGCTGCCACTGAGGTCGTTGTAGGAGAGGTTGAGCCACTCGAGCGCCGTTAGAGAGGCCAGCTCCTGGGGGATCTCCCCCGTGAGATGGTTCCATGAGAGGTCTAGGGACTCGATCCGAGCCAAATGACCAAGCTCCCATGGGATCTCCCCGGTGAAGGCATTGTGCGATAGGTTGAGCACGTGCAGGAACGTCAGATTGGCGACACTCCTAGGGATGGAGCTGTTGAATCTGTTGTTGGACAGGTCAATCACAACAAGGTCATTTTGAACTTTAAGCACCCTCATGTATTGCTGTTTCATGGCGACCTCGATTGGCACCAAATAGAATAATATCTCCCTCAATCTTTGCGGCAAAGGAGCTCTTTTAACCACCTTGAACTGGAGTGGATCACCGTTGTCAGTAACAGAAGGGTTGTCTGGGGGCCGTACCATGGACTTGAGACTGTCGAAGAATTCTGGACATAGGGCTCCAGTGAAGCCATTTCCTGCAAGGTCAATAATTTGGAGGCTGGAGAAGTAATCAGTGGTGGACTGGTTCTTCTTAAGGTGGGGGGTGCTTAGTGGGCCAAAGAATTGGTTGGATCTCAGGATAAGTATCCGAAGCTCAGGAAGGTTTCCAAGCCATGACGGGAAAGAATCCACAAAGTTATTCTCACCAACATCAAGGTATTGCAAGTATGTGCAGTTCGCAAGCGATCTCGGCAGCCGCCCTGCAATTCGATTTCCATGTAAATCTATTGCCTCCAGGCTACATGAGGCGTCCATCTCATCAGGCCATGTTCCCTCGAGGCGATTGCCCCTCAGATTTAGCACCTCCAGCATAATGCTGCTTTTCAGCAAACAGGGTGGGATCAACCCGCTAAAGTTGTTGCCAGATAAGTCGAGTTCTGTCAAATGTTCATTGCGATGGCACTCCACAAACGGGATAGGCCCACTTAGCTCATTGTTTGCCAGGTTGATGAAGGAGGCAGTCATTAAAGATAGGTGGAAATTGATGGGCACTGTACAAGAGAATTTGTTATTGGAATAATCAAGACTATACCCAGTAGAAGGCAAAGGCACCACACCATGGAGTCTGTTGAAGCTAAGATCAATGTGACTTATGTGGGTGTAGGCTGGGATCTGCGCCACCTCAGAGAACAGGTTGTTAGACAGGTCCAGGGAAGTCATGTTTCTCCACATCCAGTCAGGTATCTTGCCACCAATACCATTATAAGAAAGATCCAGATAGTCTAGTTCATGTAGACATCTTATGGCACTGGGTAACCTAGTTAGGTTGCAGGATGCAAGTTCCAGCTCATTAATTATGCTGTTAGGACAAGAATAATTATCCCAATTGCCGTCCGCTATAACAGTTAACAAGTTATAGGAGGCTGTAAAACTAGAGAGGTTTCTTAACTGAAAGTACTGGTCTAGGTCCACAGTTCCAGTGAAATTGTTGGAGTCGAGCCCTAGGACTCTGAGAGCCGTGAGCTGCAAGAATGAGGCTGGAACTGCACCAGTCAACTCGTTGTAACTCAAGTCAACATCGGTCAGCGTTTGAGATGGATTCTGGAACTCCTCGATGGAACCAGAGAGTTGGTTCCTGTTGAGATACAACTCCTGCAATGTTGAGTGGCTAAATATGGACGCTGGTACTGTTCCCGAGAGTAAATTATTCCTTAATTCCACAACTGTGAGGTTAGGATGCATACTTCCTTCATTAAGTAGAGGAATAGGCCCTGTACAGAGGCATGAGTGCATGATTAGACATTTGGTTTATTCGTGGGGAACAAAGGTGTCACATGTTGAGTTGTTATTTTTTATCGCAAGTATATCATATATATACTGATGCCATGTTTAGTTCGTGAAACTTTGAAAACTAATTTGTAAATTTGCGACTTTGGAACTAAACACCCACCTTCAACTAGTTTGAAAAGGCCTTGTTTAGTTCGTGAAAGTTGATTGAATTTTCTGTAGAAAAAAATACATTGAGAAGCGTGTTGCAGAGAGGGGGCACGTTTTTCAATACGTTACTTTTGGTTGAATTGCAGAAACTTGCTGGAACTAAACAAGGCCAAAGTTGCAAAAGTAACGCATTGGAAAACGTGCCCTCTCTAGCGACACGCTTCCCAATGCAACTTTTGGGTTCCACAACTTTGCAAATTTTGGCACTTTTGCAAACTAGTTTTCAAAGTTTACGAATGTCGGGGTTCTCTACCGCCGGCAAGTAAATTTCTACGATCGCGCGTCGGGGCCCGGATGGTGACTCAAGAGACAGGGGGTTTTTAGACTGGTTCAGCCTCCGGAGAGTAATACCCTACGTCCAGTATGTGCCGATGTTCTCAAGTCCAAAGTCTGTAGTAGGGGGTACAAACTGGTCGGGAGAGGGAGAGGGTCCCAGGTCCCTGTGCTGTGCGAGCGAGTGTGCTGTTCGTGCTGTGTCCGAATGTTCGACTGATGTCGGTCCGTCCCCCCACTGGTGTCCCCTTGTCCCCTTTTATAGCCTTAAGGAGAGAAGGGAGCGGGGGGTAAGAAAGAAGAAAATTACATGGGGAGTTACTGCCCCGAGGCCTTTAGCTGGCGTCGCGCGCTGAGCCGTACAGGGTGCAGGTGTTGACGGAGTGGGCGTCCCGCCGGACCCGGGATCGTACATCCCGGGTGGTTGGTGTAGATGTCTTCTCGGGTAAGCTCCCGGGTAGTTCCCGGGTCATGGTTGACTCGCTCGAGGCCTTCGGGTACTCCAGGTGTCCCCTTTGGGTTCCAGGTGTCGTCCATGGGCGCTTGGGGTCGTCCTTGGGCGCCCGGTGTTGCGCATGCGTTCCTCTCAGGACTGTAGCGTTCCTGTTCGGATGAGACGGGTGCCACTGTGGCTGCCGTGGCGAAGGACGGACGCCCATCATGCTCTGACGCGGCGGGTACCAAGTGGGTACGGCGCTGGATGGGCCGGGACGCGACCGGGTAGTTTTACCCGGAGAGCCGGAGACTCCTCGGAGGCGGAGAACTCCCCGGGCGAATCGGAGAGCCCTTCGGGGGCGGAGAACTCCTCGGGCGAGCCGCGAAGCCACTCGGAGGCGGAGAACTCCTCGGGCGAATCGGAGAACCACTCGGTGGCGGAGAACTCCTCGGGCGAATCAGAGACTCGCCGGATGGCCTCCGAGTCGTCGGGGTATGGGGTGTTCGCTTTGCATTGGATCTTCGGCTTTTGCTTTTGAGGGGTGAATTATTGTGAGGACCCGGATTAAGGACTTGATTGGGTACCCCTAATTCAGACCCTCGTCAGTAGCCCCCGAGCCTGGGGGGGAGATGGAGGCTCGCGCCCAGGCTGAGTGGCAGCGTAGATATGGTAAGTCACGATTCTTCCGGTGGGGGCGCGCGAGCGCACCCGCCGGGTGTAGCCCCCGAGCCTTGAGAAGAGCTGGTGCTCTTGTTAAGGTTTTGTGCCCGGGTGGTTTGCCTTGGATGTTGTCGGGATCGAAAAACTTGTCGGGGACGCTTCTTCGATGGGCCGGGCAGCTGCCCAACCGTTGACGGGCCGGGCACGGAAGCGTCGGCCCGTTCCTCCGCCGCGTGAGAGGTGGATGCGCCTTTTGAGGAGGTCAGGCGAGGCGACGTGCGCACGTCGCCGCTGCGCCAGTGGTGGGCCCGCGCAATTAATGTCGCGGCCGTTCCGTCCCGCCCCTATTTATAGCCGTGTGCTGCAGCGGCCTAGGGTTTTACCCTAGCCCGAGCCTTCCAACTTCCATCGCGCGTTTCGTCTCCTCTGTCGCTGCCGCACTCGTTTCCTTGCGTCCTCCGCCGCCGTCGCTTCGCTCCGGAGAGCGAGTGACCGAGCCCCCCATCCTGCCGGCGCTTCCTCCTCTTCATAGCTTCACGATGTCGACCTGGGAGCGCTCGCGCGTCTCGCTCCGGCAGCTGGAGGGCCTCGTGGCGGAAGGGCTGCTTCCGCCATTGACGGAGGCCGAGGAGTGGAAGGTTCCGGGCGTGGAGGACTACCCCCGACCGCCGCAGGGATACGTCGTCTCGTTCGTTGCCTTCCACGAGCGCGGGTTCTCCGTCCCCGCCGGAAGGTTCATCCGCGCCGTGCTCAACGAGTACGGGCTGGAGCTTCACCACATCAACCCCAACGGGGTACAACAGATGGCGGTGTTCGTGGCCCTCTGCGAGGGGTACTTGGGGATGGAGGCCCACTGGGACCTCTTCAGGTACTTCTTCAAGTTCTCGCTGCACTCCGCAGAGGGCGGAGCCCCCGCGATGATCGGTTGCGCCGTACTGAAGGCGAAGCAGGGGCGGTCGAAGGGCTACATCTCGGGGACACTGATCAGCTCGAACAAGGGCTGGCACCCGATGTGGTTCTACCTGAAGAACGACAGCAAGAACCCCCTTCCGGAGTACACCGGAAAGACCTTCGAGAAGGCGCCCGACGAGTGGGCGTACGGGCCCGAGAAGAAGCTGCAGGAGAAGCTCCTCGGGAACATCTGGGAGGCCCTCACGCGACTCCGCGACGCGAGGGTGTCCACGGCGGAAGTCCTCGGCGGGTACCTCTCGAGAGGTATCGTGCCGCTGAGGCGGCGCGCCCTCCCTATTTGGCAGATGACTCCGGAGAGGGCCCCCTTCGTGGGGACCGTGACGATGAACCCCTTGCCTTCGGAGGCCGAGGTGGAGCGCCGGGTCACGGCGGCGATGGGGAAGGGCCACGACGCATATCCTCCCCCGGGCCTTCTCCCCATGCTCCCGAACACCCGCACCCGGGCTCTGGTAAGGTTTCCTTCATCCACCTTGAATCCCCGAGTAGTTTTTAGTTGGCTGATCCAGAGTTCTTTCAGATGAAGGGCCTTAACTGCTCCTACTCCCGGCCGCCGCTCCGAGGACAAGGCGAAGAACCGGGCCGAGGCCGAATGGGCCAAGGCGAGGAAAGACCGCCGGGAGGCGTGGAAGAAGAAAGAGATCGCCAAGCGTGAGAGAAACGCTGAGCGGTCGAGGAGGAGGAGGAGGGGAGAAGAGGAGGTCTCCGAGGACGAGGACCCCGAGTCAGAGCCCGCGGAGGACGACTCGGGGAGTGATAGTGATGAGGAGAGCGACGGCGACGCGCCTCCTAGGAAGCTCAAGGCGGTCGCGACGATGACCGCCTCGTCCTCGGCGCAGCGTCCGGGGTCGAGCGGGAGAGGAGGGCCGCCACCGCCGGACGCAGGGAGGAGCGAAAGCTCCCGGTCGGACCGTCATCGGCGGTCCTCCGAGGAAAGCCGGCGCGAGAGGCGCAGCCGCACGCCTCCGTCCTCCCGTCGCGTGCCCGAGGAGGGGAGGAGTTCCCGATGGGAGCCGGTCTCCCCTCGTCGGGAGAGGAGCCGGAGCCGGGACCTGTCGGAGCGCGCCCATAAGGGGGGTTCGTCCTCGGGGGCGCCGCGCTCCCCCAAAAGGCCCGCGCCGCGGGACGATAGGCGGCCGCCGTCGACCCCTCAAACGGCGCGGGCGCAAAGCGAAGGGCGGGACGCGCCCCGGACGCCCGTGGTGGAGGCGCAGGCCCCTCCCGCCCCGGTGAGGGTCACGACGAGGCGGCCGGACCCGTTACCGGTCGAGGGAGGAGGCTCGTCTGGTCGGGCGGCGCCCCACTCGGGCAGGGACGCCGTAACCACGCCCGTGGCCCCCGCCCCGACGACGCTCGCGGGATCCAAGAGGC
>CM014274.1:59837019-59868248 GCA_004135705.1 Alloteropsis semialata
ACTCGCGCCTCGGCCCGCATGGGGCGCCCGCCGCCGCCCGCAGGGGGCCTCCGCCCACCGCCGCCTGCAGGATAAGATAGAGAGACAGAGTCCGGGTGAGAGAGAGATGGAGGACTTAGAATTTTTCACCGAGTTGGGGATAAAGATGAGCTCGGACACTTAGGTACCGGGTCGTAACAGGACCCGGTACCAAAGGGTGGCCTTGGTACCGGCTGGTGTTACGACCCGGTACCAAAGGGTCTGAGACCCTTTGGTACCGGGTCGTAACACCAGCCGGTACCGAAGGCCACCCTTTGGTACCGGGTGGTAACTACGGAAGAGTTTTTGGGGGTCAAAAATTTAGACCCGGTACCAAAGCTTACATTGGTACCGGGTTTTTAGTAACCGGTACCTATGAAGGTGGATCGATGGAGGGTTCTCTGGTAGTGTGACAACATAGTCTTTGGGACTAATATGTTTGTTGAGTAATTTACATAGGAAATTACGTCCCAAGAATGATTCCAAAGCATAGCAAAAAACCAGAGATAGTCTTATTTTGAAGTATTTATGACATGGTATTGGCATATGAAATCATAGAAAGGGCTTGATTTGATTGAATTGGAACAGGCCACAGAGTTTGTACACGGCGTATGAAACGCCGAGGCACGGCATACAATCAAGAAGCATACGGCGTGTGGAGAAGAATCAAACAGAAAAGGAATATTCCGCACGATGTATGATCCGGCGGTGACGGCGTACAAGTTGGAAGCATACGGCGTTCAAAGGATCCCGAAGAAAGGCCACGGCGTATGATCCGGTGTTACTGTACTGATGCAGGGCGGATCATACGGCGTTCAAGGGTTGATCAAGCTCAAGATAGGATCCGCAGGATTCTACACGGCGTACTATACGCCGACCCCGGCGGAGTAACGGCGTACAAGTTACTCAGTGGCGATGTCAAGTGAAGATTGGAGGAGAAGGCACGGCGTATGATCCGGCGGCCACGGCGTACATATTCAGAAGTATACGGCGTGTGCAAAGAGCCGTTGGAAAAGGTATTCGACCGTTGGAAAAGGCACACGGCGTATTATACGCCGATGGGGAAAAAGCACACGGCGGAACATACAACGTTCACGTTTTCTGTGCAGCTTTTGGGTAACGGCTAGTTGATCCCCTTGGGCTATAAATACCCACCCCATTCGGCCATTTGGAGTTGCTGGAGTCCAGAGAAGTTCATCTACAACCACAAGACATCCAAGCCACCATTTGTGCTACATAGATCATCCTAAGTGAGTAAGAGAGCTAGGATAGCCCTAGTGAGTGAGTTGCAAGGTGTTGTGCCTTGTGCTTTGGTTCTAGAGTGAACCAACACTTGTAATCTCGGTGTGCCAGCCCCTTGGAGTCTTGGTGACTCGCCGGCAAGTCTTCGACCCTCCGGCTTGGTGTGGAGAGGCGACGACGGCTTTGTGCGGGGGAAGAGGAGACCCCTTCCTTGGTGGAGAAGCTCCGTAGTGGAGGCGGCGTCAAGATCTCCGGAAGAGTAGGTTGATGAGAGCAAGGTCTTGGCACTACTACAGAAACCATTTTTCAAGTCACCATTTTCACAGCCGGTTTTAAAAAATGGCGCAGAAAATGGTATTACAGTCAGTTTTTTTTTGGCCTACGGCTGGGAAAGTAAAAACCGGCTGTGATAGGGGACTTTCACAGCCGGTTTTTTAGCCGAACCGGCTGTGAAAAGCGAGTCCTTTTCACAGCCGGTTCGCCTAAAAAACCGGCTGTGAAAGCCCCCTATCATAGCCGATTTTTCGTCTGACACGATCTGACATTTGCAGGCCATTTTCACAGCCGGTTTTTAAGGAAAACCGGCTGTGATAACAAATTTTCACAGCCGGTTTTAATGAGCCGGCTGTGAAAATACATTATCACAGTCGGTTTTTCTGAAAAACCGGCTGTGAAAATGGCGCAACTATATATGTGCTGCCTCCCTTCCCCTTCTTCTTCCCCAACCCGACACAAACTCCATTTTCACCATTGTTACGGCCATTTTTTCGAATTCTGCTCAAAGAGACTCCATTTGTGAAGGATAACCTCACCAACTTAGCAAAAGGTTGGTCTCTAGCTATACCTCATTTCCACCAATGCATTTGTGGGTTGATTTTCAATTTTTTGATGAATTTAATGGAGAGGGTGTTCATCAATTTAGAGGTCATTTCTCGCCGGATTTTTCGTGTAGGAGGCCGAAATTGGATGGTTTCACACCTCCACCATGGTTAAAGGTTGGTATGTGCACATAATTGTTTTAGGTTGTTATTGTGAATGGTTAGTTTTAGGCAAACTAGGGATGGGAATGAATAAGTGGTTGCTCTTTGATTATTATAGAGGCATTTCTCACCTATTGATTCATGGAGGAGATCGAGTTTTGAAGGTTACACAACTCCAGAGTGGTTATTTGATGGGTATGTACGCCCTATGTTTGATGGTTGATTTATTTGCTTGGTTAGATTTTATCAAATTTGAGTTGAATATGAAAGGAAGACGCTCTTTTCCATTTTAGATCATTTTGTCGAATTGGCTTACATGCATGGTGCTGAATTCTAAAGGTTGAACATCAATCGCTTGTTTGAAGGTTAGTATCTATCCATAATTAATTTTACAAGTATTTTTTATTACGTTTCATAAATTTGAAATTATGGGTATAGCCTGAAGTACTAGATTAGTGTATTTAACTAAACTAGTTATTTGTTTAGGGGCCAATAAATGTTTAAACGACTTTGGTTACAGTTGTTCAAGGCTACATTCATGAAACTTTTTAGGGCCTTTGAACTGAATTACAAAAATTGTTCTATTCTAATTCACAGATGGATAGAGGATGGATGTATGATTCTTTGGGTAGAGGTGATAATTTTGTGAAAGGAGTTCAGTCTTTTATAGATGTTGCCAAGGCATTTATCATCAGTCATCCAAGGGAAGGGGGTATGTTTCATGCCCATACGTTGATTGCATGAATCAGAAGCAGTTCACAAACATCGAGCAGATCCGATGCCATTTGCTAACTAGGGGTTTCAAGCCAGATTATATGATTTGGAATAAGCATAGGGAGAGTGGTCAGAATGACACTGATGGAGCCTCTACAACCGTGCGGAAATGAAAAGCTCAAACAGTGCGGGAAATTGTGCAGGAAATAGAGCAGGAAACAGTGCAAGAAACCGTGCAGGAAACGGTGCAAGAAACTGTGCAAGAAACGGTGCATGAAACAGAGAAGGAAACTGTCGGTGCAACCATGCCTGAGACTTTAGCTTCAGCTGCTGTGTTGGATGGCCTAGACAGAATGATACATGATGGGGAGCCGGAATTCCTTGATGACAAAAATCTGAAAAAGTTGGAGAAGATGAGAAAGGATGCCAAGACACCATTGTACGAAGGGTGTACCATATCTAAATTGGAAGCGGACCTCAGGCTACTGGAGATGAAGTCAAGTAATGGGTTGTCGGACAAAGGTTTCAATGATTTGCTACAAGTTTTGCAGACGATGCTTCCAAGCCCGAATGGATTGCCTAAGAACATTTACGAGGCGAAGCAGATGATCTGTCCATTGGGTCTCGAAGTTCAAAAAATCCATGCGTGCCCCAATGATTGCATCTTGTACCGTGGCAGATACGAAGACTTGGATGAGTGCCCAGTTTGCAATGCTTCAAGATACAAGTGTGCATCGGCACTTGCAATGGATTGCAAACGAATCATGAGGCCGCCCGCGAAGGTCATTTGGTATTTCCCAATAATTCCCCGGTTGAAGCGGTTGTTCGCAAATGCAAAGACAGCAAAGCTTATGCGGTGGCATGCCGAAGATCGTCTTAGAGATGGAAAGCTCAGGCACCCAGCAGATGGTTCACAGTGGAGGGCTCTTGATTTTAAATACAAGAGAAAATTAAGGAACGAGATTAGGAATGTAAGGTTCGGGCTGAGCACGGACGGGATGTGTCCTTTCAACATGGTTAGCAGCAAACACAGCACTTGGCCAGTGACTCTATGCATATACAACCTTCCACCTTGGTTGTGTATGAAGCGGACGTACATCATGATGCCTTTGTTGATCCAAGGACCCAAGCAACCTGGCAATGATATAGATGTGTATCTAGAACCATTGGTGGACGATCTCGTGACATTGTGGACAAAAGGTGTCAAGGTGTGGGACGAGTACAAACGAGAACACTTCAAATTGAGAGCACTGCTATTTGTAACTATCACCGACCTACCCGGCCTTGGTTGCCTGTCTGGTCAAGTTACGAAAGGATATAAGGGATGTGTGGTTTGCATGAAAAAGACAGATGCAAGATGGCTTAGCAATAGCAGGAAGATGGTCTACATGGGTCATCGAAGGTTCCTTCCAATTAACCACCCCTATCGTCGGAACAAGAAATCCTTTGATGGTACAAGGGATGACCGATCACCTCCGACATACCGGAATGGAGAGCAGATATTCAAGATGGTTAGCAAACTAAGAGTTGTCCTTGGAAAGGGGGCCGGAAGTGTACCCGCACCGGCTGATTCTCTGTTCAAAAAGATGTCTTTGTTCTGGAGGCTTCCTTATTGGAAGTTTCTCATTGTTCGTCACGCACTTGACGGGATGCACCTAACAAAGAATGTTACGGAGAGCACGCTTGGAACAGTGATGGCTGCGAAGGGTAAAGGAAAGGACTCTTTGGAAACTAGACAGAACTTAGAAGAGATGAATGTTAGGCCTGAGCTACATCCAATTGTACAACCTGATGGCAAAAAGAAGCTTCCGGTTGCTTCATGGACCTTGGACAGTCAAGAGAAGGATAAAATATGTAAATTCTTTCATGAACTCAAAGTTCCAACTGGCTACTCGTCAAACATCAGAAGGCTAGTCAATACCAAAGAGAAAAAATTCAACATGGGCTGCATGAAGGCCCACGATTGCCATGTTCTCATGACACAGTTGCTCCCTGTTGCAATTAGAGGTGTTCTCCCGACAAAGGTAAAAGAACCAATCATAAATGTCACACCCGATTTTGTAAACAAAACCGAATGACTATCATATGTGCGCCAGGATCAAGTTTACACACATATGAGACTTCATCAGTGATATAAAAGACAGTGCAAAAACGTAAATAATATTAAATACCAATATTACACTCACGGAAGCGAATTACTAGCAGCGGAATCTTCAAAACTTCTCCACAGGCAGCTGACTGGGGGAACACGTATGCCTAGAAACTCCAAAATACTCCACTGAAACTTCTGTCTAAGCCTGAGCCGCAGATAAAGCAAGGTTGAGTACACTTATGGTTGGTACTCAGCAAATGTAGAGCAAAAGCATAATGACATGCAAAGGCTTATCAAGGAAACAGTTTGGCTTCTAATTAAATTGCTTTAAGCACTTAAGTTGGTCAAATTTTATTTAGCAGCATAATTACTAAGATATAAGTATATACCAACCCAATTAAGCATATGGTAACCCATAAGCATCATCATCAACATAATGAACCAATTTAATTCTTCTTTCGATATATTAATCATGTGAGGGTCCAGGCCGCTCATGACCGCGAGCACGGCTATTGCAATAGATTTTAGACACTCTGCAGAGGTTGTACAGCTTTTCCCACAATTCGTGTTTCCCATGTCGCCTGAGGTCGCGAGCCTCTTCAACACTTCCTTAGGTGAGGGGCTAGGGATTCACTACGAGGCCTTTCCAAAGACTCCCTCTATGTATGTGTTTGGCCCCTGTCCGAACGGGTAATCGGAAGGCGCACCTTCGTTCCCCGCACATCACACACAAACCAAACATCCGCCCAACACACACCTCCAAACACAACATAGAGTTCATCTAGTTACTTAGCCAAGACCAGAGCCATGTAGTTATTATGGTTGTACGGGAAATCCTGGGTGGTTCTCCATGTTCCGATTAATCAATGTGGTCTTGGTTTAACATTCTCATCAGATCATATATATCATATATAAAAGATATCACAATATTATTATCTTCACATTTAGTATAAACCATTCCCAAGTATAGCAACTAAGCAATGCTACCCAACATTAATATAAAACCCAGGTTAACAAGGTAGGGTTAAAGAAAACTAGTCATCCTAAACATAGGACCCATCATGATTATAAGCATGCAAGCATAGCGTAACTATAATGTGAAATGAGCATGTCATATGATTATTAGGACGAAAATATGATCAAGAATACACTTGCCTTAAATCCAGCTGATAAATGCTATGGCTCAGGGTCTTCTCAACTGAATCCTCGAATCACACGAACGTTGCACCTTCTATTCGTAGCACAAGGTCACATACAAAGAAACATACAACAAATAAGAAACAGTACACCAAACATGGGCAACAGTACAAAAGAAGGATACAAAGATATAGGTCAAGTCCTTACGGTCACGTGAGCTGAAGAATCACTCGAATCGGAGTTGAAACGGTCAAGATATGGATAAAACGGTGTTCCAGGGGCTTATCTGTGAATACACACAAATTCCAGGGGTTAGATTGTTGAAATTACATAATTATGTATATAACTTCAGGGTTTAACTCGTAAAAATGTCGGCTTGGACGGCGGGTTCTAATTCTTGAAAAGACAGGGGGCTAATTGCAAGATAAAAGGACCTTCTTGCAATTACTTTCAACTGACCTTGGACTGCGGGTTTATTCCTAAAAACCTAAGGGTCTCTTTAGCAAAACGGGCACAGCTGACCGGTACCTTATTTTGTTGACTTGATCTGGTCCGCTGAATGTCGATCGACGGCTCACAGGGCTTGACGGTTCTCACCGGCGGCGGCGGCGGCTTCCGACGGCGGCGCGAGATGTCCGACGGCGGCGACTCGCCGGCGTAACACGGTTTAGGAGATGCCGGGCACCAAATCGAGCGGTGCTTGGACTGGGAGACAGAGAGGAGCACGGCGAACACTTCTGGGGTGTTAAACACGGCGGAAGATCGACGAGGGCGGCGAGCGACGCGAAGGGGCGGCTCGGTCTGCAGGGCAAAGCTCCGATGAGGAATTTCGGAAGAACGAAGGCAATCCCACGAGTTCAAGCAGCTCTACAAGCTTCCTTACGTCCTTGCGATGACCGGGGTGGCGTCCTCGTTGATGGGCGGGCAGCGTGTGCGGAGATCGGCGGCGACGAGCGGCGCCGAGGCTTCGGGAGGCGGCGGCGCTCTGTGGAGCTTGCTAGGGTCTAGGGCTAGGGTTCCTGGGGTCACGGGGCGACGGAAGCTCCTTATTTATAGGCTGGAGGGCGGCTTGGCGTGCGTGCGCAGGAACCCGTGACACGGCGCAGCACGAGCCGAACCCGAGCTCGCACCCGAGTCGGTCTCCAGGTGGGGGAGACGCCTCCGACGGGCGGGGGCCACGCGCCAGAGAGAAAAAGAGAGAGGGCGGAAAGGGCGAAGTGGGCCGGCTGCGACGGAATCGGGCCGGAGGAGGGGAAACTGGGCTGAAAACTTAAGGCAAGCTGGGCTCGGCAGCAAAGAAAGAGAGAGGGAGGATACTAGGACGGGCCAAGAGTTCGAGGACCAAAATCAGACTTTCCGGGAAAACTATAAAGACCAAAACAAATTCAAATAAATTTGAATTCAAACAATTTGAACCCAAATTTAATTTGAATAAGCCATTACAAAAATAATGCAACAGCATGAAATGCATCAAAAACTTGTTGAGCCTATTAATTACTTATTTAATTGAATAAAATCCTAATAATTCCACTTAAATCACAAAAATTCATTTATACCTCAAATAAATCCTAGAAAATCATAAATTGTTTCTACAATTTGTCGTGATGAAAATTAGGGTGTTACAATAAAGTTGTGCTCCTTCTTCAATGCAATGTCACACAAGGTCATTGATCTACAAATACTAGACAAGATGCAGGCAGACTTGATCCATACTATTAACAGGCTAGAGATGCATTTCCCACCTACCTTCTTTGACATATCAGTCCATCTCCTCACCCACCTTGTACAACAGATTAGAGTCCTTGGTCCCATCTTCTTACATCAGATGTTTCCTTTCGAGAGGCTAACGAGCGTTCTAAGGAAATATGTCCGCAATAGATATAGGCCTGAAGGGTGCATGGTAAGCGGATGGTCTACAGAGGAGGCAATTGAGTTCTGCACATACTACTTGGACATTGACAGAATGGGCGTGCCGAAATCTCCACATGAGGGAAGGCTAAGTGGCATAGGCACGGTAGGCAAGCAAACACACAATGTTGATGACCTAGTTGCTTTCAGGCAAGCACATTTCACCGTACTACAGCAAGCTGCCATAGTCACTCCATATGTCGAGATGCACAAACGAGAACTACGAGCAAAAAATAGTAATAGGTCAGAATCATGGCTATTGAAACAGCATAGAGACTTCTTTGGCAATTGGTTGCGAGATAAATTGATTGGCGTGGAAACAGGGCATTCTGAGCTAGATACCTTGGCCGCCGGACCATCTAGTATGCTATGCAAGTACCAAGGGTATCAGATAAATGCATACACATTTTACACAAGGAAACAGGATGGAAAAAGCACTAACCAAAATAGCGGTGTCCGGATTGATGCTTACGACAACAACGGTAAGCTGGAGACATACTATGGATTCATAGAGGAGATATGGGAGCTAGACTACGGTGCACTGAAGATCCCTCTTTTTAAGTGCCAATGGGTCAAAGTTCCTAGGGGCGTTTTCACGGACGAGTATGGTATGACTGTCGTGGATCTGAAGGACATCGCATACAGAGAAGAACCATTCGTGTGGGCTAAAGATGTAGTCCAAGTCTTCTATGCAAACGACCTGGCTAACAAGGGGCGCCATGTTGTACTTCAGGGGAAAAGAAAGATCGTCGGTGTAGAAGATAGAACCGAGGAAGAGGGTAATGGCTACCATGACATGCCACCTCTTGGTCCAGATGTTGAGCTACATGTGTTTGAAGAAGGTGACGAACCAGCGTATGTGCGACTCGATCATGATGAGGCCGTAATAGTCAGTTGAAGCCAACCTTTGGAGGAATTATTTTTGTAATTATTATTTAATATTCAAAAACCTTCTATGTACTATTATTAATTTTATGTAATGTTTCAACATTTACTTCCCTCTATGTAATAATTATAATTCAGCAATTAGCAATAAATTTTTTTGGACAAAAAAAATACAAAGGAATCCGGCAGGAATCTGGTTGCAATGATTGATATTTTTTACAGCCGGTTTTTCTAAAAAACCGGCTGTGAAAACAAGTTTTCACAGCCGGTTCAATTTGGAACCGGCTGTGAAAACCCCAGGCCCTATAAATACCGTGCAACATCCGAGATTCCTGATGTGTGCCTCATTTCTTCTGCTCCACATTTGCTCAGCTCGCCGTGAATCAAGTATGTATTCCTTTAATTTTTTTTCTAGTGCTTCTTTATAAGTATATACTAGTTTTGTTAAATTAACATGTAACATATTGTGGTTTAAATGAACTAATTTTCGTTAATTTGGTTAGTATCATGCCGAGACTGCGTCAGACAGCTAGACGTGGTGGCTATGTTGCCAATATGCCACCTACGATCCCGATTCGAGAGGCTCACAAGCCCGGATGGTCGACAACACAACAAGTTGATCATGTTCCAATTCCCGCACCTCAGCCACTTCGCTACAATATGGTAATATAGATCATCCTCTGCATGTTGCATTTGAATGTAATCACTTTTTTTACTGAGAATAGAAATTATTAATAATGCAGATTATTAATCCAATTACATGGCTAAAAGATGCAAACATCGGTCAATCAAGTCCTTTGGTATTAAGAGAAAATGTGACCGAAAATACTGGTAGGGTTATGATCTCTGTTAGCATTCAACAAAATGCCACCCGTGACCCAAATCCTGGTGACATGGTTGTTATCCACGTTCATTCTGGCACGTGGCAGCAAGACCATGTGGCCTCATGTGATGCTGTGAGGCAGGCATTAGCCCAAATAGAAAGTCAAACTGGCCACGTTTTCCCGGACTACAGCTACTTCAAGTTGAAAGCTCTCGAGACGGGTGAGCCAGACGTGACACAGATGCCTAAAAGGATTAGTCCTTCATATGAATCGATTTATGTAAGTTAGTTTTCTTTTTAGTTGTATAATTAAATTGCAAATTTAACTATCTTTATATGTAACAATATGTTTTAATAATCCTATTGTAGGATGACTACTACTGTGGATTCATGCATGCGTGTTCTGGTCTACGTGCAGTCCTTTATCAAGTCCTTGGAAACTTAGGGTATGCACACACGACGCCAGGGGCTTATCGAGTTAATGGTGGTTTCCAAGCTAATATAACCTTGAGTCATGCCTATGCTGCTGAGTTCACAATTTATGGAGAGATTTTGGATTCACGTTACAAGGCACAGGATAGTGCATACATATATGCACTTGATTATGTCGACAGGTTCCTAGGCGTCGAGATTATCGATATAAACTATCCTTTCTATCTCATGAAGAAGCATGGCGTGCAGGGACCTGATTAGTTGTGATGGTTATTATGTTTTGTAGTCCTTGAAATAATATTTGTTATTATGTATCGCAATGTATAAGAATTATTATTATGCACAATGAACATGTATGTTGACTAATGAATCATCGTAATTGGAATATTCTATGTTGGAACATTCGGGGTATCAATGCCTCTGAAAAGTGGGATGCAGTGAGGAATAAAATAGATGAAAGTGCTTGTTCTATTCTCTGTCTTCAAGAAACTAAAAGAGAACACTTTGACACTCAGTTCATCAGGAAATTTGCCCCTAGAAGGTTTGACAACTTTCACTACATTCCATCAGTCGGGGCCTCAGGGGGGATCCTGCTTCTATGGTGTAGTTCAGTTTTTTCTGGTCTTATCTTACATGAAAAGAGATATGCCTTGACAGTGGAATTCACTTCTGCTCAGAATTTGGAGAGATGGAAGCTCACAGTCGTGTATGGTCCTTGCCAAGACCCTTTACGCATGGAATTCATTCAGTGGTTAAAGGACTTAGATATTCAGGATAATGAGAATTGGCTTATTATTGGGGACTTCAATTTTTATAGATCTCTTGATGATAGAAATAAACCTGGGGGAAACTTGCAAGATACTTTAACTTTTAATGATGTTATTGGGCATTTAGGCCTAGTTGAGTTACCCCTGAAAGGTAGAGCCTACACTTGGAGTAACATGCAACAAGACCCTCTTCTGGAACAGCTTGACTGGTTCTTTTCTTCTGTCAATTGGACTACTGATTTTCCAAACACAGAGGTATTACCAATGGCAAAATTCACCTCTGACCATATACCATGCAGAATAGTCATCAGTACAAGGATCCCAAAGTCTTCCATTTTCAGATTTGAAAATTTCTGGCCTGATCACCCAGGGTTTGCAGAGACTGTAGTTAAAGGTTTGCTAAAGCCAGTTAGAAACCAAAAAGATGCTGCCTCTGTTCTTGCTGGCAAACTTAAGAATATCAGATATGAATTGAGGATTTGGAGTAGGTCACTGTCAAATCTCAGCCTTTTGATTGATAAATGCAACAAAATCATTCTTTACATGGATTTTGTGGAGGAAGGAAGAGAGCTTTTGTTATATGAATGGAATTTCAGAAATCTAGTCAAACTGCATCTGGCTAAACTTCTTGAATACAAAAACATATACTGGAGGAAGCGATACACTGTCAACAAGATTAAGTTTGGAGATGAGTGCACAAAGTTCTTTCATGCAATGGCCACCATCTCTTTCAGGAAAAATTCAATCTCTCAGCTAAGGAATAATGAGGGTATCCTTATTTCTGATCATGAAACAAAAGCTGCCCTTTTATGGTCTGCATACAAGAATAGAATGGGCATCAGCCTTAACCCCCAGATGCATTTTGACCTCGACTCATTGGTAGACCTGAATATTGACCTTAGCCCCCTGGTTGCACCCTTTTCTGCAGAAGAGATTGATAGAGTCATCAAAATCATGCCTCCGGATAAGGCTCCAGGGCCTGATGGGTTCAATGGTTGTTTCCTGAAAAGATGTTGGCCAGCGATAAAAGATCAGTTCTATAGGCTTTGTTTTGACTTCTTTGATGAGAAGGTCAACTTGGACAGTATAAATGATTCTTATATAACATTAGTGCCAAAGATCAACAATCCAGAAACAATGAATGACTTCAGACCTATCTCCCTTCTTAACAGCAGTGTAAAGATTATAACAAAACTCCTGTCAGAAAGATTGCAGCCTTTCATTCTCAAAATCTTACATCCTAACCAGTATGGATTCATAAAGAAGAGGACAATCCAGGATTGTCTAGCATGGAGTTTTGAGTATATACATCAGTGTCACCAAAGCAAGAAGGAGATTATTATTCTAAAGTTAGACTTTGCAAAGGCCTTTGACACCATTGAGCATGGAACAATTATTAAAATGTTGAGTGCCATGGGTTTCCCTGAAAAATGGATACATTGGATGCAAATGATTCTTTCATCAGGAAAATCTTCTATACTTCTCAATGGGGTACCTGGAAAACAATTTCAGTGTAAAAGGGGAGTGCGACAGGGTGATCCCTTATCCCCTCTTCTCTTTGTTATTGCTGCTGAGTTGCTGCAATATGTGGTGAATGATGCTAGTGTCAATGGAATGCTGTGTGCCCCAATTCCTCAACCTACTGAACTCTTCCCTATTATTCAATATGCTGATGACACCCTTCTAATGATGCAAGCTGATGCCACACAACTTCTTCATCTCAAGCATCTATTGCACCTGTTTGCTGAATCTACTGGATTACAGGTTAACTTCCAGAAGTCTCTCATGGTGCCTATAAATGTTCCAGATAGCAAGATGTCTGTTCTTGCCTCAGCCCTGGGCTGCAAAATTGGAGCAATGCCGTTCACTTATTTGGGCTTGCCAATGGGAACAACAAAACCAAGACTGGAAGATATGACTCCTTTGATGGACAGGGTTGAACGACGCCTTAATGCTTGCTCTAGTATGCTGTCCTATACAGGCAGACTGCAGATGGTAAATTCAGTCATAACACCTTTAGCAACCTATGCAATGTGCACCATCAAATTGCCTATCGGAGTTATACAAAATATTGACAGAGCTAGAAAACAATGCATCTGGAGGGGCAGTAATAGTGAGAAAAAAGGTGGCAATTTGGTGGCATGGGAGCATCTCCAAAAGCCAAAGGGGAAAGGAGGTCTGAATGTTATCAACCTCAGACTACAAAATGATGCTCTTTTGTTGAAGCAACTTCATAAATTCTATGAAAAGAAAGATATACCTTGGGTAAACCTTATCTGGCACAGATACTACATGAACAAAGTCCCACATGGTTCTAGAGAAGTGGGTTCTTTCTGGTGGAAAGATGTTCTTAGACTAAGTTTACTTTATCGAGGAATTGCAAAATGCTCTGTTGGGGATGGTTCCACAGTACTTTTCTGGGATGACCTTTGGTGTGATAACATAATGTCTATGCTATACCCAAGGCTCCACTCCTTCACAAAGCATGCCAGCTGGTCAGTGAAACAAGTTGCACAAGCTGAGACACTGGATCAATTATTCCATCTTCCTCTGTCCCAACAGGCTTTTGATGAATTACAAGATATGTCAACCATGCTTCAGAATTGCTCTTACAACCCCTTGGAAAAAGATGCCTGGTCTTTCATCTGGGGCAACAGTGAGTACTCCTCGAGGAAATTTTATGCTTTGGCGTTCAAACACATAACAGTGCCACAGACTTTTAGGCGTGTTTGGAAATCTAAGTGTACAAGGAGATTATGCTTCTTTGCTTGGCTGATTCTGGTTGATCGACTAAACACAAAGGTCATGTTGCGTCGAAGAAATTTTCATGTGATGCCTAACACTCACTGTGTGCTATGCAATGACAGTGTGGATGAGGATATTGAACATTTATTCTTTACCTGTCCCTTTGCTACACAATGCTGGTCAAAGCTGGGGTTCCATTGGCAACAGGGCACTGATATACATGAATGCCTAGAGCTCACTAGATCCTTCATGAGACTCCCCTACTTTGTCGAAATTTTCATCACTGCTACTTGGACAATCTGGAGGTTACGAAATGACAAAATTTTTAACGGGATTGCTCCTTCCTTCAGTCTTTGGGTCTTGCACTTCAAGGACCAGATTCTCCTTCAAATTCATAGAATTAGGGAGATAGATAAACCAATTGTTAGACAATGGCTAGAATCAGTTTTGTGATTTTCTTCTCTTCCTTATTCCCTGTGTAAGTATCTTTGGACATTGTGTTTCTTTCTTTTAATTGATTATTGCTGTGGAGAACTCCTCCACAGTTTCGGGTCAAAAAAAAAAAGTTTTGCGATCTCCTCACCAATGGCCTTGCGCTTCTCGTCGTCAAAGTGGTGCAGGTGTTGTTTCACTGGTTTGGAGCCAGGCCGAATATTTAAGGAGTGCTCGGCGGCCTCCCTGGGGATGCCCGGCATGTCCGAGGGTTTCCACGCGAAGACGTCGATGTTCGCGCGGAGGTAGTCGACGAGCGCGCTTTCCTATTTGGGGGACAACTTAGTCCCGATCCGAGCCACCTTCTCCTTGGCATTGCCCGGGTCGAGTTGCACCTCCTTGGTGTCCTCCGTCGGCTGGAAGGACGCCATGCCGCGATTGGAGTCGGGAGGCTCTTCCACCAGACGGGCTCGGATTGGTGCGAGCTCCTCCGTGGAGGTGATGGTCACCGAGGCCAGTTCGCAGCTCTCGACTTCGCACAGATAGGCGCGTTGGAAAGATGAGCCTACAGTGATCACCCCCTTGGGCCCAGGCATCTTGAGCTTCAGGTAGGTGTAGTTGGGGACGGCCATGAACATCGCGTAGCATGGCCGACCCAAGATGGCATGGTAGGACCCGTGGAAGCCCACCACCTTGAACGTGAGGGTCTCCGTCCTAAAATTGGACAGGGTCCCAAACATAACGGGCAGGTCGATCTGCTCGAGGGGGACGGCCTACTTCCCGGGGACGACTCCGTGAAAGGGCGCCCCAGTCGGGCGAATATGCGCCCGGTCGATGCCCATCGCATCGAGTGTGTCAGCGTAGAGGATGTTAAGCTAGCTCCCACCGTCCATTAGTACCTTGGTGAGCCACTTCCGACCGATGATCGGATCAACCACAAGCAGATACTTGCCTGGCCTAGGAATGAACTGTGGATGGTCATCGCGGTCAAAGGTGATGGCCGCCTCCGACCATCGGAGGAAGGCCGGCGTGGCCGGCTCAGCAGCGAACACCTCACGGCGTTCCACCTTGGCCCGACCCTTGCTGATCGAGGCCTCGATGCCGCCGAAGATCATCAAGCATCCGTCGGGCTCTGGGTAAGGGTCGGTCGCCATGTCCTCTCCTGGCTCGGGACCCTTGGGGGTCGGATCGGGCTTCCGCCTCCGAGGCTCCCCTTTCCGGGTGTCCACGGACATGAATTTCTTCATGAGGGAACAATCCTTGTAGAGGTGCTTCATGGCATACTCGTGGTTGGGGCAAGGGCCATTCCACATCTTCTCGAAGTGGTCAGGCACGACGCCGGGCTTTCGCTCCGCCGCGGCTACCATGGCGGTGTCGCTGTCCTGATGCCGCACATTGTTCTTCCTCTTCTTCTTACTCGGGCGGTCGGAGGGGCCCTCGTCGGCCTCCTCGTTCCGCTTGCCCCTTCCCTCGACGGGATGGTGAAAAATGGCCTCGACCGCCTCCTCACCGGAGGCGTGGCTTTTTGCGATGTCGAGGAGATCTTTCGCCGTGCGGGGGCTTTTCCTCCCGAGCTTATGGACGAGGGACTTGCAGGTTGTTCCTGATAGGAACGCGCCGATGACATCGGCATCAGCGATGTTGGGTAGCTCATTGCACTGTTGGGAGAAGCGTCGGATGTACTCCTAGAGAGTCTCTCCCTGCTTCTGGCAGCTGTTCTTGAGGTCCCATGGGTTTCCCGGGTGAGTGTAGGTCGCCTGAAAGTTTCCCACGAAGACCTCCCGGAGGTCGGCCCAACTCTGGATCTGACCTGCCGGGAGGTGCTCGAGCCACGCCCTGGCCGAGTCGGCTAGGTACAATGGCAGGCTTCGGATGACAAAATCGTCGTCATCTGCTCCTCCGGCTCGGCACGCGAGCCGGTAATCCTCGAGCCAGAGCTCAGGATTAGTTTCCTCGGCGTACTTAGGCAAGTTTGCCTGGGGACGGAAACATTGGAGACATGGCGCGCTCCTGATCCGAGTGCTGAAAACGCGAGGCCCCGGCGCGTCCGGACTCGGGCTGCGTTCTCCATCGTCGTCGTCATAGCGGCCGCTTGCCGAGGGGCGCGCCCGCGCTGGGGCTCTCGCTCGCCGTTGGCCAGTTGGCGACGGCGCATGTTCAGTATGTTACGCGCGTCCTGGACCGGGCCGAGGCGTCCTCGAATCAGGGCTCGGAGTCCCCCTTCGGGTCCGGGATGCAGCTGATGGACAGAGACGTCACGGGGGTTGCGGTCGCCATGGTCACGCAGGGGCTGCCTCGAGGCGGCACGCTGGGTGGCCTGGGAGCCGCATTGCCGGGACTGCAAACTCTCAGCCTGTTGCACCGCTGCTCGCTCGAGGAGTTCGCCTACCTCGCGTTGAGCCCTGCGGGCTTCTAGCGTCACGGGGTTTGGAAGACCTCGCAGGAGCGCCGTAGCCGCCGCGATGTTTTGGCTGGCCCTCGCGAAGTATGGGAGAGCCGGGTCATCGTTAACTATTTGGTTATGTACGTCACGGGCGCAGGCGCGAGCCGGTGGCTCGTCGTTGTGTCACTGGAGCTTGCGCTCGATGCGTGCTTGCTCTTGCTCCACATGAGCCCGTTCCTGCTCTACCCGGGCTCGTTCCTGCTCCACCCGGAGCCGTTCCCGCTCCATGTGGGCGCGGTCCTGCTCCAGGCGGCGTTGCGCTTCCCGCAACTCCTCGCGACGCGCTCGTGCGTGATCGGGGCGCAGTCATGGGGGTGGTGCCGTCCGTCGTTCGCCGATGCGGCGGCGATGGGAGCTGCTCCCGCAGCCGATGGTAGTTCGAGGTCGCCCTCGAGCACCTCTTCTACGGCCCCCTCGGGGGTGTCGGCCATGAAGCATTCACGGGAGACGTGGTGGCTTTCCGCGGTGAGCTCTGTTTGAGAGTCCTCTGATGACCCGTCGCTGAGGAGGTCGAAGACGGACTCCGAAACGCGGTCGATGACCCCTACAAACTCGTCGTTTGTAAGGGACCGGCGCATGCATCGCACCAATAAGAACGACACAATTTTAGCTGTGTTTTGCAGTCCGAATGGCATGGCGCGAGGCGAGGGGGGACCCAGCGCCTCTGGCGCGAGTGGAGCACCGCCTGCGAGTTGCGTCACGACGTTCGCCAGAGCGAACGCGACGCAGCACGTGTCTTCTCGGGACGGCTGTGGTCCCAAGAACGTATCGAGTTACCGCCAGAGGACCCCTCCGCTGGAATCCGTAGGGGACTCGTGGGGCTCCGAGGCGACCAGTCGGGCGTTCGCGANTTGCGGTTGGGCAGGCATGGCCTACCGGTGAAGGGGTTCAATTGCATTGCCGGATGGATACGCCAAAGTCACCATTGATGCCATTGTTAAGAAAAGGTTCCGTAGAGTGGAGCTAGATATCCCCGGACAGGATGATAAGAAGAAAATTGGGGACAACATTGGTTGCTTCGTGGCTTGGCGTAAGCGCTATATCTCATTTGACGACGAGTCTGAAGAATCAGACTGTGAGTCGGATGAACGTCCATTGTCACCTGTTCTTGACAATGATGCACTCCCACAGCCAGAAGGATCTGAAAGTCGATCAGCAAGCCCCAAGCCCAAAAAACGTGTTTCTCAGGGCCGATGTTCAAGGGTAAGCACGCCACCGAGCCCAAGGGAAAAGAGCATGCAGTCTGCTATGTTATGTTCTAAGAATCCAGTGTATGCTAATACACCATATGGGCAAGAGGAAGAGCAAGAGCAAAGGCCAACCAAATCTAACCAAGACACTAGGAAAAAGCAAGTGAATGCGAGTATAACATCGCTAATGCAAGAAAAGGAACAAGCGCCACCACCCATTGAGGCGGTACTTCACTTCTACAAATTAGCAATGGTTCCACAGACAGGGAATAACTGGAAGCCTCCATCAGACTTTGGGCGCACTATATGTAAACAATCCAATCGAAAATTAAGCGATCAAAACTTCCTGGAAAATAAGAAGGCAAGGAAAGAGTTTTTAGAAGCAAACAACCTCACACAGGAAGACCTTATACAGTTGGAAGAGGATGATAAGCTTACACCTCCGCCGCCTATATGGCCGTTCCAACCGGGCGGAGATCTTGTGGAACCCTAGCAAATACCTCATTTACCCACGCGAATGTGGAATTTGCATGAATTGTACAAAGGTCAGAGTGGTGAGGCGTTTGGGGCGAGATACAAGGAAGAACATTTTCATAAGCCAGCGTCCAAGTCAAAAGAGGCAATACTCTGGGTTTATTCGAGTCGCTATATGAGTTGTACCAGCAGAATGCCGTAGATTGTTCAATCATGAGTTTATTTTCTCTGTAAGTGTCTAAACTATCTTTTTCCTGCAACTTATTCCATGAATAAACCTTGTCTAAAAAGTTTCTCATTTTGTAGCATGGTGGCACACAAGTTGAAGGAAGAAGGCACGACAGACGTAGGATTGTTAGACCCTCAAGCTATTAATGAGGTAGAGATTAAAAAGCCTCACTGCTTAACCTACTTGGTGAATGCTATGCTCAAGATGCAGGACAAGAAGCGCATACTTCTTTCATACAATTGCAAGTAAGTGTCTTCAAATCACTACTTTCTTTGGTCAATTTTAGAAATGATTTATTTGGTTTTATCCTAAATACAGATTTCACCATGTTCTCATCGACATATACCTTGATCAGAGCACTATTAAGGTTTATGACTCGAAACGGAGGAAGCTTGAGTACATCCAACCTCTCATCAACCTCCTCAACACGTAAGTCAGGACAACCATTTTCTTCTTTTCAATGTGTATATGTATTTTAGATAATCTACCATCTAATGTTACCAATTCTTCGTAATGTATGCAGTGCTTTTGCCAAGTATAGGAAGAAAGGGGGCATTATATTTAGGCCATTTACAAAAAAATTTGATATCATTGAAAAGAAGTGGATCCTTAGGCAGCCGGCTGAAAACAATCTATGCGGCTTCTATGTGATGCATTATATGCTATGCGCAACTAATGATGACTTCAGAGAACAAGCAGATCAGGTACGCAACGATTGTTTTAGTTTTCATATTCATTGTTATTGTCCTATTTATTTTTGTGCCCGTTCTTGATAACAAACAATTATAGATATTCTTACCATCAACTATCCCTCTATGTCTTGCATTTCTAGAAATGCCCACTTGTATGTACATCTCTGAATATTTTGAGACTTGAAAATTTGAAAACCTTCATAATGAGATGCACATTATGTTGACAAGGATGAGACATTAGTTTTAATTGACATACATTTCCATTGTCTTGTGAATAAAGACAGAATATGTTTTAGTTAGCGATGGTGAATAAGAATGTGCATTGTAAATCACTTATTTCATCATGATTACTGATTTTTGCTTGAGGCGATTTTGGTTGTTGATGGAATTTGATATGGTTGTGTGTATGTATAATAAACTTTGTTTGCATTTTCTTTAGTGCCACATATACAGTTTCTGTTGTAACTCCTAGTTAAAAAGTGCAGCTTGCTTGAATTTCAGAATATTTAGTATAAGAAACAAAATTCTTATTATTCATTGATATTTTGTCACTAACTACATTGCTATTATGGTGTTGTGTGCAGAATTGTAGTCTCCATACTTCTGAGTTGCTTCTTAGTGAGATTTGGGCACTTCAGGAACAACTATGTGGATTTATTTTAGACCATGTTGTGACACCAGGTGGTGAGTTCTGTGTGATTTAGGACTAGGTGTATGGACTTCGATATGTATGGTTTCATGTATGGACTTCGATATATGTATGGTTTATGTAAGGACTCTATATATATGGACTTGATATGTTTGGACTCAATGTATGGAAATTGTGAGACTGTAATATTATTAGGAGTTGATGTATTGTTGTTTGTTTTTGCTGGATTGATATATTGCAATATTGTGCTTGCCGCATATTATGCCTAATTATTATTTTTTTACTAAAAATAGTTATTACAGCCGGTTTAAACCGGCCGTGAAAATAACAAAAACTGGCTATGAAAAAGGGCATCACAAAAACCGGCTCAAAAAACCGGCTCAAAAAAACTCTGTCACAGCTGTGAAATAACAAAAACCGACTCAAAAAACCGGCTGTGAAAAAACTCTATCACAGCCGGTTTTTTGGACAAAAAACCGGCTGTGAAAATGCCCTTTCACAGCCGGTTTTGGTTGGAAGAAAACCGGCTGTGAAAATACACTTTCACAGCCGGTTTTTTGGATGAAAACCGGCTGTGATAGCGCCTGACGCAGCGGGTTTTGAAGGTCCAAAACCGGCTGTGAAACTGATTTTCACAGCCGGTTCATGATGTAAACCGGCTGTGAAAATCAGTTTTCACAGCCGGTTAAAAACCGACTGTGAAAATGAGATTATCAGCGCCACTTAATCAACGCCACTTTTGAAAACCGCCTGTGATGTGGGCAACCGAACCGCCTGTGATGCTCCTGCTGTAGTAGTGTTTTATTATTAGGAAGACATGCAAAACAATAAGTAAATGAAAAGCATATTGAATAACAATTATTATGCAAATAAAAAACACTCAGCCAAAAAATTTAAGCATGGGCTGCCCCAAAAACTTTAGCTTCTCATGAAGAAATTCGATCTGAACCTATTCATAGCATCAAGAGTGATAATAGATATAGAGAGCCTAAGACTGACTCCAACAACAGACGCATACGCAAAATTACGGCGCGCACAGTAGTTTTGCCTCTCCGTTTTGTTCTCCAACAGCTGACGCATCGACGATAGGTATTTTGCGTACCGGACGGACGGGGACGCACAAAAGCGTCCCCTCTCTCCTCCCTACGCAAATCCTCCGTCCGCATGCCGCCGCCTCGAGCTCCTCGCCCCCACCCGCCTCTCCCTCCTCGGCGTCGGCAGCTTCAGCTCCGGCCTCCGCGAGGGACAGCGACAGCACATAGCGCGGCGTGGAGGAGCGAGGGAGCGCCGCACGCAGGCCTTGGGAGCTCCGGCCCCGGCCTCCGGGGCCGCGCTGTCCCGCGAGCTCCGGCCTCCGGCGCGGCGCGAGGCGGAGGAAGGCCCCGGATTTTGGGGGCTCCTGGATCACGGAAGGCGCCATTTTTGGCCGCCTTGCGAGCTCCGGGGAGGGCGCTGATGTTTGCCGTTTGATACAGCAGCGACCGCTCCGCCGGCGATGGCAGCGGAGGAGCTCCTGAGGAAGATACGGGAGCTGGAGGAGGGCCAGGCGGAGCTCAAGCGGGAGATTTCCAAGCTCGTGCCGGAGCGCGAGGGCGCACAGCCCCACTCGTCCTCGTCGCGCCGCCCCCCGCCGCCGCCGCCGCAGCAGCAGCCTTCGCCGGCGCGGCGCGCCCTCGCCGCGCTCCCTTCCTCGTCGTCGCGGCTGCAACGCTCGGGCCGCGTCGGGCTCACCGAAAGGCAGCACGTCAAGGCCCTGCACGCGCTGGGGCAGGCCGTGCATATCATTGCCCCTGGCGGGAAGCTCCTGTACTGGTGAGGCCTCGGGCGGCGGATTGGGAGGAGGAGGAAGAAGACCGGACGTTTTGCGTCTGCCGTTGGAGGAGTTGGTTTTTGGGTCCGTGACCTTTGCTCTGTAGAAGACCCAAAACCATCAAATGGGTACCGGTTTTAGGTGTGATTGTTGGAGACAGCCTAACAAACAGGCTTATACGATCATACCTTCTACTTCTAGCGTTCTTTTTTTTTTGAAACGAATGTAGCATTCACCTTAATATACATATAAGTTTATTATTCATTTATGTACGCTCATGTATGTGAGACTGATGTAATTAGTATATGATCACATGGATATGTATCCATTAAACAGTACTCTAAATTTATGTAGAACCTGACTTAGTGCGGCCTATTGTCTCCAGCCCAAACCTACTTAAGTGAGTACAAACAGCCAAAAAATAAACATCTTTTACCTGCGGTGTTATCCTTCCAATCTCCGCATCGTCTTAAAAAAAAAAGCCCAACGATATTTCTCTCTAGTCCTCCGCTTTCCACAACGTCATCCCTCCCCATGGGTAACAAAAAATTTATCACGCCCTAGGCTAATAATCTGATACAAACTTAGGTGATAACTAAATTTATGATACATTAATTATTTCTAAAATAGACTTCAAATTTGTAAGCAAACCAGGCTGAGTACAATGACAGTGCGTGCCACATGGTGGGTGGTGCTGCGGTGATGCATGGGCGACACAGAAACAACCATGAGGTGACACATACTTCGTGTTTCGTCAATTTCATCTATTTCTTTTACTACGACGCTAAAACAGGCTAACAATTATAAATTCGATACAAATTAACACAAAATGGAAACAAAATGAAATATTATTGGAGGTAATCCCAAAGTACAAACACCAGAAGACAACAGAGTTGATAATAATGCCAAGCTGAGCTCACATCTAGTAGGTCATCAGCAGGTTATCATTATTATGCGTACGTGCCTTCTTCAGAGTCAGCAACATAAATAAACAAATAACATCAATAGCAACTTCAGTGCGATGACCATGCAGCTTATAAAAGGAGAGACCGGACTTTGTTGATACATGTGACTTACGCATGTCGCATGGCCAGGCCTGATGCCAATGAGCCGTGTCGAGATCAGGCCTTGTGTGCGAGTCATTCCTGCTGCTGTTGAGTATCGGAGTTCGAACATGATGGACGGCGTGCTCGATACACACCTGCTGGAAGGAAGGGCACGCTGAGCGTCTCGAGCGTTCACTCGTTCCTATCCTCCACCCTCACCGCTCTCATCTCTTCCCGTATCTCTCTGCACACCCTTTTCTGCATCCATCTCTCTCTAATCTCTCATAGTCACAGACACAGTCCCACTCAAGCGTGCGGCATGGATGTGGCGGCCGCATCGGCGGTGCGCTGGTGCGCTTGAGCCTGCTTTCGCGCATGAGGCCGCCCATGGTGGCGCACGAAGGAGAGGGACTGAGCGCCCACCTTCATTCTCGGCGCATGTCTATGGAGGCATGAGGGGTCGGCCGTACGTGAGGTGTGCCAGCGGCTAGCTCGTACGTACGTGTTGATTCTGGGGCTCTTGACTTCTTGTCTTCTTGTGCTTGGCCGTCGCGTGGATTTATACGTGCCATGGTCATGGTGGCTCTAGTAGAAACAGAGGCTGTGTTAGAGACGGAACGTGATCAATTAACGGATTGGACTTCTAGAAATTAAACGACGGACCAAGACCAGGAGTCAGGCACGAAGTCGGGGTTACTTTGTTCGACGACGGACGAAACAACATATGGCAGAACACACCAAGATTTGTTTCTCTCTTTAATATTATTATTATTATATTAATTATTGTTATTATTCAACTTTTTTAGAATGGTTGTGGAAAAATTCAAGGGTTCACGTCGCACGATCTGACGGCTAAGAAGGTGTAGGAACCAGGAGGAACCAAAATAAGAGGAACCGGTGCATACCAAAATGGTGGGCCATATGCACCGGGTGCATACTCAATTGGTGGGACCCGCACCGGGGAAGTTGAGGTGGGAAAAATGTCTTTCCGATTTTTTTATTTGATCAAGGGTACAATAGTAAATTGATAATTGTGGGGATAACGTTTAGAGTACTATAGTTTTGAATTGAATTGCTGATCAAGTATAGTTTGAGCCTTATAGGAGGTAGACCTTCTTAGATTTGGATGAACCTAGGCGGCCGCGGTTCGTGATCCAGTGGAACCCTAGGTGCCGATTTGGATGAACCCTAGGCGCCGCGATCCGTGATCCAGGAACCCTAGGTGGCGGCGATGTTGATACGGCGGAGATAGGACGGCCCAGGCGACTCGTGACGGCAGCTTCGACGGAGAAATGGACGACGTCCAGTTCCTCGTTGGCCAGCGCCGTGGCCGGCGGTGACGCTTCCAGTGGCGCCGACGCGCACGACGTCCCTGGCAGTGGAAGGGCAGAGCGGCAGCTCCAGTCATCAGGATTCAATGAATGAGACGCCGGTATGTTCTTGCAATGAAATTAATTCGTTGAGTCATGCTAAATCTGGTATGTTGTTTGCAATCGGCCGTAGTTGATGGTTTCATCTGATGACCCTTTTGATTAGCTCTTTTAAATTGGATAATCATAAGCTACTTCTTAAGACTAAGTTGACTGATTTGTGCACTTATGCTTGTGTACAACTGAGTTCTTTTACAATGGTTGGGACGACATGGTCATTTTCTTTGCAACTACTTTCATACAGGGAACTATAAGTAAAGAACTTTGACTGACCCTTCCTACTGATGCTTCTTTTACTTTGCATCTGCTGCTGTGCTTATAGTTGCATTAACAGAATTGATGGTGTCATGCTAATAGATCAAGACACGTTGCCCACAATTTCTGTTGGAGCTCACGAAAATGGCCTGCAATTTCTGTTCCAGGTGTGGACTAAGTGAATGCATCTCTGGAGGTGAAGCCGTCCTTTCGAGTCATGTCTTTAGTCCGATACCACGGGAGGGACCGGTGAAACGAACGGGATTAAGTCGCCGGCTGGTCCCCAACGTCCGGTGAACGAAAAGACAAGATCTGCAGTTCTAGTAGTTGTAACTGTAGGTGTTGAGTTCGTATTGTTAGTGACAATGATGTGGCAAGAGTCAATTGTAAGTCCGTACTAACAACTGAATGGAATTACCATATGTCTTTTTGTGCTGTTACTGTGTGACATTGACATTACATCTTCAATGACCGATTGGCAAAAGATGTGTTTGTAGTTCTAATGACTGAATGGCATGAACTTGTAATGGCAAAATGGGTGTGAAACGCCAAGTTGACTCACAATTAGAGACGGAGGAACTCTAAGTGTTTTGATTTTTGGTAGTCAATTCAAGGTACAAAGTCCGGTTCATCCAAATGCAAAAAAGTTGATTCATTCTTTTTCAAATGAACTTTAGTGCAACAAAAGCTGGACGGCATTCACCGGACACCTTTGACGGGAGCATCGGCCTGACCGGTGCTGCGTCCCACGATGTGGGGCTCATCCTAAAATACTAACCGGTAATATGGAACAATGAGCACCGGTCCAATTCGTGAGAGCACATGTCCGGTGATAGCAACGGTCTGACGGGTGAGTGCAATAAAAAGAGAAACACGTGAAGCAACCGAAAAAGGCCGCGAGGCAGATCAGATGGGCCGGATGGCAGCAGGCGCTGGGCCAAGCCCACGTAGAGTAGGAGGGGCAATATTTGAATAGGTAGGCTCGCAGTTACCTGAAATACTGACCGGTGATTAAGGACTGTGAGCACCGGTGTTGAGTTCGTATTGTTAGTGACAATGATGTGGCAAGGGTCAGTTGTAATTGTAACTTGTAAGTCCGTACTAACGACTGAATGGAATTATCATCTGTCTTTTTGTGCTGTTACGGTGTGACATTGACATTACCTCTTCAATGACCGATTGGCAAAAGATGTGTTTGCAGTTCTAATGACTGAATGGCATGAACTTGTAATGGCAAAATGGGTGTGAAACGCCAAGTTGACTCACAATTAGAGACGGAGGAACTCTAAGTGTTTTGAGGTAGTCAATTCAAGGTACAAAGTCCGGTTCATCCAAATGCAAAAAAGTTGATTCATTCTTTTTCAAATGAACTTTAGTGCAACAAAAGCTGGACGGCATTCACCGGACACCTTTGACAGGAGCATCGGCCCGACCGGTGCTGCGTCCCACGATGTGGGGCTCATCCTAAAATACTAACCGGTAATATGGAACAATGAGCACCGGTCCAATTCGTGAGAGCACATGTCCGGTGATAGCAACGGTCTGACGCGTGAGTGCAATAAAAAGAGAAACACGTGAAGCAACCGAAAAAGGCCGCGAGGCAGATCAGATGGGCCGGATGGCAGCGGGCGCTGGGCCAAGCCCACGTAGAGTAGGAGGGGCACTATTTGAATCGGTAGGCTCGCAGCTACCAGAAATACTGACCGGTGATTAAGGACTGTGAGGGGCAGGAGGCCGGTGCACGCGGCACACCGGCGGGGGAGCGGATGACCGCCACTCCGCCAGGTGGCCTGACGCCCGCCGGGGAGCCGTCCGATGTGCTAGGTGGCAAGCACCAGACGCACGGACCATCCGGAAGCCCGAGAGCCCGCTCAAACAGCAGAGAAGCCGATGGGACGGGCGCACAACGTGGCACGGTGGCAGACGGCGCCTCGGGCCCTCGCCCTCGGGTGCAGTAACCGACGCGTCCTTTGGGATTCCCGAGGGCCGTTCCCGTGTCGCTCGCCATTTATAGGGCTCTCCTCCACCCATGGAATACAACTCCGCCAGCCCTCACGTACGAAAGCCTCTCTCTCGCAGGCAAAGCCGTAGTGTGACCCGATGGCTCGCTCGCGCTCCCGCTCTCGCTCTCGCTCGCGCTCCCGCTGCCGCAACCGCCTGGAGGACGTCCAAGGAGACTGCGGCGACAAGGAGACTGCCGGAGATCACGCACACGACGGTCTGGGATGAGCCGCAAGCTTCAACGCCCAGTTCGTCGTGGCCCTCGTGGGATGATCTCGCGTGCGTCCGATCTCCGGAGAAGCGCGCCCCGCCGACCGGTCCGACTCCTACTCGGCAGGAATGGGTTTATTTCGAGGGGAGGACCCTCCGCACGACGACAACATGTGACGCGGCGGTGGCGGCGAAATTTCTCGAAGAAATCCGAGGTACGCCACCAAGACGCGGCATGATCGTTGGATTGGACACCGAGTGGAAAAAGCTCGATGGCAGCGCCTTCACGACGGCCCTCTTGCAGTTGTGCGTCGAAACTCGTGTCCTCGTCTTCCAGGTCCTCTATGCCACCGCCGGAGACCTCCCCGAAGTCTTGAAGAGGTTCCTGACAGAGGAGGACCACATCTTCACTGGTGCACACATCGACAACGACGTGAACCGGCTGCGGGAGGATTTCGGCATCACAATAACCAATCCGATTGACCTCCAATTGGTAGTCCCCAAAGCTGCCTCAAAATACAAGGGTCTCGGTGGAACCCCCCATCCCAAGTACGGAGTAATGCGCAGGTCGCTCGAGGATCTCGGAAAAGCGGTACTGCACCTGCCTCATCTTCACAAGCCGGCGGGCGCCGACCACGATAACTGGCACGCGTGGTATTTGTCACCTTCGCAGGTGAACTACGCCGCCGTAGACGCGTACCTGTCCTACGAGATCGCGAAGCGTCTGCAAATCGAGGATGGCTATAAATTTATTTAAGTTTGTTGCTTATTACATCAGGAGATCGAGTGTTAGTTGCCGTAACAGTAGGTATTGTGTTTGGAATGTCCAGATCTCAAGTGTTAGTTTTGTAACGGTAGGTGTTGAGTTTTGTGATAATGATTGTGGCATGAATCAGTTGTTCGGTTGAGTTGAGTAACTGTAGGTGTTGAGTTTTGTGTAACTCTTAAGTATTTTGAGGTACTCAAGTCAAGCTACAAAGTTCGGTTCATCCAAATGCAAAAATAGTTGATTCATTCATGTTTTCAAATGAACTTTAGTACGCAGGACAGCATATATAGGCATAGCTGAACACCAAAATCACCGGACAACTTTGGAAGTGGCACCGGTCCGACTGGTGATGCCACGCCACGCAGCAAGATGTGTGGGCCATATACACGTACAGCCCAACTGGCGTGGGCTCATCCTGAAATATTGACCGGTAATATAGAACGGGGATCAGATCCAAATGGTGAGAGGAAACCATCAGGAAATCTGCCGAGTACATGAAAACATGTCCGGTGATAGCAATGGTCTGACTGTGAGTGCAATAAAAGAGGAACACCTGAAGCAACGGAAGCAGGCCGCGAGGCAGATGGGCCGGATGGGGGCGGGCGCCGGGCCCAGCCCACAAAGAGTTGGAGTGGCAATTTTGAATCGGTAGGCTCGTAGATTCCTGAAATTTGAACCGGTGATGAAGAACGATGAACACCAGTCTAAATGGTGTACGAAAAGAACTGTTCCATCAGGATTATCTGCCGAGTTCTTTAGTAAACGTCCCGTGACTCCAGGGTTCCGACCGGTGAGTGCAGTAAAAGAGGCACACGTCCAAATTCAAGTCCTCTGGGTTCGAACTCAAATTCTTTCACAAGTTGGCGCCACACTAAACCTTGCTCATGCTATGTCTTAAGGAGGTTGAAGCACATTTCACTGGATGTCACTGACGGTACAAGTTCTTGTGAACTTTACAACAGAAGGGAGAAAGGAGAAGGTGGAGGAGCAAGGGCGGGGGAGTATGGCAGCAGCTTTGAAGCGGTCGATGAACTGGAGCTTAGTTTCTTGGAGGCAGGTAACAGCTGGGGCGGGGTCGGGGAACGCAAGTCGAACGTTGGTGCATTTGTCTTGATCGCCTAGGCCCCAGACATTCCAAGACAGGATGGACAATGGCCTGTTAGCCATGGGAGAACCATTGCACCATCTTGGCAAGAGAAGGACCCAGAACACAGGAACGGAGACAGGCACAGTGCACACAACAATACATACCGAGGAAACAAGCCCCCCCCCAAGCTTGCATCGACAGCGAGAGGAGTCTGCCATAGCAGAGGCACCTCTGAAGGTTTATACAAGTCTTAAAGGTTCGGCGAGCCCAGACAGCAGCTGGGTAAGGTTTGACGGCACTAGAGCCGATTACATGACAGGTTCGGGATGAGCGTCCCAGCAAAAGAGGTTGAGGACCCGAGGTCGAAGAAGCTGCGACATCTAGTCGAAGATGTCCACGCGGGGCGGTGCGAGCCCGCCGATGGTGCGGAGCTGATCTTGTGGCACGTTGCAGGAACGGCCGAGTAGCTGGAGGTCTTCAACGCGCCAAGCAGGAACAGCCGGGTGATCAGTTGGTGGGCATGGTGGCGGGGCACATGTCGCAGCAGCAGGTGCGTCGTCCTCGGTCTCATGTTCGTCGTCGGTGGAGGAGTCCGAGGAGTTGGAGGAGGAGCGCAGGACCGCCTCGACCTTGCGCTTCTTGATCCGAACAGCTGCTGCAGTGACAGTCTCGCGGATTGGGGGCTCCTTGGTTCGGAGACGCTCACTGCGACGGCGGTCATCAGCTGGGAGTAGGGCGGTGGAGATGTTCTCGTTGCAGCACAGATCAATCCCATCACCCAGCTCGTCGTCGTCGTTGGGTGGAGCCTGGCAAGGGTGAGGCGGCAGCACCGGCAGCTGCGGTTCTGGGAGGAGCTCGACAGTAGCACCGAGATCGCTGGGCGGCAGGGGGATGGAGACCTCCGTGACGAGGTGAGCCGCCTGCCAGCGAGCAGAGGTGGGCCGCTCGGACAGGTTGCAGGGCCCGATGTCGAGGTCGAGGCTGTCGAAGTCGGGCGAGGAGGGCAGTGCCGGGCCGATGAAGGCCGCCGGAACCGAGGCAGGGTCCGGAACAACGACGGCGGTGACGACCGGCTGACCCAGGGTGCGTTCCAGAGCCAAGGCCAGCAGAGCCGGCCCGAGAGAAGGTCCCAGGAGCCGGGTCCGGGTCCGGAACAACCTCCGCGGCGGCGACCGGCCCGCCCAGGGCGCGCTCCGGCGCAGCAGTTGGAGAAGAATTGGCGGTGGGCGAGGCAGCACGGAGAGGGGGCAGAGCACGACCGGAGCAGAGGCGTTCCGCGTCCTTGAGCAAAAGGTTGGACTGCAGCCCAGGACCCGGCCCAATGGAGATGACATCGGAGGAGAAGGCCAGGTTCCGGGCAGCACCAACCTCGCACACTTGGTGGAGGAAGCCCACGGACGCCGTGCACAAGTTGACCACCAGCATGCCTTGGTCGCCACGGGCGTCGGGGCGGTAAGGCTGCAGCGGAATCTTGAAGAAGCCCACGGACCCGTCGGGCGCCTTTGAGCGGATCTCAAAGAAGGAGCGTTGGCAGAGGGAAATCTGGACCACATCAGGCTTAAGCAGAAGGGGCTTGGCGCGAACCTCAGGCAGGATGCGGCGTCCCTGCTTCTTGCCGCACGGAGTGGGCTTGAGGTCGAAGAGTGACCATGAGCGATCGCCGAGGGCCATAGCAAGCGCAGGAGCACCCGGGCCCGGCCCGTCATGGAGAGGCAGACGCGGTAGCATGTCCCCGCCCCCCGGGGCAGCATGTCCTGGGGCACCAGGGGCAGGCACAGTGGGCAAGGGGAAGGGGTCGAGGGGCGGCGGGCCGTCGTCGTCGGAGTCGGAGTCCGTGTCGTCGAGGTCGATGACATCGACGATGTCAATTTGCGCGAACGTGCCGAGGCCGCTGTGATTCTTGATGAACTCCTCGAGCGGGACGTCCTCGAGCCCCTCTGCCTTGACCATCAGGAGCACGGCAGAGTAGTCCGTCCCGTGGATGCAGACGGGGTCGATGAGGTGGGGATTGGCGTAGGGGCCGGCGGAGTAGAAGATGCGCTCGCGGTTCCAGTGCTCAAGGGGGAAGTTCTTGATGGCGACCGCGACGAAGGCCTCGTGCTCGAAGTTGAAGCAGTGGGGCGTCTCATCATGGCGCTCCAGAGTGACCACATGCTCCTGGCCGAAGAACGGCGCTTGCTGCATGGCAAGCTCGCGCACCGCATTGTTTTCGAACATGAGGAGGGCAGCGCCATAAGAGGAGGGGGCGAGGATTACCCTGGGGTTGCCGCCCAGGGCAAGCAGGGCCTCACGGACGGCGCGACCAGGCGCCGCAGCAGGAGGATCGACGATGGCGAACGCCAGGTTGGCGAAACGGCTCATGCGCACCGGCGGCATGAACACATCGGCGGAATCCGGCCGCTGTGGAGCAATGTCGTCGGCGTCGGCGATGTCCTCATCCACATCCTCCGCGTCCACCTCCATGACAGGAATGTGCTCAGGGGAAACCGCAGGGGGAATCTCGCCTTCCTCCAGGTCCGGCGGAACCAGGGGACCGGGAGGCGGCGGGACGGAGGAGGCAGCCGAGCGGGGGGAGGCTGGCAGCGCGGAGCCCCCAGAGGAGGTCGAAGAAGCAGCCGAGGCGGAGGGCATGGGGAGGCCCGGCATCGAGGAGGCAAGCGGATGCGGAGGACGAGGGCAGTTCCTCTCAATGTGGCCGTAGACCCAGCACCGGCGACAGCTACATGCCGCGCGACGATGGTCCAGGGAACGGAGCGGCGGGCGGGCGGG
>CM014274.1:59870211-59891164 GCA_004135705.1 Alloteropsis semialata
AGCCGGGATCCAGCTTCATCAAGGGATTTATTTTGATTTCAAGATGAATGACTCCATCAAGGATTGGATGGATAAATGGTTCTATGTGGAGAACCAACCCCCAAAGCTCTCCAAGCACTCTGGACACCTGCCTCGTCAGCAAGATTCTTGGAATGAAGCGCTTGACAGGGATAAGGTTGATGGGATCTCCAGCCTGTTGAATATAATTGCTGATCTGAAGGAGAAGGGTCTGACTACCATTGGGATTGCCAGCTCATTCCTGCGCCGGCGCGTACAACCCTGCCAGAAGCGGGTGCATGCTGGCTATGAATTCACCGGCCCCAAGGACCCAACCAGGATCTCCCCCAATGATCTGTCAGCAGATGAAATCGCTGTTCGCGTCGAGGCTTTGTTCATGGATGCACAAGAGCTCCCAAGCCGAGTACCCGAGTACTCGGCTAGTCGTCCACCGCCAGTGGTAAACTTGAAAACACCCCGAATACCATTTTTGATATTCACCTTCTTGCTTCTTGAAAACTAATTAATTGCCTTGTCACCCAATGTCAGGAACTGCAGACCAGACTTGCTTCCGCACCTCCTGAAGTGGCAGAGAACCTGTCCGGGTTACCTGAGACGCCCCCTCCCCCGCAAACTGCTGAAAGCTCGGGGAAAGGAAAGAAAAAGGCATCACCGGAAATCGACCAGGTGATTCTGGAAGAAGGATCATCCTCAGATGATGATGCACTCCGACAACCTCCCGGCAAGATACTTGGGCAAGGAGGATCAGGTCTGAAAAGCCCAGCTCCGAAGACGCGCCGAATCTGCAGGTCTCCAAGAAGAAACGAGTTTTGCGGAAGAAAGTGTCTCCTTCACTTAAGAAGCCTGCGGACGCCGTTCTTGTTGAAGCACAAGGTCTTGAAGCAGAGACAAATGTGGAGATTCCTGTGGGAATCCCACTGCAATCGTCTCCCCCCAAGGTATGTAAAGCTTGAAATCTTCATGTTGACTTGTGCCGGGTTCCTTTTTCCTGATCTGAACTCTTGTATGCAGCAAACAGAAGAAAAAGAATCCGCTCGGCAAGAAGAAGCGCATGAACCCCAAGATATCCCATCTGGGGGTTTTGACTTTGACGTGGACGAGCCAGAATTTGACATGAACTTAGCCAGGTAAGCGTTGTTCTGTTGATCAGCATCATTTGTTTTCGTACTGCTGTCAACAAATTGAGTTCCTGCAATCTTCTTATTTGGTTCAGCCGGCCACCTACTCCTCCCTCCACGCACACGCCGAAGGTCCCGGAGGGAAACCCATCCGTGGAAATCCACGACAAGGAGACAGAAGTAGAACATGCGCCGAGCCCCCAGGGATCTCCGCAACCCCGCCCACAAGAATCAAGCGCTGCCGGATCGTCGTCCTCCAAAGTACCAGAGCAAGCCACTCCGGGTACTTCTGCGCCCAAGGTGTGGCCCAAGGCTGCAGAAAGTACTCGGATGGCAAAACTCCGTACTAAGGAGCTTGATGCAGCCGCTGGACTGGTAAAAGTGGGAACTATCGAAGAAATTATCCGGGAGAAGAAGAAACCCCGAGAGCCGACGCCAGAGCCGTTTCAGTTGTACACCGGAACACCGGGTGTAAATCCAAATGAAGATGACAATGCCTTCCTGTTCAACTCGCAAGTTGATCAAGAAGTTCTGGAGAAGGCCGTGGAGCTGCAAAAGCAATTCACCAAGCTCACAGAGGTTAGTATATAGTAAATCAATACTGTAAGATACTTATCTCCTTTGGTTTTTTCGCTGATCAACTCTACCGCCTTGTTTTGTGGAGCAGAGCATACTTGTGCGGTCACATTAGAAATCTGAGATGCTCCGCAGGGCTAGCACGTCCATTGCCCGAGCTGAGAAAGCTGCAGATGACTTAGCCAAAGGGCAAAAGTCATGGGAACAGGAGCGTGCCTCACTTCGGCTCCAGCTGGATGAAGCATACAAGAAGATCAACCTGTATCAAGACCAGCGAGATGACGTATTCAAGAAGAACAAGTCTCTCAGACAGAAACTCTCAGGTATGCCGCCGAGTGCTTCTCCCCATTGTTAGCATAGATCATATAATAAAAATAATATGATGTGTTTGATGCAGAGAGTGAGAAGCGCGTCGAAGCTCTAAAGGCCGAGGTAATCGACATGAAGAACCTCTTTTATCGGCAACAAGAGCGCGCGAACCAGGCCGAGCAGCGGGAGAGGGATTGCATGGCGAAATTTGCTAAAGAGCAGAAAATGCGCCAGCACGCCGATGCACAGCTCATCCAGGCTATGACCAAGATACGCGACCAGGAGGAGGAGATCCAGGCGCTTCGCGTGGAGATCAATCGTCGTGGTGCAGAAATTGAATCCTGGAAAGAGGCTGCCCTTCCACTGGTCGATGTTTATGCCAAAGTACCCGCAGGCAGTGCTGCTCCTCCTCTTCTTGATCGACTCCGAGCAACTCCTGGGCAAGTGCGGTCGTATTGCCAGCGGGTCGCCCGATCGTGTACTAGGCAAGTACTCGGGATTGTCCACTCCTGGTTCCCGACGCAGCCCCTGAGCTTCACGGAAGGCCGAATCAACCCGGTATGTACCCGGAGCATGTATGATACTTACATGGAAGAGGAGAAAGAGACGACGGAGAAGATAGTTTCCCGTCTTAAGTTCTAGGCTTTCTTGTTTATGGAAGAAAAACCTTTGTAATGAACTTTATCAGATGTAAGTACTAATGTTTCGTCAACAAAAGTACTTGTTTTATCTGTATTTGGTGCCCGATCCTTCTGTGTGGAACAGAAAGTAGATGGCTTTTTGAATGTAGCCTGTCTGGGTTGTTTTTAAACAACCCGGCATGATTCAAAACTTTTGTAGTATATGCGTTACATGGCGAGCAAGCGTAGCATGATACACATATCTGTGGGATATGGGTACCCCTGGGCCCACTACCGACTCGGCGCTTTGACTCCGGTCAACAGGTCTCCGCGACTCGGCCGGCCCCGACATGCTCGGGGACTCGGCGTTTCAAGTCGGCCAGCCCCAACGCGCTTGGTTACTCTGCACTTTGACTACGGTCATTAGGTCTTCACGACTCGGCTAACCTTGACGTCGGGTAACTTCGGCGCCACAAAATAATCCGCGAACCTACGCTGCCAAGTTGGTCCTTGGGCCAAGGATGGCAGAACATACATTTGCAGCCAAGATATGAAGAAAGATTCACCGGGAAACTATACTATTACAAGAAGAGCCGGTCAAGAGCCGGTTACAAGGGCAAAAAGCATTATCCGTCAAGATGACGGCTCGGGGCACTCGTCGTGGCGTGGATTGGCGCATACACAGCAAGCTTGGTCCACATGAGCTCATCGCAAGCCCTCTTGTAGCACCATGGCGACCGACGGCGGGTCACCCCACTTGAGGGCAAGGAGCGAATGCCTCCGGGCATCCCTTGGCTCTACAAAGCATTTCACCCTATGAGGCCCTTGGCCCGGGGCTATGCTGGGAGTCAACGGGGCAGCACGCAGATGCTCACTAACACCTCAAGATCTTCGCAAGCACTCTCCTAGCACCAAGCTCTCAAGACCTCATGATTCCTCCCCGGAGGATGAACCCAACAACAAGTCCCCACCATATTCGACATTGTGGTAGATACGCTCCTCTTTTGCTGAGCGCAAGGCTCCGTGCCTTGGCGTGTATTTATAGCTCCGAGCTGGATGTTCACATGTGACTCCGGCTGCACTGTCTGACGCGTGAGTTCTGCGCCGCGTAGCAGCTCCTTCTTTCGAGGCGCTCAGTCCGCCCTTATCGTCTTCGGCATCACTTGACCACAGGAATGCTCTGTGCGTTCACGTGGGAACTGTTCTTGTCGCGGTGTGTCCAGACACTCGTGGCAGTATTATCGTTTGGGCGGCCTGTCTGCCCCGAAGCTTGGAGATTCTTTTCTTTTGACCATTAGCCCGATTATTCTAATCGGCCCAATGCTTGGGGACTACTCCTTATGGAGGGCTCGTTGCGTCGCCCGCATTATGCCCCATCAGGATGTGTCACTACAAATCAACCATCTGGGTATCTATACTATAGCAATTCTGACAATACCTGCATGCTAGTCTAGCCACTCATAATACAAGATCAAGAACACCAATACACTACCACTAGTAATTCCAAATAACCTATCCTCCACAGAAACCGGCTTGCATGCTCTATCTAGGTAGATCCAGGAGAAGAGAACTTGCCTCATCGTCGTGGAGTAACACCACTGACACATCGTTGTCCTCCTCGCGCTTTGATGGAGGGCGACGGCGATGGTGACGGAGGCGCGGCGGGGAGGCGGCGCAGATGTGGCCCGCCTTGGGCAGGCCGCACCGGCCACGCACCATGGGGGAGGCCACACGGACGGAGGCATCGCGCGAGGTGGAGGGCGACGGCGATGGGGACGGGGACGGAAGCGCGGCGGGGGAGGCGGCGCAGACGTGGCCAGCCTTGGGCTGGCCGCACCGGCTGCACTTGTACCTGACACGCGCCATGGCGGAGGCCACACGGACTGCGGCGGCGACGGATCAGGCGATGCGGCGGCGACGGAGGAGGCGGATTAGGGATTTGGAAGGCGGCGATGCTGAGAGAGGCGGATTAGGTATTTAGCAGCGAGGTGGAGGCGTATTTGAGGGGTCGCACGGCGCGTGGGCTCCGGCTCCACATGTCAGTGTTACATGCTCTTTGTTTTTTTTAACTCCATTTTGCAAGTCCAAGCATGTTCTGACCCTAACACCTGCGTCACCCGCTAGCCACATCCGATGGCTCCCTTGTTGCAACGCTGTGGACTCACCTCCACGTACGGCTGCACCCTAAGGAGGCACAAATCCTTTGCGCACAATACGCGCTCTTCTCGCCAACAGGCAGAACAGTCTCACAGACTACTCTCAAGCAATCGCGCTCTCTTTTGTCGCAATGCCGACAATTTTTTGTCTATCTCTTAAGGTTACCCGGGTAGCACACGCCTTAATCCGTGAAACCTCGACTCTTTCTGTCACGCCTAACGTCTCTACATGCGTAAACGAGTCCGTCTCATACACGCTACGAGCAACGGCTAATGCAGGGACCAGGTGCTTAATCGTAATAGGCTAACTACTCGGGAGAATGACCGAAATAAGAGCATGACACAGCTTTTATGCTTATATTCATTATCCAATGAATTTCAGTACTTTCATTGTACTCTACAAAAATGCTACATAAATGTAGGCATCTTTTCTTTCAGGTCAAGTTTTGGCGACGACTCTCCAAGACGCTCGGCGGCTCCGCTAGCTCTCAAGCTCGGGGGCTAAGCACCCAATTACTACTCGACGTGGCTCCAGCAGCTTTACCTGGCGCATAAGTTCGGGGGCTGATTACAAAAGTAGTCGGCAAAGAGCACATCATGTTCACTACTGAAGGTTTCCCAACAAAGGCGCAATAGGGTGAGGAAACAACTCGGCTGATGCTAAATTTGTTGGCAAACAACTCAGCGAATGTGAAGACATGAAGACGCTCTGGGGCTGGACGCTGCAAAAACAACTCGGATAAAGCTTCAAGAACTCGGATGAAGCTTGAAAGAACTCGGATTAGGTTCAAAGAAGACAAAGACCCTTGGATTGATTATTCAATCATTCCAAGGCTCGGGGGCTGATAAGCTACACCCATCAGTTGCTTTTTTCAAGATGGAAAAAGTCGATTCAAGATTGACCCTCAGCCTGAGTCTATGATTCAACTTGAGGCTCGGGGGCTACTCCATATGGAGTGCGATTTCCATCGCATCTCCATATATCAAGACGATCAAGGCTTGAGCACACCATAGCCTCATGGCAGCTCTGAGGAACTTTGAAGATTCAGCCAGTAAAGTACTCGGAGAGCACCAAAACTACTCGGCGTGGATCGAAACTACTCGGTGAGGATCGAAAAAGTACTCGAAGACTGCTACATTCGGCTATGAAGCGCTCGGGAGCTTGTCGGGGATAGAATCCCCAGTATCCGCAAGGAAGGAACAAGGCAGACTCCTATTAAAATTCCCCCGTAATCCTACTAGGTCTCATACTGTGTAATTCTACTAGGACTCCTACCTTGTAGCCGACTAGGAACCCACCCCCTGGACTATGTAAAGGAGGGCCGGGGTACCTCGATGGGCATCGAAAAACACCTCAGCGCAGGGCACCCCATACAGGACGTAGGGTACGCTGTCTTGGCGGCCCGAACCTGTCTAAATCGTGTCTTTGTGTCCCGCGTTTACCTTCATGCTTCAGGTCTGGCGATCCCCCACCGAACAACTCAACTACTTGGGGACACCCTATAGTAGGCTTGACGGCATAAAAAAACCGACAGAAACCTATTTGCTATTAAAACAGATAAGATAGAAAGAAAGCTAAAACCGACAAGGTTTCACGGAACACAATACAGCCTGCATCAGGCCGCACCACACCGCTAGTGAACAACATTAGTAACAAATTCACACCAACAGGGACAGCTGGATAACATAGCAACCTTTTTTTAAAAACGGAAAAGAATTTCGGCTTGACCTTCTTTACAGAAGGATCAGACCCATTATTACAAGATTATCAAGACCTTGACATAGAGTGGTTCTTTAACTTAACCGAAAATGTGCTTAAACCAAAAGACCATCCATGCGTCATGAAGAAGTGTAAAGCAGCCATCTCCAATGTAGGGCATGCAGAGACTCCCAGGCTATACAGAATCATCCTCATCCAAAAATGGATCCTCATCCAAATATGGATCCACATCCAAATTTGGATCCTCATCCGTGTTTGGATCAACATATGAATTTGGATCAGGACCGTCCGAACCGTTGACTAAGTAGAGATGACAAACCTTTGTCCCTTGCTCAGCATGCGCACTCAGCATTTGCATCACGTCTCCTGCTTCATCAATGATATGTAATCCAGTTGATAGCTCACTCCCAGGAACAGGACTGAGGTAGCACAACTGTGCATCTTCTGTGTATCCAAACTCGAACAATGCTCCCAACAAATCGGCGTACTCAAATGGCTTTAAAAAATTAAACTGACCAATTGAATCTCGACTGTCGCCGTACTTCCGTAGATCAGAATAAAGTTCCTCGACCATGTGAACCTTAAATTTCATGACCACATGCTGCATGTATTATGGATTAGACAAATAAGGATCATTTGGGCATGAAAAAAATGAAAAACAATTCATTAAAAAACAAAAAAAAGAGAAATTACCGGGGCATACTCGTTGTCCTGTAGTATGAAGAAATCGGTCCGTGACATACTGATCATGGCCTGAAAGTGCAAAATTCGAGGCGTTCACATGGTTGACTATAATCTTGCAAAATATAACAGAGTCCATTTAATAGAGTACCGTAGTTACCTCCTCTTGTTTGATCCACGACTCCATCGCGGACTTCAGCTTTGATTGCTCATTTAACAACCTATCGAACTGTTCCTTAAACTGCCCAAGAACAGCGTCCATTTTTTCTTTGTTGACCGCTATGTAGGCATCAGATTGTTCAACGACCTTTGAATAGGCCGCGTTAGAGACATCTCGTTCCTGCTGCATCTTCTCCTGGAAAATGCCAACCACTTCATCTAACGCGGAGTGCACCACGCTTGCCAGTGTACCACCAAACAACTTGCAGAAGGTTTCAATCTCCTCGTAGCGTTGTGTCAAGCTTCTCACGCTCAGCTATAGTGTACCGGTTAGCGGTCTGTTGCTCTTGTTTCCAGCTAATGTCGGTTCTGGTACGTGTAAGATCTCTCTCTCTATAGCTATGTCCACAAACTACTGCTTGAAAGTGCTCATCATCTCCTCGACCTCGTTCAGCGACTTCCGAACTTGATCCATGATAAATAGTGACACATGCAATAATAGGGATATACTACCATAAGTGCACCAAACAATAGCAAAACACAGTACCGCAGGCATTGCCAGACAATTTGCTTGCATTGTTTAAATACTAGTAAATGCTTGTTCGAATATGAACGGCACGCGCGCGGCTCTAGGGCGAGGTAGCGCGAAACGACGAACAGCACGGAGCGGCGATGGCGTGGCGAGGACGGACTGCGACGCGGCTGGGCGAACAGCAAAGATGGGAACGACGGGGCTCACCACGGGCTTCGGCGAAGAACCACGAGCGGGGGAGCGACGTCGGGCGAGCGGACGGCGATCGGCGGCGCGAGGTGACGGTGAATGCAGCGCGACGACGGGCCGGAGGCGAACGCGGCGAGCGAAGTGCTCCTGCATACCAAGGCGATTAGGTCCCGAGGATCGGCGGTGGTGGCCAAAATAGAGAGAGAGAGAGAGATGTCTGCGGTGGCTTACCGAGGCAAGGCGAAGGCGTCAGGAAGGAAGGAATGGCGGCGGGGGGAGGATTTAATAGGCGCAGTGTATCGACCTAGGGCGACCTAACGCTACCAACGACTCTGCGGCGGCGCAGGCTGGGATTTCGCCCATAATCCGGGCGCGATTGGCGGCTTACGGCGATGGAGGCCGTTGCGGGGATGCGGGAACGCTGCGCGGCGGGGCGTGGCGCTGCCGGGGTACCCGAACGAGCGGCCTGGCGCGGGTTCGAGCGACAGGGCTAAGGGCGGATCTGCCCTCTCGATTTTGTCGGGAGTAAGAAGATGGCGGTGGGGCCCGCTGGAAGGTGGTGAGAGGAGCAGCCAGATCGCTCCCGAGTCCATAGTAATTTAACCGGTGTGCAAGAAACGTGTTCAGCGGTCGGACGGGTGAATTGGAATGTTGATGCCCGGTGATGTCATCGGCCTATCCGGTGAGTGCTACTAATATGGAATTTTGAACTCCATTGAGTTCTGTCATAAAAAAACTGCTTTGAGTTTCAACTCAAATTCTTTCACCTGCTTTGATCTCTATGAGACACCTAGTGCTAGAATACGCGTGTGTGTACCACACTAGCCTCTAGGATCAGGTCATGTTACTGATCGTGTCCTACTGTCCCATCTAAGGCTATTCCCCACCCAAGACACTACCATGTCACATTGACACTACTATAGAAAGAACTCACCCAATGCATATACTTTTTCCAAGATAAATCATCATCCTACCTATCTCCCCTCTTCTCCCTCCTATCTTGCTTGTTGTGTAGACCATTTCCTTCTCCTCTTGCATGAGAAACCATTTCATTCTCCTCTTGCCACTTCAATAAAATGCGTACATGGCATCCTTATTAATTCTTTCTATAGTCGTGTTTCGTACGTAGATGGTTCATGGAAAGTCGGCGATGAAGCGCGTTGCGCGTATGCGGGGACGCCGCGCGGTGTGGCGCTGCGCGTGGGCGGATATGCTGGCGGTGGGCCCCACTGGAAGGTGGTGAGAGGAGTTAAACAGATCGCTCCCCGAGTCCATAATATTATTCCGGTGCACAAGAACCGTGTCCAGCGGTGCCTCCGGTGGATTGGAATGTTGATGCGTAGCAGCGTAGCATATCGAGGTTATCGTCCGGTGATAATATATGCGTGCGTGTTTAGCGGCGGCGGCGCGAGGAATGAATCTGCTTGCATTGCCTTGCCTAACGTGCACCAAATGCGGCGGTGTCCAAGGCGCGCTGTTTCTCACAAAAAAACAAATGAGTCTCTCACACTTGCCGGTGGTCCTGGCCCACAAGGCTGATCTTTCCATCTAAATTTCCTTTGGAAATTCCCGTATCTGTTATGGAGATCGTGGTAACCCGAAGATTACTCTTCCATTTTTTCAGTTTCCATGAACCATCTACGTACGACAACGACGCCGCCACTCTTCCGCCGCAGACGCCGCGCGCCCTTCCTCCGCAGCAGCCGCCCATCGAGTGCAAAACCACCGCCCACCGGCCAAATTTCTCCCCGACCTCACACCGTCCTTCGATTCCCTCGGGGCTCGCCGAACTCCACACAACCATCCCCATCCATCGCCTCGAGCCGCCACCCGCCGGAGCAGGTCCTCCACGGCAAGTTGGCGCCGCCCGGAAAACCGTCGGAGATCTTCCTCGCTTTCCGGCCAGACATCGACCCCACCCACCGCGACACCCGCGGCACCGAGACCTGCTTTGCAATTTGAATCCGTAGGTACGCTCCTTTGCCGCCGGCGACCACACTAGGTTGTTGTATGTTCCACCATGGCCACCACTGGGGCGCACTAACCAGTAACCAGTGGCCTACTAGCTTGTGGTTAGGTTGTATTTTGGGTGTCAAAAGTATCGTCGATGAACTACATTCTTGGTTTTAACATGAACTACATTCTTGATAGTCGCTATTTATTTGATTTTTGAAATAGTTGATAGTGGCTTGGTTTCGTCTTCGTAGAATTCACACACTCATGGAAACGGAAGGACAAAGAGTTGGTCCTGTTAATTCTTCGACCCCAACGGATACAACAAAAGTTGGAGACCAGTCTATGAATTCTTTTCCAGGAATCGGCAAGGAGGATCAGGAAGAGCCGAAGGATATAGGTCAGTGAGTTCAAACAATTTAATTGCGCACGATTAGATGTTTGTATTGTGCTAGTTCAGTCATGGATACACAGCAGTGGCTCAAGGATATATCCGGGCCCACTTCTAAGTATGCATTGTGGTACATAAAACATCATTTTGAACACTGTTAACCGCCGGGTTCCTTCAATCCGATCCTGCTGTGCTCTTATTCACACAATTCGATGAAGAGAACAACACCATGGCTTCTACTTCAAAACGGGAACCAAGTACTCCAAATCAGGTAATCTCCATATATAGTGTCAGTTATTTTGTAAGTGGGTTGTACATTTTGGCAGCCTATCATCGTTCAACTGGTTGATGCAGGAATCTGGTATGCATTTAACAAACTCAACTATGAAGTTTGCAAACGTCGTACAAAAGTTATCGTCCGAAAAAAAGGATGCTGTTACGGCTCTGGGATTTGGGGGGCTGCTTCAAATGCCAGCGACGTGTCTCATAAGACAAATGTTAGTGGAGATTGTAAAAACATTCCATCAGAACAGCCAAAGCTTCTTAATATGTGATGAGCATATTCAGATTGACCCACTGGATGTCAAGGAAATAATGGGACTTACAATTGAGGGCTTGAATGTTGTCTCACACAAAGGCACAAAAGTGAACCAAAAAGCGGGCCCCTTTGTGGACCAGCAATTGTTTGTCAGGTATGCTGATGCAAAAGGCAAACTGTCGATAAACAAGCAGAGAGACCTTATTGTTCTTTCTTGCCTTCCAGATGATGACTTCGAAAGAGCCTTTGTCTTGTTCGCAATTGGTGTTATTCTAGCACCAACAACAAAGGACTATGTTCATTCCAGTTATCTGGCCCTCGTTAGAGAAATATCAGAAATTCCGAAATTCAATTGGGGCCAATTCACTCTGGACTATTTAATAACCTCATGTCATAACTATGTAATAGCTAAACCTGATCGTCGTGGCTCCTTACAGGGCAATTTGACTCTGCTACAGGTCAGTTCTATATGCTACAGCCAACACCTATGTACAATGTTTATTTTCCATCTTATGTATTTATTGCATGTTGATCATAGTTTTGGTACTGGGAGCGCGTCATTGCGGCCAGCGTGTTTGGGGTCAATTACAAGGCGCTCCAACCACCACTGATGGCGAGGTGGAATGACGATAATGCTACCCGTCGATGGAAAGCTTTCAATAAAGAAGGTGTACATGGAGGAACTGTAAGTCTCAAAGATTACATCAACATGTGCCTGTTGTTACATGTACAATCTAACTGTCTTATCCATTGTTTGCAGCTTATCAAGCGCACTGTTTTTTCGGGGACCACGCAGCCTAAACATAAAACAACAGAGACAGCAAGCATACCACAACGCAAGCAACGTGATCATGAACCTAAACCTAAGCCAGTACGTGAGCATGGTCTACACGATCAACAAGTAAGTAGGCATCTATTTATGTGCCCAACCTAGTTTGTGTGCCTAATTCATTATTTCCTATTTATGTAGAATTATCTCATTAAAGACTGGGCAAAAGATACCAAAACGGACATTGGACTAGTAATGGAGCGAAGAGTTTTGGACTTAGAACAGAAATTTGATAGGAAAATACTAGCACAAAAGGAGGAGTTAGCTAAACTTAGGAAGGATAGAAGAATGGAGGTCAGGGTGAGAAAGATAGAAGATGTTACTGCAGAAATGCAAATGGATATCAAGGTAACCAGCGTGAGAGTACTGATTGTAGCTACCTGTACATCCTTCAGTCTCTAACAAAATTTGTCTGAAAACAGGAATTGCGACAGGTACAACAGGAAATACTGCGGATGCTGCAAAGTATGGTTCAGCCATGTACACCTACACCTCCACATGTTCAGCAATCTATGCCTCCACCTGCACATGTTGGGCAGACATCTATGCCTACATCTTCACATGGTCAGGTATTGCTCCGGCAGTCAGGATTAGATGGCCCATTACATACTCCTAATAAACAAGAGTTATTCCTAGTGAACCAGTTGATCTCTACAGCACAAGTAATACCAATTGCAGGTACCACCACACATACCGTTCCAGCAGCCAATATCAAAACTCCCATCACTTTTCAATAAGACATTCGAGAGAATTGATGCTGAAGCAACCACTGCAACAAACGAAAAGCGGGAAATGAACTTTCAGAAGCAGAGGGGCCCCTCTATAGATAAGCAGGGCGGCCCCTCTATAGAGCAGCTTGGCGACCCCTCTTCACATATACAACCAAGGAAGACTATTATCGACACTGATTACGAATTGAATGATGTTGACTCTGAGGCTGCATTATTCGTAACCTTGAGTTACGAAGACGCTAATGTGGTACGAATAGGTGGCCAGCCTGTTCAAGCAAAATGGCTTGTCAATAATGTGATGAACAAATATATTGCAGATGAGGTACTATCATGTCAGATCCATGTCGACAATACAAACATATAAACACATATGTACTAAATCAACCCTTTGCAGGTCATAAATGCTTATGCTGCCATTTTGGAGAATGATCCAGAATCATTCGTAACAACTTATGAAGCCAATTATCTGGTTCAAGATAATCTGGATACTGACGCATGCAGGAGAATTAGGACACGAATTGCTGAAAAATGTATCGGAAGGCATATGGTACGTAATACTCATTTTCTTTTGAACTTCAGTGTGCAGGAACAGTAACAGTTAGTTTTGATCCTCAGTTTTTGCATGCCATCGTTGACTTAATTGGTTATGCTGGTTCTTAGCATGGTAGTTATCGGTTTTTTATACCGATTAGCCTACTATGGGGGTCCCCAAGGTAGTGATTTGTGCGGTGGGGGATCGCCAGACCTGAAGCATGAAGGTAAACACGGGACACAAGACACGATTTAGACAGGTTTAGGCCGCCAAGGCAGCGTGCCCTACGTCCTGTATGGGGTGTATAGTATTGCGCCCTGCTCTGGGTTGTTTTTCGATGCCCGTCTAGGTACCCCGGCCCTCCTTTATATAGTCCAGGGGGCGGGTTCCTAGTCGGCTACAAGGTAGGAGTCCTAGTAGGATTACACAGTATGAGTCCTAGTAGGATTACAGGGGAATTCTAATAGGAGTCTGCCTTCATTCCTTGCGGACACTGGGGATTCTATCCCCGACAGTAGTGATTCCTCAAAATCAGAGTATGGGTTCATGTTGCGTTTGAGCTGCAGCTGTTTAGGATTTCACTTGACATTTGCACCCAGGATGTTATCTTTATTTGTTTACTCAATATATTTTTTTAAAAAAATTGGTTACATAGGGCATTCCATTCAATACTTTTTCAACCTTTTGTAACAGGTTTTTGTGCCAATGCATTTGAACGGGAACCATTGGGCTCTCCTAGTGCTGAATTTTAAAAGGTCAAAGGTACAAATCCTAAACTCTCTACCCCACATGCGAGATGAAGACAAAGAAAAGAAATTGGTAAGCACAGACCATAGCGTAACACGTACCACCTATTCAACTTTCGCTCGATCAAAGTTAACATGTGCCTCAACATCCCTAGGTGCAAGGCATACAAACATGTTTTGACTCTATGGGAACACCGATTAACTTGCGGACTTGGAAAACAGTTCCCTGCCTTGATATACCGAGACAAACAGACGGGTACTCCTTTTCGGTTCTATATTAACGTTGTACTTCGATTACTTACGTTTACGTTCCGTTGCAGATCTTCATGTGGGGCATTCATCTTGAAGTACTTAATGGTATGGGATGGAGAAAAAATGGCCCATGATTTCACAAATGTGAGTCTTAGAATTCTTCCAATTCCAAATTGCTGCAGGCTGAAACAATAATTGCTATATTATGTGCACTACTTTGTCTTGCAGGCACAGGTAAGAATGTTTAGCTGGAAAATATGCACGAGGCTGCTCCATTCTGATCGCAACATCTTACGCTTGGACTCATGCAAAGAGCCTATGACGGTCTGTACATTTACTGCATATTAAAAATCTTTAAGTTTGACCAACTTTATTCCAGGCTGTAAAAATAACCGGGGTACATGATGTAGGAGGAAAAATACTTTAAGAAGTATCCGGAAGAACGACGCCTGGACAAACATGCTGAAGATGACAATGAGGTACAGATATTGGAGCATGGTACTGGAACACCATCAACGCCTGCGGTGAGCACGAAACAAACTTGTGGAACCACTGTGGCCAGCGCGACAGGAGGAACTGGGAAAAGGCCAAGAGGACGGCCAAGGAAAGAATCTCTTTCAACCACCGAAGCTCCTTCAACCACTGCGGCCATAACGCCAACACAAACAGGATCTGAGAAAAGGAAACGAGGACGGCCAAAGAAAGTTCCATCTACTCAAAGTACTCCCAAATCAAATGTCATTGAAGAATTCAGCACTGCATCTATTGCTAAACGACTTAAGGTACCAGCTCAAGACGCAGACAAAAGGGTCAGCTTGCCAGGGCCACACAAGCGTAGTCCTTGGAAGTAATAATTTTAGATGTCTGCTGACGTTTCTTTTTGTTTGATTTTCCAATAGTGAATGGCGAGTTGATAGCTATAGGCTGAATTGACGCAGATCTTTTAGAATACGTTGATGATTTCTTGCCGGAACTCAAAGCTGTTTAGAATTGCAACTCAAAAGGAGTTGAATTGGACGTGTTCCAAGTTTAGTGCACTCACCGGTTACACCTGTGGGGTAACCATGCATCCTCACCGGATGATCTTTCTGGTGTGCAAAGTATAACATTCCAAGTTTACTGCACTCACCGGTTACACCTGTGGTGGCCGTACATCCTCACCGGATGATCTTTCTGGTGTGCATGATAACATTCCAAGTTTACTGCATTCACCGGTTAGACCTGTTGTGACACCGTACACCCTCACCGTATGATCATTCTGGAGTGCAAGGAAACTGCTTCATCAAGTTCTTCCCACAGGCTTCATTGACTTCTTCCCGCAGCCTACATATCTTACAACAGATAAACAGCCTAGACCCGTATGTGCGCCACAATCTGGTTGGCGGTACCCTCGACCTCATTCGACAGCTCCCTAAACCTTTGGGGAGGGACGGCCGGGTTGATGCCTCTTAATCGGCTAATATCCTGGTCAGGCCACCACGACTTCACCAGCGCAAGGACATGCTTCGCGCAGATCGTGAGCAGGGTTCGACAGTACGGCTGCAGCACAAACGGAGCTTGACGAAGGCGGTCTAGCAAAGAAGGCGGTGTAGTTCCTGGTTGGATGGGCGCAATCATGTTGACGATCGGGAGAGCGGCGGCTGACAGATCCTTGATCTCCTTCTGCAGCGATACAAATTGCTGCTGCTTGTTGCGCAGGGTGCTCTGCAGCTCTTCAAATTCCTTCTGCAGCGCTTCAAATTCCTGCTGCTTTTTGCTCAGGGTGCTCCTGGCCTTCACCAATTGCTGATCCCCTTCTTCGCGCTTCTTCTTCTCTGTCTCCAGCTGACGGCTGATTTCCTCTTCACGCTTCAGACAGTCAGTCACCTCTGCCTCAAAAGCTCCAAGCTTTTTGTCTCGCTCTGGCAAAGACAGCAGGGATAAGAATTCAAGCGTAGCAATAGGGCAAAATTTGATCGAGACCTCGGAGCATCAATCAAAGGGCTCACCTCTGATATCCGCATGAAGCTCCCCATTCTTGATCACTAGTTCCTCCTTTTTATTTTGGATACAGTCAATCTTCTTATAGCACTCGTCCAGTTCCTTCTTGGTGCGAGCGCGCTCCACGTCCCAGGCTGCTTGCTCCTGCGCTAGCTTTGCTTCAGCTTCTTCGGCCCTGGCGACGCTGGTGGTTGCTCGGCGTAGAATCTTGCTCTTCTGGATCGAGCGCCGGAGGACACTCTGTTTTTGACGATAGAACAATCAAGACGGGATATTTCTTCCTCACAAAGGATAAATCTACAAGAGAAACTTACCTCATTGCACTCCGCAACTAGTGCCTGCATATCATTAAATCGTGCGTACAGCTCCTTCATCTTCTCCAATTCTTCGTCATCAGTCTCGGAGTTGAATACGAACCTCCGATCGTCGTCCCATCCAGCTCCGGCAGGTGCGCACCCAATTTGAAAGGGCCGCGGCAGAGCAGCAACCTTGGGGCGGGGGATTTCCTCGATCACCAACCCAGTGATAGTAGAGTCCTCCGCGCGGGCCGCGGCGCGACGAATGCTTCGGGCCGATTGAGGCCACGCGGCAGCCGGAGTCGTGCTCGGAGCTGGAGAAGGAGCTGGCTCCTCGCGGGCAGGGTTGACGTTCTCGGGGGCTGGAGAACTTGAAAAAGACGGTGCGGGGGCATCTCGAGCCTCCTCGCCAGAAGCCAACGCCCTTGTAGGACATACAACCGGTTCCGTCGAGGGACTTGACGGCACCACAGGGGCCTTGTTTTTCCGTGAACTGTAGACGATGTAGGAAACATTCGGCTTGTTGAGCGGTACAAATACCTTGGCCTCAGGAGACGGCCTTGGCGGAGACACGGTCGCCGATATCGGTACCTCTGGCGGCGGCGCCACAGAGGTATCCGCGGCACCTTCCTTACGCTTTGGTATCTTGTCAGCCACACAGTTAGTCCGTGTGGTGGCAGGAATCTCGAAGTGCGGCAGGTTCCTGGAGGGGATCGTCCAGCGCACGGAACAGGCCTTCTTCGTAAGAGGAGGCCACTCTGGCTCGCCCGGCTCTTCGGATGTAGAGGGTTTGATGCCAGAGCCACCTTGGCCCTTATCTCCAGGATGACGGGCCCTGAAGTTGTCATCCCATTCTTCACCTTGGGCAGGGGCGAAGCCAGGATTCAGACATTGGGGGGGCCAATGTCGACAACAATCGATGAATGTGCAGCACATACATATATGTATTATGATAACTGATACAAGATCCACGGCAGCAAATATTAGTTAGCAAAAGAAGGTAGCATTTGTTTTGCAACTGACAAGTTACATTTCTATTAATTTTAAATTGGCCTTACGATTACCAGCTTGATCAAATGCCTTGATAATATCACTAGAACTAAATTTTGCTGCCAACTCCTTTTCAATATAAACTAAAAGATAATCCCTCAGAAAGATATCTCCCATTTTATTCCGAGGACGAGTCTTCACAATTTTCATTGCTGAAAAAACTCTCTCGGTGGTTGCAGTTGACACTGGAAGAGTTAGAACTAGCCTTAACAACCTGTCCACCATTGGATAAGAAGAAATTTTACCCAGCTTAACTAGTCCACTTGTTAGGTCAGCAAGTGATGGCAACAGCGCACACAACTCGACGATCGGCGACACGGCAACTCCGGTGGGCTGTAATCGTAGGGTTTGTGGCGGGCGGCGAGCCGGCGGCGAGCCGGTGAGGTGGCCTGACGAGTTGTCGAAGTCACGAAGCCGAACAGCCACGCAAGGAGGCCAAAAGGCCTGGACGACTTGCTTTCTTTCCTGAATGTCGTGGGCTCATGGGCTTACATGGGCTTAGCTTGTGGTTGGTAATTACTTTGGGGGGGCCATATATGTTTTAACTCCTGTTTATTAGGGGGTATATTATGGAACTACAGCCATATTGGGGGGTGCCAGGCCCCCCTCCGCACCCCCCTGTCTTCGCCTCTGACCTTGGGGATGAAACGGGTACGTCACTTTGTTCTTCCTCATCTCCAGTACCGCCTCACGCGCGCCAGGTGGGACCAAGTCCGAGTTCTTGGTACGCTGCTTCAAGTGCTCGGCAGTTAGGTACTCGGGCAACGGAGGTTTGCACGAGTACACATAACAACGATTCTGCATAAATTTTCGTATATAGGATTCAGTCAAGTTCGAACATGAATGCCGTAAGATATGAGAAAGTGCTGAATCATCAACGATAATACAAGCAATGCATTACCGAGTATTTTTTACTTACATCGGACGGAAGACTGTACATATGCCAACCCAAGAACGCCTTTGGCAACGCTTGAAGATTATGGAAAATCCTCTGCAGGCGGGCAAGGCACTCGGTCACCCCGAGTTCAGCCTTGCACATTCTCGTTGGGTCTTCAGTACCCAAGTACTGGTAGCCAGCGTGCACCCTGTCCTGACAGGGTTGCACGCGATGGCGGATGAAGCTCAGCACCACCGACTCTGCCGTCAGGCCTTTCTGCTTGGCCGACGTTATCATCCCGAGGAGCTCAGGGAGCTGGTGGCCTTCGTCACTGGAAGGGGCGCTATTCCAGTTGGCGTTATACTTGGGCAGATGGCCGGTGTGTGGAACGAGCTGAGGCGGCTGATTCTCGACGTAGAACCACTCAGGGTGCCACCCCTTCTTCGAATCCTTCAAGCTGAACTCGAAGTAGTCCGCCTCGCGCCCTTGGCGCAGCTGGAAGGTCGCACCTCCGACAATGGTAGTCGGGTCTGGCTTGACATGGAAGGGAGGGGGGGGGGGGGGGGGGGGGGGGGGGGGGGGGGGGGGGGGGGGGGGGGGGGGGGGGGGGGGGGGGGGGGGGGGGGGGGGGGGGGGGGGGGGGGGGGGTGGCCACAAGTGGAAATGGGGATCGATCCCCAGAAAAGCTTCGCAAAAATGGATGTAGAGGGAGACCTGAAGAATGGAATTCGGGTCGAGATGGATCAACTCTAACCCGTAGAAGAAGAGAAGGCCGTGGAGGAAATCGTGAGCCGGCGTGGCGAATCCGCGCTCATAGAAGGAAGTGAACACCACGATCTCGTCGATCGCATTGAAGGGCCAGGGCATGCTTGGGTCCACCCTCCAGCCTGCGATTGCTTGTGGCTGCAGTAAGCCATCCTTCACAAGCTTCTCCAAGTCTTCATTCTTGACGGAAGATGGTTTCCACACTATCCCTTATGCTGGAGTTGAATCGTAGTGTGGTTTCCACACGGCCTCTTGTGCTGGAATCGTCTTGTACTGCGGGTCTCCGAAGGGAGCAAGCTTCCTTTTCTTAGTCGTCTTCTTCCTCGCACTGGTACCCCAATTCGGCGACATTCTTGGTGGACTAGTGATTCGAGCTTCAATCTCGGGCGCTACGGCCACGGATTGAGGATTGGAGGCTCGAGGGATTCAGATTTGTGGAATTGGGGGCAGTAGCGGCGGAGTGGCAGCTGTTGCTCGAATTGGGGATTTACCGACAAGGTAAACCGAACGGTTAACCCTAGGCGAGTAGGCGTACTTGTGAAGTGCGCCACCACCGAAGCGTTACGGAGTCTGCACGCGGCAAAGATGGGCGCAGACCCCGGTCGCCGCAGACTCGAGAGGCGCTCGTGACACGTCGGATCGGAGGGAGAGGGGCAGACTTGCGGCGCATCTCAGTCGTCCATTTCGATCCGCCAGCCAGACCATGAACCGTCTGACCTAACCGTTCGCGTGGGGCCCGGTTACCCTGTATCTCCCTCATTTGCCCTCGCACGCCCTTGTCTCTCTCCCGCCGCCGCCGCCGCCTCCTCTTGCCATCACCATCGCGGCCGCGCGCCGCGCCGCCGCCCTCGCGTCGCCTTCGGAGCGCCGCGGCCTCATCTGTCCCGCGCAGCGCCGCCGCCGCTCCAAACCCTAGAGCGCCGCCGGCGCTCCAAACCCTAGGTCGCCGCCGCCGCCCCAGGTTGCCGCCGCCGCCATTGGTCGCTTCTTGGCGCGTACTCTCGCCGGCTCCGAGACCCGTTCGCTCCCTCGCGTCCCTGTCCTTCTCCTTCGCCTGCGTGATTCGCCTCCTGACGGACGGCTTGTGAGTGAGGATTCCCCTTTCTGGCTACATTTTGGTCTCATAAGCTATCTTTTTTTTTCTATTAATGGTTCTAGAAATTCAACAATGTTTGTTTCGATAAAGCTAGTGCCCGATTTCATGCATAAAAGTTTCCAGTTCTAATTTTTTACTTTTTTTATACCAGTAAGATAATCCTGTTTACAACGTCAGGGGTTCGGCGATCGTCACACCAAATTTCTCGCGTCACTCGGAGTTTTCGGGCTTCACCTTCACTGTTCGAGGTATTTATGCTCCCCTCTGTCTCACCTTTTTGTTGCTGTTCAGATAGGTTACTTAGCTCTAGAATTATGCTTACAAATTATTTCATCGCCCTATATCCTATCTTGCAGTGTGTGGTTTGTTCAGTTAGTTGGTTGCTTGCTGTGTTGGAGTCAGAGGCAGTCATTTGACAGTTGGGGATTGAGTCCAAGCCTCTGAAGGTGATTGCCACTGCTGCATTTGTTGCTTCTGTGGTCAGTGATGGCTAGTGTCAAGCAGACTGCCAGACGTGACGATGAGGGTGAAGGCAGCGAGCCACCTCGCAGACCGGCGAAGGACAATGGCAAGGGTGTTGCAGATGAGCCTAGAAAGAAGAAGAAGCTGTCCAAGGAGGCACTGGAAGTGTTAGCAGCAGCAGCAAGTTCAGGAGCTTTGAGGATCAGAGAACCTACTCAGGAGGGTGAGTGTCCACCTTGTAGGAGATCCACCCGCAGTCGACCCTCGCATGCTGGGACGGTAGCTCCACCCACCACTCAGTCCGGTACGAAGAGGGCCCGCACCGAGACTGCATCAGAGCCGCTAGTTCCTCTTGATGCTACAGCCAGGACAGTCAA
>CM014274.1:59891998-59957451 GCA_004135705.1 Alloteropsis semialata
CGTCTTCCAGGGATCCTCGCCGTGGCCCGAGAGCCCTAGTAGCTGCTCAGAGTGAGCTGACTCAAGAGGAGCGAGAAGCAGCTATACAGGAGGATGATGCTATTGAGGATTTGGATGCCGTTCAGGGGTTTTGGGACGACGACTATGGCTCTGACTCGTCTGACCCAGACTACAGAGTTCCAGCTCCACCTCCTAGAGCTCACGATGCAGAGGCGAGTGGTTCCAGTTCAGCTCAGATAGATCCAGCACCAGCTCAAGCTCCATTTCCACCTGCAGCACCGACTCAGACTACCGAACTGATGCAGATGATGCTCACGATGTAGATGCAGTTTAACGAAAAGATGATGAAGATGCAGGAGGAGGCAGCAGCAAGGGAAGAGCGCAACTCAGCCAGGTTTTTTTCTCTCCAGCAGCAGCAGACAGAGATGACAAAGGCAATGGCGAGTGCCAGGGAGTCTACGACACTCATGATCGAACGCCTGTATGAGCGTACCGGCATTGAGCCACTTCCAGTACAGCCTCCATTGGCTATCTCAGTGCCCTCAGCTCACTTACAAGTTCTGCCTGGACAGTTGCCGCTGCAGCCAGTTACTTCTGCTACACTTCCAGCTGAGCCGGTGACTCTGCCAGTTTCCAGTACTCCAGTTTCACCTCCAGTGTCAGATCATGAGTTACCAGAATTACATGCCGGCAGCTTGATTGATGTTGATTCCTTGTACTTCTCCACGGCTTGTGCTGGTGAAGCCCCAGTGCAGGAGCCATCAGCAACTCCAGAGCGTTTTGCGACCGAGCAAGGTGACAGGATGGAGCCTCCCATCCCACCTTCACAAGGCGCTCCAGCACCCGAACAGGTCAACCCTGCCCAAGAGGGGCCAACTTCTTCTCCTCCTTCCGGTCAGGACACAGCTCAGGAAGGCAGCAGCTCAGCCGAGCAGAGAGACGAGCATCAGCCCTCAGGGCTGGCAGGTCAGGAGACAGCTCAGGCAGGCAACAGCTCAGAGGAGACCGGGGGTGAGGAGATCCCGACAGATCAGACAGCCGAGCAGCAGCCCTTAGAGCTTGCAGGTCAGGCCACAGATCAGACAGGCAGCAGCCCAGACACCGACTCCGGTACCGTGGCCGTCAGAGTTGAGTACCATTCGCCTATCATAGTTGATGACATGACTATATATATCAGCTATATGCAAGGTTTTTTGTAGATACAGTTCCATGATTGGTCTGATGCTGGCTTTGCTATTTGGTGTTATATTTGGCAGAAAGAAGTGAAGACCTGACTATGTTGCTAGGAAGAAGTGAAGACCTGATTATGTTGAGTTAGTGACAGTCTTTTGGGGATATCTGGTGCAACATCAAGTTACTAGTTTGACTACGAAGTGAACACCTGACCTACTATATATGTGTGCTGTAAAATATCTGAAGTGCTGACCTTATGTGGCATGTAAGAAATGTGTGCTTTGGGTTCATGACCTGACTATATATGTGTTCAGTTGGTTAGATGCTTGGTGTGTCTTGGAATGCTTTTTTTTTCTGGAAACAATGTTTTCACAGCAGCATGAGTATCCAAAATGAAATGACTAATTTGAGAAGGAGGTACTTTAAGTGATTAGTGGTACAAAAAGCAAGGTAGCAATTTCTGTTCACCCAAATGAAAAAAAGCGCTGATGTTTATGCTCTTCATTCATGCTTGTCAGTGTTACATGCTCTAGTAACGGGCGTTACAAAGCCCGTTACGAATACTACTTTTTATCTTTGTTTTTTTTAACTCCATTTTGCAAGTCCAAGCGTGTTCTGACCCTAACACCTGCGTCACCCGCTAGCCGCATCCGATGGCTCCCTTGTTGCGACGCTGTGGACTCACCTCCACAATAAGGATGCCATGTACGCATTTTATTGAAGTGGCAAGAGAAGGAAATGGTTTCTCATGCAAGAGGAGAAGGAAATGGCTCTCAAGCTCGAGGGCTAAGCACCCAATTACTACTCGACGTGGCTCCAGCAGCTTACCTGGCGCATAAGTTCGGGGGCTGATTACAAAAGTAGTCGGCAAAGAGCACATCATGTTCAGTACTGAAGGTTTCCCAACAAAGGCGCAATAGGGTGAGGAAACAACTCGGCTGATGCTAAATTTGTTGGCAAACAACTCGGCGAATGTGAAGACATGAAGACGCTCGGGGGCTGGACGCTGCAAAAACAACTCAGATAAAGCTTCAAGAACTCGGATGAAGCTTGAAGGAACTCGGATTAGAAGACTATTTCCTAAAGCAGAAGGTCATAGGTTCAAAGAAGACAAAGACCCTTGGATTGATTATTCAATCATTCCAAGGCTCGGGGGCTGATAAGCTACACCCATCAGTTGCTTTTGTCAAGACGGAAGAAGTCGATTCAAGATTGACCCTCAGCCTGAGTCTATGATTCAACTTAAGGCTCGGGGGCTACTCCATATGGAGTGCGATTTCCATCGCATCTCCATATATCAAGACGATCAAGGCTTGAGCACACCATAGCCTCATGGCAGCTCTAAGGAACTTTGAAGATTCAACCAGTAAAGTACTCGGAGAACACCAAAACTACTCGGCGAGGATCGAAACTACTCGGCGAGGATCGAAAAAGTACTCGAAGACTGCTACAGTCGGCTATGAAGCTCTATGGCCTAGTAGGAAGCCGAGGAGATTTCCTAAGCTGCTCTGCGGTCTCGGCCGCCGGCGCCGGAGGGGGTGCGGCGGTAAACGAGGTCGGAGGGGATCGATTCTATCCAGGCGCTGGGGACTGCGCGTGGTTCTGTACAGTCCGTCGAACGAGTTCTCACTGGGCACTGAGACGGTTTCAAAAAATTCAAAATGGAAAGACACGGGGAAAAAAATTCGACAAAGGGGCTTTCGTCTTTTTTATTTCACTGGCCGATACGGTACATAGACAATGATCTACGGGGCGTTAGACGCCACGTCGTCGATGTCGACGGCCGCCGCGACAGCGGATGCGGCTTCAGTGAACTCGGCAACAAGCCGCTCCACCTCACGCAGATCAGCGCCCTCCGCGAATCCAGGTTCCAGGCCGCGGAGGTCATGCCCCCGGAGTTGTGCCGCCGCGAGCGCCACACCAGCGCCCTGTTCGACGCCGTACCTCACGGCGCTGATATGGCGCGCGGCGACGGCGTTCAGGCGCTCCTCCAAGGACACGCCGCTTGGGTTCACGGCCCGGACCGCCGCGAAAGCTGCCGTCCTAAGCTCCTCGTGGCAGACCTCCAGTGCCATGAGGCGGCGATGCAGATCTGCTGCGTCTCGCTCGGAGGCTGCTAGGCACTCCTCCATGTCTTACAATAACGACGAAACAAGGGCGTAAGAAACGAGTTGAACCAATAGTAAGCGACTGGGGTTAGGGCGCAGCGCACGTACCTGTTAGCTTCGCAAGGTTCTCGTCCACAGCCTCATCAGAGGCCCGCAGTGCTACCTGGACGGCCTCGAGGCAGTTCTTGAGGCGGGCGGTCTCGATGCATTCGGCGGAGTAACCCTCGCGGGCCTCCTGCGCAACTCGGACGAGGTCGCGTATCTCGAACTCGCGGCTCGGTTGGGACGACGAGGCTGCAGCCGACGCCGATGGGGATGAGTGCTGCCTGGCGGGGGAGAGCTCCGCTTGCTCTTCGTGGACGCTCGGCGGCGGAGTGGCAATGGAAGGTCCCCTGAGGAGAAAAAGAAAATGCATTAGCGCAGTCAGACGTGCCCCGGCATTGGAGAGCGGCGGCGACGCTGCTACCCTTGGCGGATGAGGGAGGCGCGGAGACGCCGCGACCGGGCGCCGGAGTCAGGCGTTGGCTCCCGCGAGCGCTTGCTCCCCGCCATGGCAAAGATCGATGGAGTGGAAGTTTTGCCCCGCGGCGATGATCAGCGTGTGATGAGGGAGAGGAGAGGGGCGAGCAAATCCGGGGGTCGGCAGTCGATACCTCGATGGGCTTTATCAACTGGACGGATGGGCGGCCAGCGCCCAGCGGACGGTTGGTGTTCCCGTAAAGACGCCCGCATTTGTGCCGTCATTTCGAATTCGAGGGCACTGAAACGGCCCTTTACCTTGGGGGTGGCCTCGCTGTCAGTCGCACCGCAGCAGTTTGAATGCATAGCGTTTCGACTCTTCGTGCCTTGGCAGTTGTCTCGCCATGATGGCGGTTCAGGCGCAGCAGTTTCGCCTGGTTTCGAGACAGTTCCACGAGAGGCGAAGGGAGGAAAGGGAAATACGAAATAAAAAAAAAGAAAAGGCTTCTCGTTTGATTGGGACCGGACCGATGGAGCCAGCATGGTGCAGCCACATCAGATGTCAAGATCCCACGCCACCGGAAAACTTTTGCAGAGAGCACCGGTCCGACTGGTGCTGCCACGCAAAGGACAAAAAAAGAAAAGGCTTGTCGTTTGATTGGCACCGGTCCGACTGGTTCAATAGGCCATGAAGTGGGGCTCACCCTGAAATATTAACCGGTATATTGAACGGTGTTCAGCGGTCTAATTGTGAGCGCAAACCATCAGGAAATCTGTCGAGCACATGAAACATGTCCGGTGATAGCAACGGTCTGAGTGGTGAGAGCAACGGAAGCAGGCCGCGAGGCAGATGGGCCGGATGGGCAAATGCATAGTAGGAAGGGCAAATGCAGATCGTAGTTTTCTAAAATATGGACCGGTGTCAAGAACTGTGAACACCGGTCAATAGATGCACGAAAAAAACAGTTCCATCAAGATATCTGCCGAGTCCATCAGAAAATGTCCTGTAAGTTCACGGGTCCGACGGGTGAGAGCAGTAAAAGAGGAACACGTCCAAATTTCAAGTCCTAGTTCGTTAATTCTTTCGCAAAACGCCCAGTGAGTGGTGAGTTCTCAGTTCAATTCCTCGGTACAAATTCCTTCACAACAATTGTCCGGTGACTGTAATTACCTTAAAATATTATCCGGTGAAGGTCAAGACGTTGAAATATTGTCCGGTAAATGTCAAGACGTTGAAATATTGTCCGGTGAATGTCAAGACGTTGAAATATTGTCTGGTGAATGTCAAGACGTTCAAACAGTCAACCTTGAAATATTGTCCGGTGACTACCAAGATCTTGATACACTAACCAGGTCCAAAAGTTTTGAAGTACAGGAAAACACTGCGGTGATGCTGTACGGTGCTCTCACCGGTCGGACCTGTGAGTGCAGTAAGACATGATGTTGCCGCACATTCCACTGCAACAAATTGCACACAAAGAATTCAAGAAGTTTTGGGGAGAGAAAACTGTATTCACAAACGCATACAGGCGCTTCATATCAGGGTAATACTTAGGGTTACAATTCTACCAAGGAAGGTGTCTCGAGATACACCCATAACTTAGTCTACTGACTGTGCTAACAAAATGGGATAAGAACAAGAGAAAATTCCTTATTTGGCCCTTTCTCTAAGAACAATGAAACACAGCTCCACTGATCTCCATTGTTGTCCCTCTTGATAAGACGACGACCTAGCGCACGAAGAAGATGGATCCTGCTAATAGACCAAGTTCTGTAAAAGAAGGAAAAGAAAGAATAATTTAGTCATCATAATGAGGAGTTTGCCAGCGAAAGAAGATGTAAATTTGCACCTTACCTATAAACATTCTGTAGCAGCAATCAGATCCTTGGTAAATCATAAATCTAGCACATCTTCAGGGAGCTTTGTTTCCTACAAATGAAGATTAACATTAGTCATAACTACACATGCCTCACACATGGCCAGTTGACAGCTTTGATGAACATTACTGAGAACTACCTCTGGTCTCAAGTGGCATGTTCGCCGATTGTGACCCAGGCCCTTACACAGGGAACATTTCGTCTTAGATCTAGTCTTATCTGAACTTGACCTGAACTTTTTCTTAGGGGCCCCTCTGCCAGGCACATGCATGGGATCCAGGACATCTACGAACTCTTCACAATCAACCTCCGGCGCTTGCGGCAGCACCGGTCCATAAATCTTGCCTTCGTTCGCTCCTGCATTTGGCACGATCACAGCAGCTTTGTGTTCAAGGACACGTTTCAACCGCTCGTATCCTTCAGTTGAACGAGATGCTACAAAGGCTGCAGCGCGACTGAGATTACGTAGCTCACGGTACCTCAGTAGGGTAGGGGAATAGTCATACATGGTGCTCTTCCTTATCGGCAGAAATGCACGCTTCGCCGCCATTGTCCACCTTTCCAAAACACAGCAGTCTGGAAGCATGCTCTCGTCCCGAAGGCCCAATACAAAGAAGATGTGTGAGCAGGGGGTTCCAAGGGATTGCAGCTTACGACAAGAACAAGAAATTCCCTTCAGATTGGCCTCTTCACTGAATTCACATTTCACATAGTACATGATGTCTCTATCGTTCCTTCCAACAATATACTCAGATGTGTCATCGCCATCTAGAATCTCAATCAGAGAACACTTCTTGGATGCTTCTATGCTGAACTGGACCGCCTTAAAAACCTTTGGTGTGAACCTTTTCTTCGCATTTATCTCAAGAATTGAAGCATTTGGTTCTGTGAATGGCTCAGATTGGAGTGCTTTAGCGTCGTCATCCGCCTCCATTCTGCGCACCTTTGTAAGGCAGCTCTCATAGTGCTGTACCATCTCTAACAGGGTCATTTTACCATCCAGTTTCATCTGAAGCCTAGAGTTCAAGCTCTCACTCCGTTGGTTGCTCCTCAATCCTAAATAGCAATTACCGGCATGATACGCAGCACACCAGGTTCCCCTCATCTCATACATCTGATAAAGCCACGAGCCCTCTCTGACCTCATGCTTAGCCAGGAATACCTGCCATTTCCTCTCAATCTCTTGTATGGAGCAACGGTCATACATAAAAATCCTGAAGTCCTCCTTCGTTGTACCGTCGTGAACATTGCGCACGAGGTTCTTCTTAATATGCCATCCGCAAAGCCTATGCGGTGAATTCGGCCACACCACACTGATTGCTCTCTGCATAGAGAGGTCTCCATCAGTGATGACGGAAACAGGATGCTTCTGAACATTAGCTTCAGTAAATGTTTTCAGCAGCCACACATATGACTCAATATTCTCATGAGCAATAATTCCACATCTGAAAATTACTGTGCGGTAATGGTGATTCACCCCAACAAAAGGCACAAGGGGCAGGTTGTACCGATTTGTTTTGTAGGTGCTATCAAATACAACGACGTCACCAAATGCTGCATAATCAAGCAGACATTGAGTATCACACCAGAACAGCCCCTGCAGGTGTCCTTTGTCATCAGTCATGCACTTGAAAAAGAAATCAGAATCTCTATTTTGACGTTCCTTCATGTGACTAATGACTGTTTGAGCATCACCACCAGCAATTATGTCCAGCTTATGGAGATGGCAGAAATTATACATGTCCCTTGATGTATGGCCAAGCTTGTCATACCCACCGTACTGTATTTCCATAACTTCAAATATCTGGTGTTTGCGGATCCCAGATATCGCCAACTCGAGAATTTCAGCTTTCTGCTCATCGCTGATTTTTCGATGTGAACGCAGCAGACAACCAAGGTCAGCTGGCGCCAGCGGATGGTTGTGTTCATCGATGAAATCCTTCACATACCACTGCCCGGTGTTCTGATCTAGTGTAATCACCAATTTTGCAGGGCATCCAACACGAGTTATATCATGTGGCCTCCGCTGCTAATTCTCCTTCTTCATGTACCTCTCTTCACGGTAGCCTTGACGACTACAAACATACCTCCGAAGGGTGATCTCAGTGCGGCCACTGTTCCACTCAACATAGCTTTTCCTCACACTAAACCCTTTATCAAGAGCGTATGCGTTATAAAACTGAAATCCTTCATCTTCGTTAGCGAACATCTTGCTAACAATTTCATTATACTCCAGCAAAGACTCTAGATCCGCCATTTCCTCCTGCATCCATCAACAACATTAAACAAATTAAATATCCACATAACAAATTCAAACCATTTCTGTCACTTGAGAACCCAGACTACAAACAAAACATTTCGCTGCAATCATCGAATACTATCTTGAGCAAGTTATCATCTGATCATGAAACAAGGCACACAACAAGAGGAGGCGGCGTCCAAGTACCTGTGGCTAGATGACCAAACACGATGCAGCTGGCGAGGAACGAAGCAGGCGCAGGCGGCAACGTACGCGGCGTTCAAACCCTACCGAGCGCGCGGAGTTGGGCGACGGCCTTTGGCGGCGGCGGAGTAGGGGTGCGGCGGCGGGGACGACTTCGCGGCGATCCGGAGGGGGCGAGGCAGCGCGCTTCCGCGGGCGGATAGGCCAGGCCGTGCGGTTTGGGGGGGCCTGTGGCCGGGGGCGTGGGGTTTGGGGGGTGGGGGTGGAGGACGAAATTACCTTAGTACCCTTCCGCACCTGAAATTAATTAAATTAATTATTTAGGGGAGGAACCGGGAGGAACCACCAACCATTGTAAAAGTGCTTGTTATTATTATATTATATTATATTATATTATATTATATTATATTATATTATATTATATTATATATATATGCAAAATGATTTTAAAGTCTTAATTTACATAAAAATTATGCTCAAACTCCAAGTAAAATATGGGCTTAAAATATATTTAAATTAAACGCACGGACAGATTCAATAAGACCAAAGTATGTTTTCCGATCATAGATGAAACATAACCCCAGTGTTAGACTCCTAACTTGGGAGCTGGAGACGTCGAGTACGAACCCTGGTTTTAGGTGCCGGTGCAGGCTTTTTTTCTTGTACGATCTGTTTGTTTTCTTTACGGTTCGAAAGTGTTTTAGTACAGGCACCAGTGCGGGCATTTTTTTGGGTTTCCCTCCGGTTTTGCTTTCCAAGCATTTCTCTTTCCTTTTCCGTTGCAAGGAGCCCAGCATTTACGTTTGCAATCATACACTGTAATCAGCAGCCGTCACCATTTTCAGTCATGCACGGTGGTTGCTCAATCAATATTCAGTCAGACTATAATGAGGGAGTACATATGCACAATTTTCATGGCTCAAAAGTGGGAACTTGTGCGGAAACACCCCATGTTGCTTGGTACAGTGCACGCTGCGTAATACTCCTGTAAGGATCCTCCTCCCTTTTCCTCTTCAGGTAAGAAATTGTGTTCTCCACCTCCGCCTTGATGTGCATGTATACTTTGTTTGCGCTCTTCTTATCCCTAAGAACATTCTTCATTCCTTTCAATTCGATTGGTTTCCCGAATAGGTAATATAATCGACCTGGCAATTTAGGGAGCACCCCAGGCAAGTGGAAGACCTGATTCCCAGCATCTCCTTTGACAGTATCCCTGAAACAAAGTGTGCGCAACATAGTTGAAAAAGAGTTGAACGGAACAATTTACTTGAGTAACAAGAGGACTTAATTATGTAGTGTTAGTCGAAATCTCACCTTATTCTGGACAAATTTTGGTTTATGAACTCTATCAGTTTGTGGAGATAGGGAATGCTCGTTTGCTCATTGTAATCCAAAAGTATCTACATAACAAACAAGGAATAGATGCATTCTCTGTCACAAAATAATGACATGTGACATTTATCCAGATTATGAGAAATAAACTCTATTGTATGTACATTAGGCCATTATTTTCTTGATAGTAAAGAACGCTTGCATGCAATGGCAAACATATATAGTACATCACAGTAACTGGAAACTCAATTGGTTCTGTGTAAAAGGGGGGGGGGGTACCTCTAGAAAGTCATCTTCTCCTACACAACCAAAAGGTATGACAGTAGCACCAAACAATGCTGCCATTCTTACAAATTCAGCTTCATCTGGCCAAAACAACTTGTATTCTTCACCCTGAAAATTTAGCCTATAAATAAGTAGAATCATGGTTCATCATTCATGTGGGAGAACACAATTGAATGTGCATAATTTCTAAGAATGTGAAACTGTAGATAATTGGAACTAAATTGCAAATAGAACCTTTTGTTATATTCTCTCTCATAATTCTTCTACCCTCAAAACAGAATTATTGTAGATACTATTAATACATTTATTTGTTAGTATTGGCAAATGCTCTCTATCTTTCTTTCTATAAGGCGCACACTGGTTTTAAGATTCAAACTTCACAATTTTGAACCAACAAGAAGATGCAAATTTTGTTCCACAAAAGTGGTATCATTAAATACATATTAGAAAAAAAATACTATTCTGTGATTACGATTTTATTTCTATAAACATCATAATTTTAGAGAACTCATGGATCAAAGTCTAACTTTGGAAACCATGCCTTATATTTTGCAAATGGAGTACTTCATGAGTGCATTGGCCTTATCATCTAGTGAAAAAGGAGAATAGCTGTTGGGCAAATATTTTGTGGTAAGAGACTCACAACCATAAGTAAACTGAAGCCCTAGCCTCCAATGACCATTATTGCATTCTGTCATATTTTCATACCTTGTGGCATATCTGAAGGGAACAAAAAATAAAAAGAATGTTCAGTTCAAACTCACCTTTCTATGTAGAGCTTCCCGAATACCACCTGGATAGAGAAGAACGAATTCATTTCTCTCAAGCAACCTATACATATTAAAGGGACTGACAGGTACTCCGCCATATAAAGATATGTTATTAATCACAGATAACTCCTGGGATGACTTTGCAAAGTTTTCCCCATAGAATACTGGATGAGCAAGGACTCGTATTATTATTTTCTTCTCTCTCAAGAACTCTGCACACATTGGACCAAGATCCATCGCCAAGAGTGCATGATAACCTATGAACAAGATGGGGCCCTTTTCTGGAACACCGGCAAGGCCACGAACAATTCTACCGTTTGTCAGAGTGGACAGCATAACCGGGTTCAGTAAGCGAAGATATGACCTGCAAAAATCTCAATGCAGTGGTTTAGTACTATGCAGAATAGTCCATGAAACTAGATTGGATATTTCAGTATTTTAATACATACTTGAAATCTTCATCAAATGTTTTCTTGAATTCATTTAATGTCGGTGGGAGATAATCAGTCACAAAATCCAATTGCTTACGACGGCGGTACATGTTGGCTCCTTTAATAACAGTTAACAGATTTATACTGTCATCCTGTGCAAGCACAATAGAGCTGTCAGAATTCTGTTACTTGAACCAGATATTGGCATAATCTTAGGGTCATGTAAAATTACTGAAACATTTGAAGAATGCCAAGGGTGATAGTATGCACCAGGATTAGTCTATGCATGCAGTTCCTGAAGTATCGAACTTTACAGTTTTCCTTGGTCTTGAGCATGTCTGCTACTTCTCCGCTTGGCAGTAGGTTGTCCCTGTCATCGACTCCAAATATGTTTGTAATTACACTGTGCACCACTTACTTTCTTCTGTTTAAGTGTGAGAAGGACTGGTCCAGCAAGAACATGGGAATAACATGACAGACTGCACGGCACATACATAGACATGTGTGCCACCGATCTAGTGCAATGGTAACCAAACAAGGTAAAACCATTGTGCAGACATGTGAATAATAATGCAGAGATTTGTAAAACCTTTCAGTTCACACTTTCTTTAAACTATAGTGGTACATTAAATTTGCATTCAAACCTCAACCTATCCAAACCTTCAAGTTTTTTATTTATTGATAAGTCAAACTTCAACTTCACATTCAGTTTCAAAATGGGCCGAAAGACACACAAAAGGTTTGCGTGCTAAAAGTTGGATTAAATTATTCTCAAATTTGATATTTCACTTCCAGGGTTCAAACTTGTGCCTCAGTGGTTACACTCTGAAAACATACATTCAAATTCAATTAGTTTTTAAACTTATTTCAAAATATAGCTGAAACAAGTCTGGTAATTTGAAAACAATATTGAAGATTTCAAATTTCAGTAACTACCTTGCCGTCGCTGCATTTCAGCAGGGCGATAAAGCACATAAAAAAAACTGAGTTTTGAGTGTCGCAAGGTGGCATGGCTCAAGTTAGGTAGGGCTGATTTTGTGATCTCACAGATAAAAGATCTGTAAAGACAGATGTAAGTGTGACATCCTGGCCCAGGGCTTAATAAGATTGATAGAATACTTATACCAACAAGTTGCAACTTTTTTCCGGAAGCTCATCTCCAAAGAAATCTGAGGTTAAGCGTGTTTGCTCTGGAACAATTTTGAGATGGGTAACCGACCGGGAAGTTCTTTCCGGATGCACACCAGCAAGGACAAAATGCGTAAGAAAGACTTGTGTTGGTCTAAGCCGGGCTGGCCCGGGGGGTCGGAACGTTACACTAAGATTCAGCCCAAAACTCACCAGTGACGATGAGTAATTGGGGCTGTGGTTTAAGCTAAAGCGGAGGAACACAATATGTTACCTGGCAAGAAGGAGTACTTCGGCCCGTACATCATGCAGACAAGAGCTGGCACAGGATGCACCTAATTCCTGAAGCTTGAGCTTCAACATAAGTGTCTCCCATTTTATCGTATTTCCCAGTTCCTGAGAGAGATAAATGTCTAATGAAGTCAGGAAGAACAATATGCTACTTTACTCCAGGAAAGGGATTAATTTTTCACGAAAGGTGGAATAAATCGCATAGGTACTGGTTAAGATAAAGTAAAGACAGGCTATAAGGTAAAAAACAAAGAAATGACCACACTTTATTATATCATGCATGTTTTTTTTCGACGTGTGTATAGCCTAAGTTCTTCATTAGACACTTTATTATAACTAACAGTATGCCATGAACTTCTAATCTACAAACTGCAAGCTTTACACTTATCTGCAATAGTTAGTAGAGTGATTATTACAAAACCCTTCATCGGTACCGGTTGGTAAGGGCCATAGGTACCGGTTGTGCAACCAGTCCTGCTCAACTGAGACTAAAGGCCTGACCCGGTACCAAAGGTTTTGAAGTTAAGTTACAAGTCACACGATTATTCACGCGAAAATACGCGCGTGCGACGCGCGGGGTTCGAACTCACGACCTGCTGCTTCGCGCGTTGCTTTCTTACATCTCACCTACACACCACAGCTGACCAAGTCCCATATGCTTTCCTTTTAAATTAACTCGTGGAGGACCCTTTGGTACCGGTTCGTAATACGACCTCGTACTAAAAGGTGACTTTTAGTACGGGGTCATATTACAAACCTCGAGAGGCTTTAGTACCGGGTCGTAACACTGGGTCCTCGGGGCCTACCAATTTAGACCTGGTACCAATTACTACCATTGTTACCGGGTCTTTAAAAACAGGTACCAATGGCGTGGACGAATGGCTGTTTTTCTGGTAGTAAGTGAAATAAGTGATAATACGGAGGTTCCACATACAAGAGTGTTATGTAACAAAAAAAAAATACACGTAAAGGCAGAAGGAAGTCATCATAATTAACGTACTGCAACTAATGGTTGAACTGAAGTCATATTGTCTGAAATAAATTCCAGGGCTTCTTGAGGAATACTGCCTAGTGGACCAAATGAACAACATACAAAATATAATAGAATGATAAAAGTAATCATGGTGGAAATACTGCAGAGGCATACCCGTACTATTAACAGAAACCCAAAGTATGGACAACAGAAAATGAAGGAATATGACAACTGAAGAATTAAGAATCTCTATCTATGCCAAATTTGTTGTACAACGTCACAAGAGGGGCATTTGCTTGAACACGTCCTACACTGACGATTTTATAGCTACAAATTACAAAATTATGCATTTCCATTTCAAGAAAAGATAGCACCCATAAGGCCTTGTTCGGTTCGAGGGGATTTGAGGGGGATTGGGAGGGATTAAATCCCCAACAAGTCAAAATCCCTCTCACCCCCCTCAATCCCCTTCAAATCCATGGGGATTCTAATTAACCGAACAAGGCCTTGGTTTAGTTTACATCCCCATGAGATGTTTTCTGAAATTGTATAACCCAAAATTGAGACCATGCATATATCTGCATATTTTACTTTGAAAAATTCATATTGTAAGGGAATATTGGGAATTATCATGCATAAAAGCTGTATCCTTTCAGTTTTCTTAGTTTCGGTTGTGATGCTATTTATGTAGAAAGCATTAAAGACTGAATGCACATTTCCTCAAGAAATGACATAATTATTTAATAAATTGATTTATAAAGTACGATTATTCTCCAAAAGGACAAGCATTTGGGAGAGAGGATACTAATAATGTTTTAATGAAGTACACCTCCTGATATGGCAAGGCACGGAACTGAAAGTTGAGGGATAGATGGTATAATTTGCACAAGGGATAACAGTATTGGCGGCAATGAGGGTTCAGCAAATGACTTTCCTGAAATTCAAGCAAATTAAGTTATGTCTATTGTTCCATATGATCTGTACACAAGTTAAACAAGATACAAGAAATTTTTGCATGCCTGGATCTACTAGCACAAGAACCAAGTCAACCTCAGGATTGCGAGCAGCCAGTGAAATTGCTAGGCAACCACCAAATGAATCTCCAACAATATATATTGGTCTATTTGGTTTCAGAAAATGCTCATATTTGACACATTGTTCCACGATTTGTAATAGCCCTGTATGCATTTAAATTCTGTTAGTAAGGAGTGCATGTAGAAAATTAAAGTATCTGATTCTACATATTCATGATATGCCATATCATTTGATTTCTCAGAAAATATCCCAGATTTTACTTGGCATACTGTAACAACCATATGAAGTTTACAGACAGTATGTCCTCTATGGCTTGGCATATATCAACAACTTAAGAAACAAAATAACTAATGTAGTATGTAAGTAAGTCCTCTGTTTTCTTTCGCAAAAAAAGTAAGTCCTCTGTTTTGTGTACCTTCAAACGATGTGTGATCATTTACTGGTATATGCAAGCAACGAACTTCAAAGACCCTACAGATGGCAGAGATACAAGTTTAGATGTTACAAACTTAAACTACTTAAAACTGTAGAATTTATAAATATTGTGAAAGTAATACCATGGCGTCAGTTACGGTAACTCTTTCACAATGGGACAAATCATGAAGTTGATTATGCAGCTAATCCACATTAACAAGAGCAATTGAGATGGGAAAGTGAAGTTATTTGTCTCCTGGTGTTTGTGTTGGTTTCCATGTATAAGCAAGACCGGAACGGAAGGCGTGAATTTTCTGTCCGCACTTGTCATACTCTATTTCCATCCTCTAAAAGGAATCTTCTGTCCTGATCATCGAGATTCTTTCCTCTATACCAATTTCCCCCGCACCCGTCATACTCTATATCTCATACTTTATACCAACTACCCTATATTTTATTCAACCATCTCCAACTACCATCTCATTTTAACAAATACATTTCTTTATAACATAATTATTTTAACAAACACATTTCTCTTTTATAAAACTTTTTAATTATTCTAAATATAAAAAATATGTTACATATCCAAATTGTTTATCTTTTTTCTTTTTCTTTTCTTTTTTCCTTTCCTTTTCCTTTTTTTCTCTCCTCCCTTCCTCTTCTTTTTCCCCTCCTCCCTCTCTCTTCCTATCCGGATCGGAGCGGCGGCCGCAGGGGGGCTCGCGCTCGCCGGCCCCTCCGTCCCCCTCTCCCGCGTGGAGGTGAAGGAGCAGCGGCGCGGGGCGGGGAGCAGCGGCGGTGGCGGCCGGGAGCAATTGGCTCGAGCTCGAGCTCGGCCGGCCCCAGCGAGCTCGCGCGCCGGGCAACGGAGGAGCGGAGCTCGCACGCGCCGGCTCCTCCCCTCCCACCTCCTCTCCCTCACGGCCACGGAGGAGCTGGAGCTCGCCCGCCGGCGAGTAGGGCTGGGGCATGGCAAGCAGCGGCGGCCGGAGCAGGTGCGCGAGGAGGAGCCGCGCGAGCTCGTCGGCGGCGGGCATGGCGGATCCACAGGCGGCGGGCCTCCCTCCCCCGGCCGGTCTCCCCACCGCGCGCCGGCCGCTCCTCCCCGGATCTCCTTCCTCCCTCGGCCGGCCGCAGCGCAGCAGCAGCAAGCGTGGGAGATGGAGCGCGTGGTGGGGCCAGCCGCATAGCGGACGATCCGTACTCCCCTGAATATGGCGTTCGGGAGGGCGTCCGCTAGCGTAGCGTACCGCATAGTGGACGCCGCTGCAGGGGAAAAATCCGCTATCCCGTCCTGGAGGACGCGGCACCGGACGGGATAGCGGTACCGGTGCGGACAGCCTAAAGCCTAGAGTATAAATGGTAGCTATATGCGATACCCCTTTTGCAAAAGTATACAGTTGTTGGAGCAGCATAGTCATGTAGCTTTCCATGGCCTTAGAATGAACAAAAAGAAAGCAAACATTCCATTCTATATCTGAATATCACAATGAGTGGTACATTGAGCACAGTTACCACATAAGAAGATAAACAAGATGCTCACCTAATTTATAAACACACACCATTCATTGAAAAAACATGTACATGTAGCTAAGCTGTCTGCACGATAATACTATTAATTATTGCTATCACAACTAAGTCAAAGGCTAATTTGGCGAGGCCTTTTTAGGAAACAAACCTATTCCTGCAGGATTAGGAAGAATTCCAGAGCTTAACTGGAGAAACCAAGCCTTTGCACTTAGAAGGACATTATTAATAACCTTGCAAAAGGGAAAGGACACTGGCAGTAAATATTACATAAGCAAACTTTGCGACCTCACCTGAAGCATATCACTAACCAAAAAAAAATCATATCACTCAGTATTCCCTGTCATAACTCTTTCCAATTAGGATGCCACACTACATATAAGGAGCACACCAGGATAACTAATATCCTTCTGTCATAAAATGGCCATAGTCTCCTAAGTATGTTGTTTTATGATATCATATTATTGGCATATTAGTTCTGAAAAAGCTTCATTGTCAAATTTCAACTTCAGAAACAACAAAAAGTAGAACAAGACACTTGTATATATATGGAATATGGGTAAAAACTACAAAGGGTATTGTTAAAAAGTGAAATAAATTCAAAAAATAGTATGAGATCAATATAAATGTTACTCATATATAAGAAATTGCTCACTTGCCCAACGACCGATGGTGCAAAATGAGCTCCATTCCAATACCATCGATTCCTGCAATTTACAGACCAATTATAGGACAGGTTTAAGCAACAGAGTAAGGTCCAAGTACAGATTAATAATTGTTGACATCAAACAAAAAATGCAACTTCATCTTAGATAAAGTAATTAAAGTTAGAACGTGCCAAGTGTATTATTCTTTCACCAGGAATCAAGATCGTACCATGTTTCAGTGCATGAAGAACAAAAGGAGACTGAGCATGAACCACCATAGCAAGAATCGAAGATCATCACATCATAAAGGAAAAAAAAAACATACCAGGCAAGAACAGTAGTGTTGGTGCATTCTTCACCTTGGGCTGTCCGCACTCCACAGGGCAGAACCAACGAGGTGGACCCCCATCAGTTTTCAGCATAGCTTGCACTGCCGTGAAGTACTCATTCAATGTCGCACTCCCAAAGCCATCATCATAGAGCACATCCAAATCTCTCTCCTCCTCCATGGTCTTCCCCAGGCCATTCACACTACCTGTTACTCCTGCCCCTCTAGATCGAAGGCTGGATCTTGCCTGCGATCCAAGACGAATACTGGGCGGCTTTGCACCGAAAGGGGCAAGAACAGTGCAGAGAGAAATGGACATGGTCGGAAGATGGCAAGAGTTGTTTGGGTTTGTCAACCAAGTTGAAGAAATGGTGCCAAGAAGGCAGTAGTTTTAAGGGGATGAACTCTCTGTGTTGTAGGCTTGTAGCATAGTGGCTGGCCTCTGGGTGTTCTGAATGGTAGTCGCAAGGTAGGCAGCTTTAGGAAGCAATTGAGAAAAAGAAAGGTGCCCTATTTGTTAAAAATTGCATACTCCCTCTGTCCTGTAATATAAGGTATTCTAAGAATTTTAAGACAAATTAAGAGATAGATCAAAAGACGCATGTACCCTCCAAGACCTTCTCGTTTAGCAACCGTAATTAAAGTTGTTCCCTAGATTAAGCAGTGGAGAAGGGAATAGAAAAGGTAAGTATGCAGTGGAGAGACAAGAAAAATTAAATTATTTTCTTTAATACTTGTCCAAAAGTTTTAGAATGTCTTGTATTTGAGGACAAATTTTGAATCGTACAATGCCCTATATTCCAGGACGGAGGGAGTAGGTGTTCAAGAAAAAAATCATGGGGATAGAGAGAACAAATCAAGAAACAAGTGACACAGCATTAAAATAGGAAAAAATTGTGGGGAGATACTTAGCAGAGAATTTCACAACGATTTGGAACTCCTATTGTCACCATCAGTTTGGAACTCATTGCCGATAACTAAGCTGTGTAAACAATCTACATCATTGATGTAAATCTCATATATATCCAAAGAGTTTATTTGCTAGCCAAATATGGAAATTCGCGGAGGAAGAAATAGAGGTGTCAAGAAATCTCTGAACGGCTGAACCCTAACGTGTGGGGAGGGGAAAAACACCTATTATCTTGAATGCGTGGTAGCCATGTGACATATCAGAATAAAGACAACCTTCCTGAAAGCAGGACTCGTGGATTTTCTGAGGGCTGTCTTCATCACTTTCCCAAGCACAATGACTACTGTACTACTGCCAGTTGCGTAGTTCAGTTGGGTTTTTCAATTGCTTCTTATTAAAGAGGAATTTTATTAAAACAGCAAATGCAGAGGGGAATTTCTCACAAGCTAGGAAAAATTAAAAATCCTCACTAAGTAACAGTCAGTTAAGTATTTTCTTTGTTCCAAATTGTATGTCGTTTTGGTCTTTCAAGGTTCATTATTTTTGCCATGCATCTAAATATGCATAATGCCTAGATGCATGCTAAAAATAATAAATCTTAAAAGTTATAATTTAAAACGGAGTGAGTAAGAGTTACAAGACCCGAGCGTAGGCGCCACGATCGTTATTGCGCGTATACGAAATTTACTTTAGATTTAGTACATGGAATTTTGTGCACTCTGAATTGAAGTGAAACTGTACATGAATTGAGATATTCTTTTAAGAAAATGGTACATTACCGGAAATCAGTAGTTTGCCGTGTGCCAGGCCCCCAACCACCTCGCAAGTCGCGCCATTTTTCACAGAAAATTCGCGCGCTACGCGTCCGACGGGATTCGAACCTGTGACCTCCCCGTCGCGCGTGACCTCCTCTACCGCTACACCACACTCTCACCTGTGACTAAATATTCTTTTGATTCTTCCCATATTATACTAAACCGAGTGTAAATTGTTTGTTTGAGGGCCTAAATGAATTCAAATTAAAAAGTTGTCAACTACAAAGTTTTATAACTTTTTGAAATCTACAATTTTGATTTGGTAGTTTCTCCATCCGAGGTCGTTTACGAAATTTGACTTTCAAATTTGAGAACATTCAAATTTAGTTTTCGTTGACAAGATGACTTCAAGTTGTCAACTACAAAGTTTCATAACTTATTGTGCTCTACAACTCTCATTTTGACTGTTTCCGAGGTCGTTTGAAAAACTCAAATTTCAAATTTTGAGAACTACAAACGTACTTTTTGTTGTCAAAATTAATTCAAATTAAAAAGAGTTCAACTATAAAGTTGTATAACTTCTGAAGATCTACAACTTTTATGTATGTATTTGTTCATCCAACATAGTGATAGTAATATTGTTAACAAATCTTATATATCTCTCTTTTAGTTTCAGGAAACCATATGAGAGATATAAATTTTGTGAACAATGTTACTGTCTTTTTGTCGAATGAAGAAATGACCAAACTAAAAGTTGTACATCTTGAGAAGTTATACAACTTTGTAGTTCAAAATTTTTTAATTTAAATTGATTTACTACTTCAAAATATGTCTTGAATGTTGGCTTTGCCGTGTGCCACAAAAATGCACACGGCAAAGTGCCTCTTTGCCGTATGCCATGAAAATGCACACGGAAAATTATACTTTGTCGTGTGCTTCTTTTTGACACACGGCAAAGAGCCTCTTTGCCTTGTGTCCGAAAGATTGCACACGCCAAACTTCGAGTTTCCGGTAGTGGTAGTATAGTACACAAATTGAGATGACGTGTGTTATCTACTATGAAGCTATCCATTCATATACTTGGATTGAACAAAATTGATCTAACATGGACGCAGACCGTGGGATTACAAAGGTTCTCATGATACCCGAGCACCACACCCATGTATATCAAAACTACCCTAGTTCCCCTAGGACTCCAACCCTCAAGATGGACAAATATAGAACAAGAGCACGTCCAAAAGCACAACGAAACGATGTTGTATCTTAGACCGACTAGCCTATTCGTGCACATTATATAACTTGTTCAGGAGCATAATATGGAACAATATACAAGCAAAGTAGTATATTAACCAGACTCTAAATCATGATATAGATATCGATATGTTGAATACATACCCATACCAAGAGCTGCAGATTTGTCCTACAACAGCGCCTGGACGATTAAGCATCAAGCTAAGCTCCATTAACCTAAGCACAACTTAAAATGAATCGATGCTTTTGAATTAGGCTTCCTAAAAACTTAACCTGCCACATGTTTCTAATTGCACAAGATAAAACTAAGGCATACTATCTATATGTGCAACTAAAGTTGTTTCTAATGTTTGCACCCACCCAAAAGAGTTTTGCAACCTAGAGCCAATCCTGTCAAGATACTACTCTAGAAAATGTAAAGGCACACAAGCTGCAAATATAAAATGCAGAAGCTTAAAGAAGGGTTAGAGAGATGCAAACTTGACATGAAGATTTATCCCGTGGTTCGGCTAACGCCTACTCCATGTTGGAGTTCTACAAAGAATGCGCTCCCGGTCGCCAAGCCTTGCTTCCCGGTCAAGGCCTTAGGCTCGCCACAAAGGCTCCCCAAGAAGGATGATGAGCAAGTCACTAAGACATTGCTCTCACCAACCGACTCTTCCGGAGATCTTGACGTCACCTTCACTATGGAACTTCTCCACCAAGGAGGGGATCTACTCGTCCCCCGCACAACGTCGTCGACGCCGCTCCACACCAAGCCGGAGGGTCAAAGACTTGCCAGTGAGTAACCAAGACTCCAAGGGGCCGACACACCAAGATTACAAGGGATGGTTCACTCTAGAACCAAGCACAAGGCACAACACCTTGCAAACTCTCTCACTAGGCCTATCCTACTCTCTCACTAACTATTGATGATCAATGTAGAACAAATTATGGATTGGATGTCTTGTGGTTGTGGATGAAATTCTTCTGGACTTAGCACCTTAAAATGACCGAATGGAGGTGGTATATATAGCCCAAAAGATTGTACTAGCCGTTGTTCAAAAGGTGTACAGAAATTGTGAGCACCGTATATTCCGCCATGCACCTTTCCCCATCATCGTACTACGACATGTGCTTTTCAAACGATCAAATCCACTTTTCCAACGGCTACTACACACGCCATATATTATGCGGCTTCACTTAGGAACAACGGTGTATAAAATGCCATGTACAAATCCATCAGTCAAATCCATTTTTCCAACAGCTACTTCAGATGCCGTATATTATGCTGTTTCACTTAGAAGCAAAGGCGTATAAAACGTCATGTACAAATCCAATGGTCAAATCCAACTTTTGAACTATTGCTTCACTGAAACTTGTACACCGTTAATCGTCGTACCATACACCATAGTTATTTGTCCACATTCCACTTGACATCTGCTTTGCACAACCTGTATGCCGAAAACTGCGCGGATGATCAGCGTATAGTATGCCGTCTAGGGTATTGCTGACCCAAGTTGACACACTTCTGATGCAACACGCCGTATATTTCGCCTTTCATACAAACAGTAATGGCGGATCATACGCCGTTGGCTATCTTCTGGGTTCTTCACATGCCATCAGATTCTCAATTAGTACGCCAATACTCAGCGTATTGTATGTCATGTACAGTCTCTATGGACTGCTCCAATTCAAGTTACTTTAGTCGTTTCTTTTATTTCTCTTGCCAATACCATGTCTTGGATGCTCTAAAATAAGACTATATCTAGTTTTTGGCTATGCTTTGGAATCATCCTTGGAACCTAAATTCCTATGAATAGGATTTAACAATCTTGTTAGTCCCAATGACTATGTTGTCTAATCACCAAAATTACAATATAATTAAACAAGGGGCCATTATCCTTACACAACTAGCACTAGCTTTATAAGAGAGAGAAAGGCACAAATGTTTGGTGTGTGTTGGAGGGTCCTCTCCTCCTCCTTATATACTAGCTACATGGCGGTTCTTGGGGAGAATATTTGTTGAATCAGCAGGAACAGGCATGGGGAAGCACGTGAGAGCGCCACATGGAAGATAGGGATGAGGGGGATCCGTCTAGGTTCATCCCCTAGCCGGTTTTCCTCTCCACAAGGCTGCCTAGTGGGCCCTATGATAGTCGGTGATTCCCGCATGATCTGGCTGATTTGCTCTAACTTGTGGTCCCTTCAGTCCTTGTACTTGCACAGAGTGACTTGTAGCTATGGTACTCCTATGTTCGAGCACATTTTCCCCTGTGTACAGGTTGTGTTCTTGGAAACACTTACTCTCCAATATAAGTGGAACTAGGGTTATTGTATATACAAATATGCGAGTAAGAAATGTTAGTTCTCCTTTATCCTTTGAGTATGTGATGGTCGGATTTGGATCTTAATGACCATTGATAGGAGCAACGCACAAAGAGATCCTAATGATATCTGTTCACATTAGCAAAGGTCACACAAGCACATGGTTAGGACATAGTTCTAAGCACCCAAATACTATGAAGAGACTATCCAACACTGGTCGGCCATTAAGTGAGATAGATTTCAGAACTCCTACACCATACCCAATTGTTGAGGATTACGAGGATGGCTAGTGATGTCACATGTCACCATTTTCCACCTACCTCTATAGACCATGGGACATAGCCATATCCGAAGGTTCTCGTTATACCCCAGCCCCATGCTTGTGCATACTAAAACTATCCTAGTTCTCCCAGGACTGACCCTTCGGTTCGACAAGCATAGAACTAGTGCAAGCCAAGAGGCCAACAAACCGATGTTGTAGCATAGTTCGACTAGCATATCCATGCACATTATATAACTTGTCACAGAGCATATCTAAGAACTCACCCTTTGGAGCAGAAAGTTTTTCCATAGAAGTATTCTCACAGGTAACAAAAGGGTAAAAGAAAGAGAAAGGTAAAATAGTGCATATAACCATTTGTTGGGGATCAAAAGCAAGTAACCTCCGTAGCTCCAAGATGCAATTTTTACATCACCATTGTCTTTGTTTCATAACTTGCATTGGTAGATTAATTTCAAGTTGACGTCGACTTGAGGCATGAGGACACAAGCCAAAGGTGCTGGTTAGGGCAAGCAGAGCCAGAGCATGATCGTCAACGGCTTCGGTCTTCAACATCTAAAGCCACGCGTCGCCTGAAAGAAAGAAATGAAGCCAACAAAGCTGGGAGACGAAGCCGATGGCCGAAGCTACTCCAAGGAGGGAAATCGCACGACGAAGACGATAAGGTGACCTAGTCAATATTCAAAGTTGATAGAAGAACAGATGTGCATGTCACGTCTCTATGAATATGTAGATGTAATTTTACCATTTTAGCCTTTCTTTGTACACGAGGTCATGGAAAACATGTTGGCGTTTACAGGGACAAGCAGTATGATAAGTGTCCATTGATCTCCCTATAAAAGGGGTTCCACTCGCTATGTGTAGAGGGTTGATCCCTTGGAGAATAGTGAACTCCAGAGATATTTTGTCTTTGCCTTTGCTATTTGCTTTGTTGCTAACATACTATTTACTATCGCCTTTGGGTCGTATCACAACAGTTTGCGCCCACCGTTTGTGCGTGCTCAAGAATAGTTCATGATGCCACCCAAGAAAGGTACTAAAAGGCCACTGCCAAGTGAAACACTCCACAAGAAAACCAAGGTACCCAAATCACCAATTATACACAAGAAGTGCTTGTTGGTATTTTTTATGTCATGAATGAATCCGCAAGCGCACGGATATACTGTTGTAGCATTTCACCCATGAGTCTTCAAGGTATCATATTTCATGGAACAGATGTGCAAGGGTCTTCTAGCAAGTTCAACCCAAAGACAACAGGAAGTAGAATGGCCTGGGTACAAAGGTTATCTAAGGATAGAGATTCTAGGATAGGTCTACCTTGGCTACTAAGTGCTTGCTTCGGGCACTGGGCCACTGGCTTACACCAAGTTTGCCAGATGACTTTGGCCTTTACCTCTACATCGAACCCGAATGTGGAGGACTACAAAGGACGGACGAACCTGAATGTGGAGGACTACAAAGGACGGACATGGCTGTCACCATTTGCCGCCTACCTCACAGACCATGGGGAATCTGGTTGTTGATGCCAAAAAATTAGGTGTTGATTTTCTGGAAACAATATTGTGGCCTGGAAGATTTGCTTAAACTTCAGTGCATGTCCAAAATCTTGAGGTTCATGGCGCGCCAATCAATTTGACCTGAAATTGACAAGGTAGAATTTAATTAATAACTTCAATGGAACTCATCGGTCAAAGGCCTGATTTGTTCCCACAATCGGATCATCGTGTAGAGAAGTCCGATGCAAGCATGAACTATTGGCCTTGAGTCCGAATCGTGAGGATGTAACATGTAATAAAACAAGCCATCGACTATAAGAGCCAATATGGTGATAAATCAGGTTTAACCATGCTCTTAATTACACATATCTCTAAAGAATTAAATAAACTAAGATCAATGTCACTAACAATCGGATCGGACCTAAGTACCTACCGAGACAGCGTTGCTAGCAGGGCACCGATTTAGCCTATTCAAGCCGATAGGTCTATATGTATTAAAGGACTTGCTTAAACTTAATCTAGTTGTAATTCAAAATTATTAAATCTAATCAGCTTCATAAACAAGAATAACGAATAGATCTATTGCAAGATATGTGATAAACAAATAAAAAGCAAAGCAAACAGGTCCTGTAAACCGATGAGATAAATCAAAGAGCCACGATAAGTGTGAGCGATCTAAACGAAAAAGAGCGATACGCTTCGATCTAAAGATTAGAACAACTCGATAAATTGCTGAATTATCTAGACGAAGAAGGACGATGCGCCTCAATCTAAACCCTAAAATAACTCGGTAGATATCGTGCTTACAAACAAAATAGAGATCAAAATCATGCAGCCCTGCTTGATGAAGAACTCGACGATAAGGTTTGATTGACGCGATGCTAAAAAGAGAACTGTATTGATTGGTTGTGCGAATGTTTTTTACAATGGCGCAGGGTTTATATTTATACCCTAAAAATCTAACAAACCTTGTCGGATCCGACACTATCTCTAGCTTATTTAAAGCAATCTAAATCTAACTACCAAAAGAGTTACAGATGCCGCAAATCAGGCCTCGTAGAAGCTTCCAAACTCATGTCTTCATCGTAGTTGTATCTGTTCCGGCCTCATATCGTCGTGTTCGTTCAGGACACCTTCAATCGGACCTGTCCGATCAGGAATCAGATCCTCCTTGAATCAGATTCGGACTCACTTTATTAGTCAGAATCGGACTCGCCTTCCATCAACCAGAATCGGTTTCGGCCTTGGCCACTAATCGGACTAGCTCCAATTACTCGGTATTGTTAATCCGCTAGCCGAGTCAAAATCTGGTGTCAACATATGCCCTCTAATTTTGGAATAAAATATTATTTTATTCCAAAATTCTTTCAAGCAATGATGACTCTTATAGTGAACAGTTATAGAAACTGCACTTCCTTCACTGTTCCTTAATCCCCGCACGCGTGCGGCGCCTCGATTTTCGGGCGGTTCCTACCCACGTAAGCCCTATAAATATCGAACACAAACTGTCTTCCTCCTCCAGTTCGCATCTGCCAAACCGCTCGAGCTCTCCACCGCCGTTGTGCCCTCATTTGCCAAACCGCTCGAGCTCTCCACCGCCGTTGTGCCCTCATTTCTCGTCCGGCGAACTCTGATCACTATTTAGAAAACTTTCACCGTAGATCTGGTAAGAATCTCATCTGCATTTGATTCATACTCCGCATCTGAGCTATCATCAATCTTCTCTGATAACTTTTCATATTTGCTCACCACCAGTCACTGTAGCTTTAGATCTAATAATAGCGGCCTCGGATAAAGCTACGAGTACCCATGTCCCAGAGGTAAACCACCGCACTGAACACTGCATTCTTCTTAGAATTTATTGCTTTATTCCCCTTTACTTGCATTTTTTCCTCCTCAAGACCGCTCACGCCACCATATTTTTATTTGCCCTTTTATCTCTCGTAGAACCTCCAAAATGACGTCATCATCCCACTTTCACACCTTCCATTAGCATATTATTTGGGGCCGAAGGGCAATCCAGACCCGACCGATTTCATAAATTTGGAATCAGAACAGATTCCCTTCAGAGGCGCGAACCTCGATACTTCTGATTTTAACAACTCTTTTCGATCATGGCCAAACAACATTCCAGGATGGAGGAATTGGCTCCTTAGAATTCGTGCGTCCAAATCGGCATTTTGGGATGAAAAGGAAATAAGCCATTGCATTACTCTCTCTTTAGCCGATATGGCAAAAGATGAAAACCTCTTGGCTGCATCATCACTATTTTGGTCGGACACTCTGAATGCCTATATCTTTGGCCATGCTCTGATGTCCTCGACCTTAATGGACGTCAATATGTTGACCGGATTAAACACCACCATTGTGAAAAATCTGATTAAACTTCTCAATCGGCTTGAACACCACTAGTCAGCCCAGTATCTAAACGATGGAAGAAATATATCCCTGGTCATCACAAGACCGGCTCAGTTGATGAGAGAGAACATGCAGCCTTTTTGAACATGTGGCTCAAACAGTTTGTATTTTGCAGCGCCACCCTCGGAGCGACAAGCAATATGCAGCCGATAGCAGAAAGTTTAGCTCTGGGTAAAGCAGTCCCTCTTGGCCGCCTTCTCCTTGGCGCAGTATATCACCTCCTCCACCAAGTGTCATCCAAGTTATGGGCTGGTCAACCAATCGGCCATATCGAAGGACCATGGTGGTTCATTCAAATCTAGCTGCAAACCCAGATCCGATTCGCCGTGGGTCAGAACTTCAAGAACCAACATCTCCCAAGTTTTCATATAGAGGAAGAAGATGCAACACTCCACCACTGCATGTCATTTGGAGAGGCAGCATCGGCCTGTCCAAGTTCAAAGCTTGAACCAAACACCATAGCTTATTTCTTTGAGAGTTTCTATTATGGCATCGCATCGGAGTATATGTACTACTTCACATACGAAGATTCCGATCGGCAATACGAGCTTCCAGCCTTCAACATACTCAGCAGCTTTGAGTCAGTTGTCCTAGTTCTTAAGTCATTCATCACTCCCGCCATCTTGGGAACCAACATATCACATGGCCGCAAGAACTGCTCTTATGAATTTTACAATCCCTCGGTCGCAGCTCATCAACTAGGATTCGGTCAACAGCCGATCGGTCTGTACTTCGTAGATAAGATAAAACACCGAGAAGCAGTATCATCCAATTTGGAGATGGACCAAATTATAGCCCTCACACCGAACACAGATTATGAAATCCCTGACTGGCTGTGTACAAGCTTCACATCCAAACTCTACAAGACTTGGTGGAAGGAATGGAGTACACATATCTTCAGAGTACCAGCCTTCACATATTGCAGCCTTATCGCTCTTGAATTTGAAGGGATGGAAAACCCTCTAAGTTCTCAATCGGCATTACTTTCTTCCTTAATCATAATTTACTATTTCTAACTTTCTTCTTTAACCAGCTCAATGAGACAGAAATCCCGATCGTAAGCCTGAGCGGGAAGCAAATTCAATATGCAGTAAGTACTCCTTTCCCCCGTATCGGCTCCGATGCACCATCTCTGGCTGAAATCATGAAAGGCAAGCAAAAAAGAAAGCCGACCTCTATCAAGGTTATCTCTTCGAAAAGGATGAAGTCCGATCAATCCCAGATACACACCAAATTCTATTTCCAATTCCTTGACTCTAGACATCAAAACTAACTTCATTATAATACAGCTTATTGCCATAAGAAGCAAAACTCTTGCCCGATCGACTTCCCAAACCGATGAAGAAAAAGTTGCCCTTGCTGCGCGCATGCTTCTTAGCGCAATAGAGGTAATGATTCGATTGTTTCTTTATTGTATTTCATATAACTCTTAACAAAAAATCTTTCCAGGAAATGAACATAGTTCCCCCTGAGCCACAATTGGATCCAACCTCAGAGACTCCAATTCCACCCAGGAGCACGTAGTCATAGGCAACACACATAGACTCTTAACAATTGAAGCTCACATCTGCAGAGGGGCTCCATGCCACCCAGGAGCATGTAGTCATAGGCAACACACACCTCCATCAACTTCCATATGGTCTTCTGCATCGTCACATTGAGATTTCCCAACAACAATACAGAAGATGTCGTGCTCAAGCGTGTAGCTCTTGGTCTGGCGCTCATGTTCACGAAGGGGGCGATGCACCAGACCGTGAAGTCAGCCACCACTGCTGACGTCACGAGGTCAGCCCTGCGGCGTAGAGGGCAATGATGCAAAAGATGACCAGGTTCCATAGCTCGCCCAGCATGGGCAGATCCTCTCTCGTCACCACATCCTTCACTGGTAGAAGTACAGGGTGCGTCAAGCGGTTGTGGGTGGTTGGGACGACCATATAGACCAAACCTTTCCTCCATTCATCCCACTTCCCCTAGGCTCCCAGCTGAGGATACTGACTTCAACACTAGGGGCGAAGCAAGAAGCACAGACACCGATGATCTTGTTTGGGAATGATGACACCAGCACGAGACATGCTAGAACTATAGCACCTATGGTATGACCCCCAACAAACATCTCACACAAATCCACGAAGGAGAAAAGCATCAACGCCGGATTTGGGGTAAGATGCACCATAAGAAGCCAAAGAAGGGTGGCACCACTTGCTAAGGATGAAGGAATAGAAGATGGAAATCTCCCCTGGCTCCTTGGGGCGCAGTTGGGCATCCAGAGCATGGTCGCCCCAGCAGCCAAGAAGGGACAACTAGCTTTCAGATCTTCTCCAGTTGCTCCTTTTTGCCACGGGGGGGGAGATACGGGATGAGCTCGAATGCGAATGCCATGGCTAAAGTAGGGAAGCAAGGAGCGGTGGCCTTATGACACAAGAAGGAGAAAGAAGATGGGAGGCGCTCTAGTGGGTTAGCTGAAGCAAAAGGTGCAAGACAAAGAGGCAAGCCACCTTGCATAGCACCTTTATTTATGGGGCACTCCAAGCGGTGCCTAAGAGCCCACGCCACCACGACGTGGCTCAAGCGCGCGCGCATGGCGAAGAACACGAAAGCATTATTTTGAATAATTTGATCCCCATGGAGCTGCAAGGATATTAAGATATAGGAAGACTAGTAAGCCCAGTAGTGATGGCATCCTTAGAAGATGAATGTCCCCAAGCTCATAGTAGGCCTCACCCATGCAGGGAAACCGAAAGGCAAGGGTGGGAGGGCTATCGGAGATCATTAGATGGAGGTCCGCTTGGGCCCGTTAAGATAACAATGAATTTGGTCACAACCCAATAAGAAAAGGCTAAGATGCAGAACATGATGGGCTGACAATGTCCCAAGTCACCGCAACAGGCCACCGCAAACAAGATGGCCGGGGTGCTCCAGGGGGTGATGTTATCCCCTCGGGAGGAACCCGGTGCAAGGTGAAGAGCCAGGTGGACTTGGAATGATCTGAGGGGAAATTAATCCCTTCCCCAGGTGGCCATTCGCCAAGACCTCATAAAAGCCATTGTTACAGAGCAGGCATGCTGAAAAGGAAGAAGATAAGGCACGGCGATGGGATGCACCGTGCCAGGAGAGGAGCCCTGAAATGGGGCATAGTTGCCAATGTTGGTAACAAAGGCCACAGAGGGGTTGTCACCTGGTAGGCCCTTGGCGGGCCTTGACCAGGGGAGACGCCGCATGGCAAGGCACTAAAGGCCCTCGTACGTCAAGCCCCGCTCTTTCCTTCCCAACGAAGAAGGCTAAGGCGCTGGCTAGTGGGCCCCATGCAGCGAAGCACAAGGAAGATCCTCGAGAGCTGCACACAGGGGCATCCCGGGATGACGTAAGGGCACATGTTGTGTGGCGGATTCCATTCCTATTGCCACCGGAAACTATAGATTCATTTCACACTAAAGGCAGTTACCATCGCTTAACCTATAAAATCCCTTGCCCTCCAATGGGAAGGGGAAGGGATTTTTTATCAAAAAAATAGAGTTAGAGACAAACGGGACGTAGGATATTATGCTCCTGAGTGGCCCAAAACATCACGGTGTCAAGAATGAAGCAGAAACAACACTTAGCCTAAAAACCTCCCCCACTACAAGTGAAAGTTTCATTTGTACATTCCCTATTCGAATGCCTAAATTGAGGTCTCAAAAATCCGGCGGTCGGCGGTGCTCTGTCGACCCTCCCACCAACCACTAGCCACCGATCCCACTAGACCCAGTGGTGTAAGGACAATGGCCCCATGTGCCATGATATTGTGATTTTGGTGATTGAATGACGACATAGTCATTAGGACTAATAAGTTTGTTAAGTGATATGCATAGAAAATTACGTCCCAAGGATGATTCCAAAGCATAGCAAAAAATCAGAGAGTCTTACTTTGGAGCATCCAAGACATGGTATTGGCATGAGAAGCATACGGCGTACATATTGAGAAGCATATGCCATTTGAAGAAATCAAGAGAAGGGCATCGGCATATATTCTGATGTTACTATGTGTATACAGGGCGGATGATACAGCACTCAAGGCATGGACTTGTTCAAGTTGGGTCGACGATACCCTACATGGTGTATTATACGCAGACCATCGGTGCACAATCAGTGTACAAGTTACACAGAGACGATGTCAAGCAGCAGGCGGACAAAACCATATGGCCTATGGTGCGGCACCCATTGGCGTACAAGTTTGAAGGATTCGGCGTGTGCAAGTAGCCATTGGAAAAGTGGTTTCGACTGTTGGAAAAGCACACAACGTATTATACACCGATTGGGGTTTGGTACACGGCGGATTATACGGTGTTCACAGTTTCTGTGCACCTTTTGAGCAGCGGCTAGTTCAACCCTTTAGGCTATATATACCACCTCCATTCGGCCATTTCAAGGTGCTGGAGTCCAGAAGAAGTTCATCCACAACCACAAGACATCCAAGCCACTATTTGTGCTACATTGATCATCCATAGTGAGTGAGAGTTAGGATAGGCCTAGTGAGACAGTTTGCAAGGTGTTGGGCCTTGTGCTTGGTTCTAGAGTGAACCAACTTGTACTCTCTGTGTGCCGGCCCCCTGGAGTCTTGTTGACTCGCCAGCAAGTCTTCGATCCTCCGGCTTGGTGTGGAGCGGCGTCGATGGCATTGTGCTAGGGATGATGAGACCCCCTCATAGGTGGAGAAGCTCCGTAGTGAAAGTGGCGTCAAGATCTCCGAGAGAGTAGGTTGATGAGAGCAATGTCTTAGTGACTTGCACATCATCTTTCTTAGGGAGCCTTTGTGGCGAGCTCAAGGTTTTGACCGGGAAAGCAAGACTTGGCGACCAGAAGCATATCCTTTGTGGAGCTCCAACGTAGAGTAGGCGTTAGCCGAACCATGGGATAAATCTTCGTGTCAAGTTTGCATCTCTCTAACCCTTCTTTAAGCTTCCACATTTCATACTTGCAACTATGTGCCTTTACCTTTTCTAGAGTAATATCTTGATAGGATTGGCTCTAGGTTGCAAAACTCTTTTGGGTGGGTGCAAACACTAGAAGAAACTTTAGTTATACATCTAGATAGAATGTCTTAGTTTTATTTTATGCAATTAGATGTTTGTGGTAGGTTAAATTTTTAGAAAGTCTAATTCACCCCTTCATCTCTTAGCCTATCACGAGCATACCGCAGGAGATGGTGGCTTTGACGGCGCTGGACTGGCTCAACCGCTCCTACAACGATCTGAGCGGGGCAATGCCTTGAGGAGGCCAGTTCTGAACGTTCCCCGGCAGGTCGTTCCAAGGCATTAACTGGGGGCTGTACGGATGCCCGCTTCCCATGCGGTGCAACCTGACAACGTCGTCGGGTGCCAGGGCTCTGCCGCCCTTGTCACTGGATGGAACCTCAGGTGGCCCCAGGCTCGAAGTTGTCATGCTCTTCCTCTTCACTGCTTTAGGCTATCGATTCGGCTTCGCACTTCAATCGTTTTGAAGGGCGAGAGAGTTGCGGACGGGCCTGTGGCCAGGTGGCAAGCTCCCAAGGGTGGGATGCTGCCGGCGGGGGTTCGAACCCCCGTCTCGCACTCGCCTCCTACGAAGGCTGCGCCAAAGGCGCTTTCCAAAAAAAAAAAAGGGCGAGAGAGTTTGCCTACAGGCCAATATGGTCATAAATGTTGTTGTTTCCTGTTATATCTTGTTTTATCTACTACTATAATATGTGGTTTTAAAGTTAAGACCTTGTAACTGTGTTTTGAGCCTAGTGGGCACCGCTACTAATTAACAATAATTTTGAATACACCAAGCTTCCATTATCTTTAACGCTTCTATTTATCATTCTATCGTCAGCATGATGATGCGGGTATCAAAACCTGTAGTTATACTCCGATTAAGCACAGGTGCATGCTAGACATTTCTATGTAAGTGTATGTCTCAAGTAAATTGAGGTTGTGCGAGTACCTTAAAATGTGCCGCTTTTAAAAACGGAATGTAAAAACCAGTCTGAACCGGCAGTGAAAAGGCTTATGTAGTAGTGGTACTTTGAAAAACATCACACTCTCGGTCATCTTAAATTAAAAAGACGCAAAACAAGCGTGCCCCAGCTATCAAATCGCAGCAATCGACGTAACCAGGCATTCAGGGATCAAACGCCGGGACTTCACAACTGGGTCCCCGAGCAGCTTGGAACAACATTCTTGGGATGAGGCCCCTGTACTTGTCCTCCACCCTCTTCTCCAACAAGTACGAGATGATACGCACAACCTCCGATTTAACATGCATGTAGAGATCATGCGCGGCCTGCTTATCAGTCAGGACGTCTTGCCTGCCCTTGGTCGGAATCGGCTTCCCGAACTGGTAGTAGAATCGTCCGGGCATTTTCAGATACAGGCCCGGGAAGAACACCTCATGATCAACGTCCCTGCAAGAGCAGCATTTCAGGGTATATTCAGGAGCCATCAGTGCAAAGAGCTCGTGGTCAGATGCTTAGGTCTCGCAAAGCTCAAAGAAGAAACGATTTGTTGGTGTGCACCTTAGCTTCAGATGATTGCTATATGCTTGCATCATTTCCTTGCCGAAGGGTGCATTCTTGATATCTTCGAAGGTACAAAGCAGCTGCAGAACATTGTTTTCAGGTATGCATATCAGGTATGGGTCTTACAAATTATTTTTAAACCTTTATATATTGTCAGGAATGCTCATTCCTTCCTTTTTGTGCTTAATTTCTTATTTGCAAAAAAAAAAAGACTGCATCCCACCAAATACAAATAATGCTCATTCTTGTTTCAGGTTTGGACCAATCAAACTTCTGAAACATGACTAAAAGCCAAGAAACAGTACGAAAAACAAATGCTTTAATTAGTTGGGGAAAAAAAGAAGGAAAAATCCCATAGCATACTTCTAGCAGATCGTCCTCTCCAACGACTCCAAAAGGCACAATTGTGGCGTTAAACTGTGCTGCCAGCCTGACAAATTCGGCTTGAGATGGCCAGAACAGCCTGTGCTCTTCTCCCTGAAAAAGAATTTCATATGTATTCAGTTGCACACATTTCAGTGCTCAAGTACTTCAATTTAAGTTTGGAGATATTGCATTGTTTTGTTTCAAGCATGATCTCTACCCTACTGCTCAATGCATATTCACAAAGACGAATAAAGTAGAACCTTGCAATGGAGCGCCTCCCGGTGGCCGCCGGGGTAGAGGAGCACGAACTCGCCGGCCCCGAGCAGCTGGTAGATGGACTTGTACATCATGGGCACACCGCCCCACAGGTTGAGGAAGTCGAAGAAGTCATGGCCCTCCGACCAAACCCTCTTCTTGTTTGGGAAGAGCAGCGGGTGCGCAATGCCGCGCACGACGACCCCTTTCAGGCGCAAGAACTCTGCCGCAAGCGAGATCAGCTCGATTCCCAGAAGCATGTGGTTGCCGACGAGCAGCACCGGGCCGTCCTGTGGTACTCCAGCCAGACCCCTCACCACTGTGCCGTCTTCCAAAGTGGAGTACATCGCTGGGCAGGTCCGAAATCTGAGATCACTGCAATTTTTCATGAAAGAATTATTGTGTCATTCATTCTGAAGCATTACAGAGTGTTCAAGGTTCAATTGACGTGAAGACGTTAACAGGCGTTCATCCTGGTTACCGGGTAGCTTTGTCTACTTCCTTCAGCTCAGTTACAGATGGAGGGATGTAGTCGAAAACCCGGTGGTACCGCTTCGAATGGCGGTAGAGATCGGTGGACTTGATGATGGATGCAACATGAACACCGTACTCCTGAAATGCATGCTGAATTATATCACTGGGTCTGTTGGAGAGTATCTTCTGACGTCTCGACAGTTAAACCTCACCAGAAGTAAGCTGTGCCCATGCTTCTCAAAAAAGTAGATTTTGCATTTTGGTAACAACTTCTGTAGCCTGTCAGCTTCATCTTTGCTTGGAAGTAACTTGTCAGCACAGCTGATAGAGCATACAAAACTAAGAATTATTGTCCAACAATGTAATGGAACATATCAAAGTGAAAAATTTTAGTGAAACTGGAAGCAGATAACCAAATCACTTAAAGCAGCTGATAAACCTGACAAGGAGTAAAACTTCAGCTTGAACTGACTGTAGACGATAATTAGCATAAGAGGCAGCCCGTTTGATCAGCTTCATTTTCCATTTCAGTGTGTCCTCTGGTATTTTGTCCAGTATGTTCTACAATGGTAGGATAATATTCTGATCACACCTTGTGTATGATTACAAGACAAGTGCAAGGTAATTGGTTCATCTTTAGAATTATTCATACATCTCTGTATATCATTTAATGAAACTGATCCGGAAATAAGATGTGAAAAAACTGTAGATACCGAATGCTTCAGGAAAGATGACATGTTATTTGTCAATCTGTTCAGTGCTGCTAACGGATGCTTCCCATTTATCATGCTACTCACTGCCATGTGCACTTCATTGTCTGGTCTCATGATCGGGAAGAGCAGAGGAAACAAATACACAATGTTAAGTAACTACTATGATAATAATTTACTGCACATGGTTTGAAATGCAAAACCATAATATGACGGATTCATCGAAGATACAATAAACTCACAAGCAAGTGACCTAATTACTACTAACTTACTATCAGCTAAACCTATCGCTATGCTTATGTTAGTTTTTAACTTACTTCTAGGCTTTTACGAATTTTGCACTGCAACGTGTATGTACTTACCAATGTTGCAGTTCAGTAGAGCTGTAATTGCCATACAAGCTTGATCTGAGAAGAGGCTGAAAAAAGATAGAAGCTGCTGTATGCCTGACTTCTCATATGATGTAGCTTTTGCAGGGAGAAAGGGAGAAAAACTTATGGGTCAAATATTCCAAAAATTTTAGAAAGATTAATATATTAAAAAACATGTACCCTATTAGATACCTGGATTTACTAACACCAGTATCAAATCAATGTGTGGATTACGAGCAGCTACTGCAAGGGCGAGGCATCCTCCAAAAGAATTTCCCAATAGATAGATGGGTTTATTGGGAGAAGTGGCATGCTCCTTCCTTACAACATCTTCTACCATTGTAACAAGATCTGAAAAAGAAAAGCAGCTAAACAATACAATCTTGAGAACTTCGAAGCTGGCTAACCATTCTTCATTATGAACCATAAAATAAGTTTAGAAAATGGATTTAAATTGAGATGGGAAAGAAACTTGCTTAGATCGAAAATCCTTCAGTGAACTAATTCACAAACGTTTGCGTACCTTCAAATGGTGTGCGATCATGAAAAGGAACGTGCATGCATCTAAGTTCAAAAATCCTACAGATGGGAACAGTAAGTATCCGACATTATTCAGTTATCAGAATAAATGAATAATAACTAACTAAAATTGTCCAGAATTTTTATAAGCTTTTCTTTGTTTCTTACCTTCCAAGTGCCTTGTGATGCATGAACAGCCCCATCCCCATTCCATCAACTCCTAAAAGTTTAGTTGTCATCCAAAACTCTTTGATGCATTACACAATACACACTACGGAAATGCATATAACACATTTGATCAACAATTAGACGCATGCTTTTACCTGGCAAATACAACATCAAGGGGGCATCTTCAATAGGCAAACCAGCATCGACCGGACAAAACCAGCGTGGCGGCCCACTGTCATGCTGCACCAGCTCCCCAAGTGATTCGTAGTAGTAATCTAGGTTCTTCACCGTCTGGTACCCATCGTCATACAGTGGTTCAAGCCCCCTGTAGCTCGCCTGCAACCTCCCCGCATGCTTCACCTGGTAGCTGGTCCTCCGAAGCGAGCCATGCCATTGTCGCCCTGGTCGCCAGAGAGCAGCGGCCTGCGTGTGTAGTGGAGGAGATAGAGTCGCCATTGCTGTGAGCTAGAAAGTTTTTTCGGGAGTTCTTGGCATGGTTTTGGAGAAGCCCAGGAGAGAACGGAGTCATGCGTTAGGGAAGTTTCAAGGTTTGCAACGGAATAACTGAAACGGAATGAGGCACAAAGGGTGTGAGTTTCGACATTGAGTATTGTAGGCTTGCACTCCACTGTTTAAATTTTTGTGTGATCTGATCATGTGGAAATCAATCACGTGACGTTTCGATACTAGAGTCTAAATTATGCTAATTGAAAATATTTTGTAGACAGATAAATTAAACATCTATTTTGGGGAATTGCAAATAGCTAATTTGTGAGCATTGTAAATATTGAATAGGAAATATAACAACCATTAACGTAGATATTCTCGATAATAAATTCATTAGATTTTAGTATTTTACAAGCACATTTCAACAGAAAAATAATAGTTAAAGTTGCACCTTGAAAACCATGAAAAATAAAAAAAGATGTAAGTATTTTAACCACGCAAGGAGTTGTGCTTTTGCTTAGCTTCCTCCTGACTGAGCTCAAGAGGTTACTCTCCATCAATGAACCTGAATTGGTAGCACGAGATTTAAGGCTGCAATTTTGTGGATGTTTTGGCGTTCAATATGACTCCTTAAGATTTATGTTTCTTTCAAGAATACCCTAGGTGGAAGCCCTACATGATTACCAGAATTTAAGATGAACTAGGTCCATGCCCGTGCGTTGCTACGGGAAGAAAACAAAATTGTAAAAGCGATAAAATTGGCGCGACAAAAACATGCTTATTTAGATTACCAAATATGCGTGACAGGACGTATATAGACATATATATTTTATAATCCAAGTGAATACACAATAATATGAATGGGTTGGATAATATGACTCAAACAAATAATCAATAATCTAAAAAAGTTCAACCAATACGGTAGTTCTCTCGAAAACAAAAATGTATTAACATGATTGAAACTATATGACTAACAACTCTATTTTATTTCATATTTTTTATCTTGCTAAGATATCTTTTTGATATCAGACCGTAGTAATTTCATGTAGACATTTGCTTCAGATGCCAATACATCAATCACAAAAATCATGTCTCATAGGTTCGTGCCTGTGCGTTGCTACGGGAGCAAAAACAAATTATGAACGATACAAAATTGGGCAAGAAAACACGTATTGAGATCACCAAATAAAAGTGATAGGGCACATGGAGAGCCACGAATATTATATAATTCAAGCAAATACAAAATAATATAAATGTGTGAGAGATATGACTCAAGCGAATTACAATATTTTAAATACTTCAAAAATTACAGTACTTTGAATAATTCAACCAAATCAGCTAATTCTCTCCAAATCAAAAGCGTAACAAACTAATAACATGATATTCAAGCAAAATCCTACCAACTATAAATTGGATGTACTAAATTTCATCTCAACAAAAAAATAAAATTATACATAGGAAAAAAAAACAGGAGCTGTCGATGCATAGTAAGCCAGGAGGGCAGTCGAAGAGGCCAAGGCCGGCAGTGATGTCGTACCTATTTGCCATGCAAGTTGGACCATCCATGGTACCTTCAGACCACAACATGGATGAATAAAAAAATATGAGTACATCTCTTACCAGAACGTACTTTTGGACGGATTTGCATTCAGCAACCGTAATAATATTCGACGTAGGAATGTGGCATGCTATAGGTGAGCGTGCCATGTCACATCGCCCCACAGAACAAACATATTGTCATCCACACCCAAAACATCACCTAGCTTGGTGATCTATAATTAAGCAATGATGAATCTGTCAGCAATCATCTTCAGTTGCCAGAAACCATATATATTGTAAGGATGACCATGGTTGCTCACCTTGCTGCTGCATGCATACCACAAGGTAGACACAGTTATCATACTATGACAGTAAAAAGGAGAGATGCTACACAATATATTGTTCCAGGCAATACCCTATGTTTCTGCAAAAGCACAATCTATCAGTATATTATGGACTACAGCAGCAGGAAAACACTATAGAGTTCTTAAGTATGGATATATTATCTCTTCCTACATAATTGGTAGATTGAGAGGCTGTTATGGAAAACTATAAAATTAGCCATCATGATTTCATAGAGAAAACTATAGAAACTCAGCAAAAAGGGCATACTATTAAAAAATTGGAGTAATTAGATTTTTACAAGTTTATTTAGCTGATATTAGGTTTTCATGTACGACACTCACACCATATTGGGGCTCCAACATTCACTTTAATTAGGACTAAAACTAACTGTACGCATAGGCGGACGCATGATGCATACACATTTGTTTATTTTTTGGCAGTTTGATTTTATCATACTAACTTGATTAAACTAAGTTTTATTACAGGAGAAGCCAATACTATGGCATTAGCAATTAATAGCAAAATTATTAAACACCAAAATAACAAATTGAAATTCTATAGTGTTTTCCTGCTGCTGTAATTAGGAATATTTGTGAGCTGCTGCCTTAAATCCCAGCCCTGCACATATCAGAACAGCTCTCTCCCGGGAAATTGGGAGTAATCACTGGAAGAACATTAACTTAAAAAAACTAACCAGCCATCCTTCCCAGCTTTCCCCTTGCTTGGACGTGGCCAGAAGCCCTTAGTAACAATGCGAGGAAACTGGTTTTGTAGAAGAGAATGCAAAAGTACACTGGTATGAATGATATGTGAGAAGATGAAAGGATACATGACTATTTTATAATTCAAGCGAAAACAAAATGATATGAATGGATTGTATATAATAGAATTCAAACAAATCACTGGTTATTTAAAATAGTTCAATCGACACTTAAAGTAGTAATAGTTCAATCGACTCTATTTATTGAAAGTATCAGAAAAACAACTCTATTTTATTTCATAGTTTTTTATCTGACTAAGATATTTTTTTAGATCAGACGGTAGTAATCGCCTGTAGGCATTAGCTTCAGACACAAATATATCGATCCTTTTAGTTCACAAAAGGAAATCTTCATCAATTCATCAATGAAAGAAACAAATAACAATTTTAAAATCATAACTTCAAACCCTGCAAACAAGTAACTTTTCTGACTATGAAAACAATAATTAAATCATTCAAATGGGCAATCTGGTTGAGGCTAATTTGATTAGAACATATGAAAACAATATGAGGATACCTGACAAGATTCAAGTAGATTCTTCAGTTGGTAAGCAATAACTATTAATAAATATATGGATTAGAGAACAACATATTTCTAGTAATTTAAAGGATGGCAAAATAATTTTCTTGATCAAAAGATGCACACATAGAAGTAGGCGATGTTAATTGTGAACCTTGAGAAGCCACTTGAGCTTCTCAGAACACCCTCCTGATCTGTATAGAGAAATTAGGTGGGTGATCTCCAAGATTCTACTGTCTACTGAACAAAGAAAATTTATTGAATAGCAGAGCAGTAGCTCAGATTTTATTGCCTCGTGTACACATGCTATCTGATCAAATTCAGATATGCACTTGTCTGATCAAATTCAGATAGAATAATTATGAATAATTTTTCATATATAGTTGCCCATCTAATGTACCTCAAAAGACCAATAGAACTTTTGCTATGAAATCAACATAATGTGCATTGATTCATAAACAAAATGACTGCTTGCATTCATTACTTGGCATCCTACCTCCAATTTTTATGGGCACTTCTACATACAAGAAAGCAAGTAGGCTCCTTGTCCTATCCAAGTACACACAGGCACAATGTGCACCTCTATTAAGAATTAACATATACATGCTATACATGGAACCTTCACCTATATTTAGACTTCCATACATTTGAGGTGCACGACTTCCATACATTTGAGGTGCTGCCCTTCTAGACTTCCAAATAGCTTTATAATATGTTGCTTATAGTTTCGTCGAGAGCAAGGGTAAACAGTAAATAGATATTAACACAGTTTGGGTTTGTTTTTTAAAAAAGGATGGCTTACAGGTAAATGTAAAATTACTGAACACACATGTGACTGAAAGCAACTATCCTTTGGTATTTGATGACCTGTAAAAGCAGAAAATAACCAGGAAATGAGCAGTTTCCTAAATAGGGATAGATATAACNATGCTCATTCTTGTTTCAGGTTTGGACCAATCAAACTTCTGAAACATGACTAAAAGCCAAGAAACAGTACGAAAAACAAATGCTTTAATTAGTTGGGGAAAAAAAGAAGGAAAAATCCCATAGCATACTTCTAGCAGATCGTCCTCTCCAACGACTCCAAAAGGCACAATTGTGGCGTTAAACTGTGCTGCCAGCCTGACAAATTCGGCTTGAGATGGCCAGAACAGCCTGTGCTCTTCTCCCTGAAAAAGAATTTCATATGTATTCAGTTGCACACATTTCAGTGCTCAAGTACTTCAATTTAAGTTTGGAGATATTGCATTGTTTTGTTTCAAGCATGATCTCTACCCTACTGCTCAATGCATATTCACAAAGACGAATAAAGTAGAACCTTGCAATGGAGCGCCTCCCGGTGGCCGCCGGGGTAGAGGAGCACGAACTCGCCGGCCCCGAGCAGCTGGTAGATGGACTTGTACATCATGGGCACACCGCCCCACAGGTTGAGGAAGTCGAAGAAGTCATGGCCCTCCGACCAAACCCTCTTCTTGTTTGGGAAGAGCAGCGGGTGCGCAATGCCGCGCACGACGACCCCTTTCAGGCGCAAGAACTCTGCCGCAAGCGAGATCAGCTCGATTCCCAGAAGCATGTGGTTGCCGACGAGCAGCACCGGGCCGTCCTGTGGTACTCCAGCCAGACCCCTCACCACTGTGCCGTCTTCCAAAGTGGAGTACATCGCTGGGCAGGTCCGAAATCTGAGATCACTGCAATTTTTCATGAAAGAATTATTGTGTCATTCATTCTGAAGCATTACAGAGTGTTCAAGGTTCAATTGACGTGAAGACGTTAACAGGCGTTCATCCTGTTTACCGGGTAGCTTTGTCTACTTCCTTCAGCTCAGTTACAGATGGAGGGATGTAGTCGAAAACCCGGTGGTACCGCTTCGAATGGCGGTAGAGATCGGTGGACTTGATGATGGATGCAACATGAACACCGTACTCCTGAAATGCATGCTGAATTATATCACTGGGTCTGTTGGAGAGTATCTTCTGACGTCTCGACAGTTAAACCTCACCAGAAGTAAGCTGTGCCCATGCTTCTCAAAAAAGTAGATTTTGCATTTTGGTAACAACTTCTGTAGCCTGTCAGCTTCATCTTTGCTTGGAAGTAACTTGTCAGCACAGCTGATAGAGCATACAAAACTAAGAATTATTGTCCAACAATGTAATGGAACATATCAAAGTGAAAAATTTTAGTGAAACTGGAAGCAGATAACCAAATCACTTAAAGCAGCTGATAAACCTGACAAGGAGTAAAACTTCAGCTTGAACTGACTGTAGACGATAATTAGTATAAGAGGCAGCCCGTTTGATCAGCTTCATTTTCCATTTCAGTGTGTCCTCTGGTATTTTGTCCAGTATGTTCTACAATGGTAGGATAATATTCTGATCACACCTTGTGTATGATTACAAGACAAGTGCAAGGTAATTGGTTCATCTTTAGAATTATTCATACATCTCTGTATATCATTTAATGAAACTGATCCGGAAATAAGATGTGAAAAAACTGTAGATACCGAATGCTTCAGGAAAGATGACATGTTATTTGTCAATCTGTTCAGTGCTGCTAACGGATGCTTCCCATTTATCATGCTACTCACTGCCATGTGCACTTCATTGTCTGGTCTCATGATCGGGAAGAGCAGAGGAAACAAATACACAATGTTAAGTAACTACTATGATAATAATTTACTGCACATGGTTTGAAATGCAAAACCATAATATGACGGATTCATCGAAGATACAATAAACTCACAAGCAAGTGACCTAATTACTACTAACTTACTATCAGCTAAACCTATCGCTATGCTTATGTTAGTTTTTAACTTACTTCTAGGCTTTTACGAATTTTGCACTGCAACGTGTATGTACTTACCAATGTTGCAGTTCAGTAGAGCTGTAATTGCCATACAAGCTTGATCTGAGAAGAGGCTGAAAAAAGATAGAAGCTGCTGTATGCCTGACTTCTCATATGATGTAGCTTTTGCAGGGAGAAAGGGAGAAAAACTTATGGGTCAAATATTCCAAAAATTTTAGAAAGATTAATATATTAAAAAACATGTACCCTATTAGATACCTGGATTTACTAACACCAGTATCAAATCAATGTGTGGATTACGAGCAGCTACTGCAAGGGCGAGGCATCCTCCAAAAGAATTTCCCAATAGATAGATGGGTTTATTGGGAGAAGTGGCATGCTCCTTCCTTACAACATCTTCTACCATTGTAACAAGATCTGAAAAAGAAAAGCAGCTAAACAATACAATCTTGAGAACTTCGAAGCTGGCTAACCATTCTTCATTATGAACCATAAAATAAGTTTAGAAAATGGATTTAAATTGAGATGGGAAAGAAACTTGCTTAGATCGAAAATCCTTCAGTGAACTAATTCACAAACGTTTGCGTACCTTCAAATGGTGTGCGATCATGAAAAGGAACGTGCATGCATCTAAGTTCAAAAATCCTACAGATGGGAACAGTAAGTATCCGACATTATTCAGTTATCAGAATAAATGAATAATAACTAACTAAAATTGTCCAGAATTTTTATAAGCTTTTCTTTGTTTCTTACCTTCCAAGTGCCTTGTGATGCATGAACAGCCCCATCCCCATTCCATCAACTCCTAAAAGTTTAGTTGTCATCCAAAACTCTTTGATGCATTACACAATACACACTACGGAAATGCATATAACACATTTGATCAACAATTAGACGCATGCTTTTACCTGGCAAATACAACATCAAGGGGGCATCTTCAATAGGCAAACCAGCATCGACCGGACAAAACCAGCGTGGCGGCCCACTGTCATGCTGCACCAGCTCCCCAAGTGATTCGTAGTAGTAATCTAGGTTCTTCACCGTCTGGTACCCATCGTCATACAGTGGTTCAAGCCCCCTGTAGCTCGCCTGCAACCTCCCCGCATGCTTCACCTGGTAGCTGGTCCTCCGAAGCGAGCCATGCCATTGTCGCCCTGGTCGCCAGAGAGCAGCGGCCTGCGTGTGTAGTGGAGGAGATAGAGTCGCCATTGCTGTGAGCTAGAAAGTTTTTTCGGGAGTTCTTGGCATGGTTTTGGAGAAGCCCAGGAGAGAACGGAGTCATGCGTTAGGGAAGTTTCAAGGTTTGCAACGGAATAACTGAAACGGAATGAGGCACAAAGGGTGTGAGTTTCGACATTGAGTATTGTAGGCTTGCACTCCACTGTTTAAATTTTTGTGTGATCTGATCATGTGGAAATCAATCACGTGACGTTTCGATACTAGAGTCTAAATTATGCTAATTGAAAATATTTTGTAGACAGATAAATTAAACATCTATTTTGGGGAATTGCAAATAGCTAATTTGTGAGCATTGTAAATATTGAATAGGAAATATAACAACCATTAACGTAGATATTCTCGATAATAAATTCATTAGATTTTAGTATTTTACAAGCACATTTCAACAGAAAAATAATAGTTAAAGTTGCACCTTGAAAACCATGAAAAAAAAGATGTAAGTATTTTAACCACGCAAGGAGTTGTGCTTTTGCTTAGCTTCCTCCTGACTGAGCTCAAGAGGTTACTCTCCATCAATGAACCTGAATTGGTAGCACGAGATTTAAGGCTGCAATTTTGTGGATGTTTTGGCGTTCAATATGACTCCTTAAGATTTATGTTTCTTTCAAGAATACCCTAGGTGGAAGCCCTACATGATTACCAGAATTTAAGATGAATTCCAATCTGGGGTACACTCCACACCTTACCACAAACTGGGTTAGACTCATTTCCTGCATGATCGCACTATACATTAGTGTACGTTATGACATGAAACAAAATCCAAGACATACAGTGTATATAAATTTGTTTCTTTTTTTGCGGAAGACAGATTTGTTTCAATCGGTCACAGTTTACTCTAAAATTTTTGCTACAGTTTTTTGCTTGTTGCATGAGACAATTGGCTTTGTTTTTCTTCAACTGAATTTTTTATATTTTTCTAGCACACATGTGGACATTTTTCTTTCAATTTTCTTATTTTGTTTTCCTAACATGTTGGAAAGAATCTAAATATACTGCATGAACAATAAAGTATATTCCAGAAACCATCATAATAGATTGTGACATGTTTGATATACTACATGAACCATGGAAACATACTGCAATAAAAAGCCTGATATAACTGGGAGGAATAAAAATATAATATAGAAACAAACAATCTGTTTTGATATCAAGTTATGTCAGTGTTGTGGAGAAGTCCACATCGACCAAATATACCATCACATATAGAATACACGAAGACCGCTTAGAAGTTTTAAGTATCTCCTTTTATTCTTTTTAACTGATAAGGCATGTTCCCATTTAGCTAGAACAAAATGTTTTATTCCTTATTTTTAATGTTGATGTAATATTAGTCAGTAATATATGCTAAATTTCCATATAAATTGTTATTAAACAACTGAATGTAATTTCGTTGGCAAGGTAATTCAAGTTGCATTGTTTGCTTCAGCTCATGAGTGATCAACATGACAACCAGTTTTCATATCTAGGTAATGGAGACCCCGTGGAGGAGTTTGTGAAAAGCAGAGTTGCTCTTTTATTTTATAATGGACATAGTCTTAAATACCTTAGAAATTCTCGTATAAAAAATAAATTCCAGTCAGATTTGTTATTTTGTATGATTTTTTCTAGATTAAGTTTGCATATCAATTTACACCAACGTACACCTATGGATGCACTACATTTCCACCGAGAGGGGTTGCACTGTTGTTTCTTTCATTTCAGGGTTGAGTTCTTTTACGGTACTCCATACTACTCTATACTAGTGTCTAAAAAGGACTAGTATAAAAAGATCATACGGTTCAGATTAATTGTATACTACTGAAAACTGTAGTATAGTAATATACAATGGGTAGTATAGCAGTATATGGGTATTTTGGGAAATAAATAATAGCGTAATTGATTTTAAAAAATAACTTTGATCCTTGACACGTATTTTTGTATTTTCAATCTCTAATTTCATTTTCATCTAGTGAAATTACTAAACCACCTCTTACTTATGGGGGTCTATACTATATACCACTCATTGGTAGCATAGAGTACTGTAAAAGAGCTCTCAGGGTTTCGACGTCTTGCCTCTTTCTTTTTGTGGTTAGTTCGTTTTTTTCCTCCATCCCTGTGTAACACGACTAACACCCCCCCCCCCTACCCCCCAAGCCCTTACGCTGTAATTGCCCTAATCCCGTGTCTGCTTCCACCTTAATCAATGGGAAATGCTCTTGCTTTTAAATTTTTTTTACAAAAAACATATATTGAAGTCTAAAGCATGAAATGGTCACTGGTGTATTACCAAAAAAAAGAAAGGTGGTTCTTTGTTTGAACAAACATGGATATATTATCATGCCGATCACTATCGATAAACCACTTACACCCCGGTCAAAATACTGTCAAAAATATACACATGCAATATTTTTTTGTAGGACATGTAATCTACTTCTGTACAGTGTGTAATGGAGGAAATTTCCTCTGAATGCATTGCATCTGATCAAAGAATCGCGGTCAACTTGCAGATGTCCTGCCCTACTTTCACTTGATTCTTTTTCCTACTTTGTTTGTGTGAGCTTTCAAATATCCAATCACACTAACACCCAAGCTTCATGGGTCAAAAGTTGGGACTTGGGCAGAGATGCCCCATGTTGCATGGTATAGCGTACGCTGCGCTATACTCCTGTAAGGGTCTTCCTCCCTCTTCCTCTTTAGATATGACATTATCTCCTCCACTTCTGATTTTATGCATAGATACACTTCATTTGCACTCTTTCTGTCTCTGACAAGGTTGTTCATCCCTTTCATTTCGATTGGTTTGCCGAATAGGTAGTAGAACCGGCCAGGTACCTTTGGGAGAAGAGCAGGCAAGTGCATGTCTTGATTCCCATCCTCCCCTTTGACACTATCCCTGAAATGAATAATGCATTCCATGAAAGATGAATGAACAATAGTTCTGTTGAGCAAGCACAAAGATAAGATCTGATAATTCTGTTTTGATTTAGGAGGAAATAGCTCGAAATCTGACCTCACTCTGTCGGCTTCTTTGTTGATTGACTCTATCCATTCGCGAAGGCCGGGGACGTTCTTCTGATCATTGTAATCCAGAACCAACTGCAGAATGAGTGCGCAGATTAAGTGATTAATTTCATCAGTATGCTGTACAGAAACATAATTAAAAATGTGCAATATCATAGCTTATAGCCCGTAGCCATCATGCATTTTTTTCAGACAAAGGAATACTGAAGCAAAACAACACCTTGCAAAAAAATGGGTCAGGCAAGCTTTTATTTCTAGCTAATGGGCAGGCTGACTCTTGAATACTATATACAGTGAAGGGTGCAATTTAGTATTAGTTTAGGCTAGATTTGTTGTTTGATAATGGTAAACAGTTATTGTACTAAACCACGATCTATTGATTTTGTCGGAGTAGTGTTTTTTATCTAAAGTTTCCGAGAGGTGGCATATCTAAAGCTAACCATTTTCTATGGTATTTTAATCATAGAGCATGGTATTTTCAGATCTAAATGATAAAGCAAAGACATGGATCAACAGATATCTACCTCTAGAACATCGTCTTCTCCAACACAGCCAAAGGGTATGACAGTAACACCAAACCGTGCAGCCATTCTTACAAATTCTGGTTGATCTGGCCAAAACAACTTGTATTCTTCACCCTGCAAAATTCAGTAGATATTTACAGCAAGGAGTAAGCAAAAGGTGGTCCACAAACTGGATTTCAAGTAGCCGTTATTCTTTTTCATACCCATACCAGTAGCTCGTTAAGTTTAGCACATCATAATTGGAAATCATTCTGGTAATAGTTTTATGTACCACTAATTGTTCAATCAATGCTAGTAATGGGGAATTGGTCAAATTAAGCAAACCTTCCTATGCAGAGCTTCCCGAACACCGCCAGGATAAAGCAGAACAAATTCATTCCTCTCAAATAGTTTGTACATATTGATTGGGGTGACCGGTAGTCCACCATACATAGAAACTGTATCCAACCGAGATGACTCCTGGCGCGAGGACTCAAATTTTGTTCCAAACAAAACTGGATGAGCCAAGCCACGTACAATTGTTTTCTTCTCCCTCAGGAACTCTTCATACAGTGGACTCAATTCAATTCCCAAGAGTGCATGATAGCCCACGAACAAAACAGGACCCTGATCAGGAACGCCAGAAAGACCACGGACAATTTTTCCATTCTTCAGGGTGGACATCATGACTGAGCTCAGTGCAAGGTGGAAAAGTCTGCAGAAGATTCAGTTTGCCATTTTGCAAAAAAGTAGAATATAACTTTAAGAATTTCAATACATACTTGTGATCCTCATCAAATGTTTTCTTGAACTCACTTAAAGTAGGAGGGAGATAATCAGTTACAAAATCCCTTTGTCTTCCACGGCGGTACATGTTTACTCCCTTTATGACAGATAACAGATTGATGCCATCCTCCTGTGCAAGTACATTATGACTTCAAGAACAGGAGGGAAAAATGCACTGCTTGGTACAAACACTATAATCGGATGGAAACAACAGAAGAATTGCGAGTGTGATGCGATGTACCAAGAGTAGTGTGTGACCATTGTCCTTGAAGTATCGAACTCTGCAGTTCTTAAGTGCCTTGAATAGTCGATCTGCTTCGTCTCCGCTGGGTAAAAGATTGTCGTTACCACTGAATACATGTATATATATATACACTATGAGACCAAACATGTGGAGATTAGAAATTGATGGACAACAAAACTATGCGGTATCAACAGAAAATATTAAAGCGAGGACCTAGCAAGAAGTAGAACTTCTGCTTGTACAGCATGAAGACGAGAATTTGCATAGGCTGCTCCAGTCTTTAGAAGTTTAAGCTTCCAGAAAAGAGTATCCCTTGGTATAATATCTGCCAATTCCTGAGATTAAAAAAAAGCATGGAGTGAAAATGAATATTTGAAGTGTTGCCCCCTAAAGATTAAGTAATCCCATCATGCAGTTAGATTTGTAACTGATCTCGAAATGGAAAGATATAAAGAACACAAACTTCCAAGATAGTAACTTAAAAGAAATAAATGCATGTTCTACATTTGAAAAACACGCAATAGGGTAAAGTTTTGTCACACATTTTCGTGAAATTATAGAAGAATGGTTGTAAGAGCGAGAACTGCTCTAGTACATGTTAGGTGCCTAGCGGTGTTAAAAGCCTTAGAGCTATCGAGTCGAGTTAGACACTTCCTTTCTCGAACCAGCAGGACAGCTGCCCGTCAATCCGTCACTATAGGAGAATAACTGTTTTATTTACAATCCAGAAACAAACAAGGATCATATGGTCCCTGTATCAATAAACACTAAGCACCACAGATACATAGACAACAACCAGTAATACAACTCTCAATATTATGACGTTGAGGTTGAGATTTTAATTAAAGTACACTCTGTTTGGTGTGTAGCATGATTGTAGCTGTAACACAAACTTCCATGGTGTTGAGGTTTATTTGTTGGCCGTATCTCTATTTGGTGCGTAACATGATTGTTAATGTAGACTAAATGTGTTGGTGTGTGTCTCTCCCTAACCAGAGAGCTTTTCTACTTGGCCACTTTTCTCTCTTTATTATGAAGACGTGCTACTCCCTTCCTGTTTGAGAGAAAAAGGACTAATCTGATAATATTTATGAAGTTTAGAGTCCTTTTAAAAGTATAGATAGCAGAATTCCACATGTGCGAGCAAAGGTGTGGAAAACTAACCGAGAGCAAAGGCAGCATTGAAGTGAGACTGTCTGACAATTTCTGTAGAGTTTCTGGAGGAGATAGGTTGTTCTCAATGCTAACCGAAGCCATCTTCAGAGGGTCACCTGTTGAAACGCATCCTTGGAAGTAAGAACATAGCAAAAAGATATATTTTTTATTTCTACACTGATTACAGCTCTAATATGTTTTCTACCGCCAAAAAAATTCATATGGCCTTTGCCATTTAAATTTCACAAAAAATGAAGTATAAAATAAAGGTAAATGCTATAAAAGCATAAGAATTTTTGGGGAAATAGCAAAATCTGGACAGCGCCAAAAAACACAACGATTAATTTTGAATTAGTCTTCAAGATTTCAAGTAATCTTACTATCCAAAATATTTGGCAACAATAAAGTTGAGTACAATGAGCACATCTTCCCTAGTACAGTACTTGTAATAGTGTGGGTTTGTCAAAAAATATTTACAAAAATGATCGACAACTTCCCCTCTCATTACCACCTGTTTTTTATTTTTTTACTATTTGTGTTTCTACATCTTGTAGTCTTTAAAATTATTCTGTATGCCCCTGCTTTTTTTGCTTGATGACCAAATAGTCTTGACCTAGCAGAGGTAGCAGGAAAAGAAATGGAAGCTACATAGTGCAGGAAAAGAGCAAGCAGAGACTCCATGGTCGTAGAAAAGGAAATTAGAGATCAAACCAACAGCAAAAGAAATGTCAATAAAGAGAACATTTCTTGTATGGATATTATAGCTCAAACCAATTACCAAAGTTAAATTTCTTTAGAACAATGTGTAACATGTTTTAATATTAAATATACTAAGGAAGAAATTCTTTATGAATATCCAAGACTAACTTTCTTAATTAGGTAAAAGTGAAAAGAAGGTCAGGATCATGTTATTCAGTCGATGTGAATTGGAAAAGGCTAATACGGACTCAAGAGTATTTCGAAATTCAAATAAGAGTTAATAGGAGGCATACCCATGACAAAACTGAGAAGATATGGAACTGTAACATGAAACTCGTTTGGCATTGATTCCAAAAGAGGCAATATTGGCTGCAATGGAGTCTTTGCAAATGATGTAGCTGAAAAGGAAAATCAGGTTAATTGGAAAGAAACCTGGAAAAACAGTATAAAGAAAAGTATCTATTCAAATCAAATCTGAAACTAAAAATGATCACCTGCCTGGATTTACTAGTATGAGAACCAAATCAATTTGTGGATTACGAGCTGCCACTGCCACTGCAAGGCATCCACCAAAGGAATCTCCGACAAGGTATATTGGTCTGTTTGGTGATAAACCATGCTCATGTTTGATAGTATTTTCAACAGTTTGCAGTAACCCTGTAAGAATTTGTAGTCACATGTATCAGAAAAGAGGGACATTTGGATTACTCATCCCTCAGTCTCTTGAACAAAAAAATGCACGAAATTCAATAATGCATTCTCATAATTTTGCAAATTTCTACAGTCAGAGTTGGCTGGTACAGAAATCTTAGAAAACATACTTATCTGTAAGATAACTAAATATCTCTCGAACGGGCGTGCCATATTAAGAAATCTTTGCTTTAGAGTTGTTCACCAAATAATTACTTCACAACTATAGAATAGTGACACGGACCAAGTGCAGCAACATGGTACCTTCAAATGGTGTACGATCATTGACTGGTATATGCAAGCAACGAACCTCGAATGCTCTGTTGAATTAACAGAGGCAAAAGAGTTAGAAAGATTATTAACTCAACAAGCTCCATGAATGACAGAAGCAAACAAAATGACAGCTAAAGAAACAGGCGGAGATGGTAATAGGTATAGTCAAAATTACTTGGACTTGACGACATCCACTGTTCAGGAACAATAAACTTTACAAAATGCTACTTCACAATTAGATCACTATGTTTAATTTGTTCTATTGAGTATTGGCGCCTTAGATGGAGTAGTTGGATAAACACAATAGTCAAGATAAATCAAGAAGGAAAAAGAGACAGACCACTTTTGACACATGGACCGGTTTAGCAGTAGAAAAGATTGGGGAAGAAAAGGCATGGACGTCTAGTGGATCAATCACTAGTGGACAAGTTAGTCATCTCTACTTTTTTTTTGATACATTTGTAGACAATGACTGCACGGAGCTGAAGTAATCAGAAACGATGGGAGTGCGTCTTTTATGATTGACTAGGATTAAACTTGGATACTCTGATACCAGTGGATCAGTGGCATGGACAAAGCGTACTAGCAAACACTTGCGTATATCACATGTAAAAACAGGGGGAAGAAAACATATCGTTAATCCTTCAGTAATTTCATTAAAGCTGGTTTCCTCAAAGAAAGATTCATTGAAGTTGGCAGGGAAGAAAACTGATAAAGTTTTTCTTCAGAAAACAGGGGGAAGTTGATAAGATCGACAGAAACAAGGATACATGATTGGGAATCAGTTTGCTCCAAACTGGCAGGACACCTCTAAGTGGAAAAGGGCAATAACAAAAATATTAACAAAATGAAAGGAAAAGACTCACTTGCCCAGCGACTTGTGGTGCAGGATGAGCCCCATTCCGACGCCATCCGTTCCTGCAGCGTTGTCAATTCGCTGCTCAGCGTTATCACAGAAACAGATGGAGTGCACGATGATTTCTTCTCCATTTGAGCTACAGCTAGAGCTAGTGATCTAGCTAAAATTAGCCGTACTTAAAGGAGAAGGCTAGGCAAACGTAGCGGTGATTGATTTGGCCAGCTAAAGGAACGCACTCACCTGGCAAGAAGAGGAGCAGCGGCGCGCCGTCCGCCGCCGGGCGGCCGCACTCGACGGGGCAGAACCAGCGCGGCGGGCCACCGTCGTCCCTGGACATGGCCTTGGCCGCTGCGAAGTAGTCCTTGACGGTGACGCCGCCGAAGCCGTCATCGTAGAGGGCCTCGAGTCCCTTCTTCCTCCCATTCACCGCCGCGTCCTCCTTATCCTCATCGACCGTTTGCTTCCTCTCCACCGCCGCCCCTGCCGCGCCATTCACCCCCGCCGCCACGGGAGCCGACGCCGCCGCCTCCAGGGAGGTCGCGCGGAGGCCGAACCGCGCGTGGCGCCGTGCCCCGCGGCGCCCGGCCACGAAGACGGCCGGGAGCGGGTGGAGCGCCGCGACGGGCATGGCCGCGGCTGGGCGGGAACACGGGAGAAGAAACAGAGGAGCCGTGGAGGAGAAACAGGGGAGCTGGCTAGAGAGCTCAGAGAGGGAGTGGAGCGGATGGGGCGGGGCGGGGCGGGCAGTGGACGCCTATTCGTTTTCGTAGCGAGGGAGGCAGCGAGTGTGAAACTGTGAATGGTTGGGGTGGCCGTGGCGATGGGCGATGGCGTGGGGCACGTAGGTTGGCGACGGTGCGAGAGAGGCTGCGCCGGGAAAGAGACAAGGAGGAGGTAACTGCTGGTGTGCAGTGGCTGCACGCGCCGATTGGGCAGAAAAAGGAGATGCTTTTTGTTTTTTATTTATTTTTCTATGTACTGTATAGGTAGGAGGCCTTTTACATTATTGGGTAGCACGTGTCAATCACGTGGCCGTCAGTTTTACCTTTTTCTGGCTATTTGAGTCAAATGAATTCAGATATAATAAAGTAGAGTAAAGAGTTAGGCAACATATAATCTGGGCAACCTCTTCATGTAAAACCGTGCAAACTTCTAATCTGGGCCACACGATGTTGATCCAAGGAGGGGCGCAGAGAAGGTGGGAGGGGTGATTTACAAAAGTGTGATTAAAGGCGCTTTTGCAAATCACCCCTTCCATCTCCCTTTTGCGCCCATTGGATCAATATCATGTGGCTCAGATTAGAGTTTGCACGGTTTGCACGAAGAGGTTAGTTTGCACCTGATATGTTACCAAAGAGAGCTGTGAAAATTTTGACACCCAGGTAAATAATGACCAAAATTGCTCAAAGCTCATAGAAGTATCAAATTCTGGCTCTATTAACTTGGATTCGACGTGAATAAAAGACATCCCTTTCCTATAACATCTAAATGCATCTTATTTGGCCTTGGATGCACCATCTTTATGGCCGCATGCATTGTCGTAGTCATATATATGGTGTTTCTATTTTTAAGAAAAAATATAAACGGAGAGAAACATGCATGTGTAAGCAATATATGATGCATTGTCATATTCATATATATGGTGTTTTTATTTTTTAAAGAAATATAAATGGAGAGAAAACATGCATGTGTCAGCAATATATGTTACCAAATGTGCAGGGGCGGATCCAGCGACAGGTCTATGCTGGCTGCAGCAAGGTCCATTACATTTGCCATGCACCTAGATATACATAATGTCCTTAAAAACCTAAAACGACAATTTACAACAAAGGGGGTATATGCCATTTCATGTCGGTTGGCCTAGCTGCCTAACACACCCGTATTTAGATCATGTTTGTTTGAGCTTTTGGGCACTTTTAGCCTGCTGGCATTTCAGGTGTCCAAAAGCCGGATGGCCATGAAAGCCAGCAGTGACAGAAACCTCTTTTCATGTGTTTTTCAGCTTCTTTTGAGGTCATCCGGCTTTTGGACATCCGAAAAGCTAGCAGTCTAAATGTGTCAAAAAGCTCAAACAAACAGGGCCTGCACAGACTTCTCAAATACTTGTACACTATTATAACACTTCAGCAAAAAGAATCAATAAATCTGGTTAAAAACAAACAAAATAACGAGCATCCTAAAACTAAATGAGAGAAAAAAAAAAGAACAGCACGCCATGCGTGACGACAGCAGTAGCGAACCCTGTCGCGAGATCTCGTGTCTCGTGGGTACCATACCAAGCAAGCCCGTCGCTCACCCGGATTGGACGTGAACGTTCCACCTTTCCCCGGCGAGGGAGCATTCGTCGCGGGCCATGTGGCGGCGACAGTCCAGTACTCGTACTCTCACGAATCACGATCGATCCTGCTCGAGTGAGCGTGTGTAACCGTGGAGCACTCGTCGGCATCGGCAAACGGGCGGGCGCTCTCTTTCCAGCGAGCGAGAGTGTGCGCCAGTGCGGGTCACATGTGGTGGGCATGTGGCGCCGGCGCAACCGGACAAAAGCGTTGCGATCTGCTTCTGCTGCTGGTGGTGCCAAACTAAATCGACAGCTCCGCAGGCCGAGATCACGCAGAGAAAAAAAAATATTGGGAACATTTTCTGTTTGGTTGTGAACCTAGGGCGTGTTTAGATTCTCACAAAATGCATGAAATTTTTATTTTGATAACCGTGTCAGTTTATTTCTTCTTTGTGGGCATGCGGTCCAATGCATAAACTTTTCATCCTTTCATCAATCTAGACACTCCCCTAGTACTGCCGCAGAGCCCCAATAATCTCGTCAAGTTTCTCCTTCAAGAAACACGACTACAGAGAGGAAGATGGAGACTTGGCCACGAGAAGCTTGCTTGCAGCTGCAGATCACACACCCCTGGTTCTACAAGCACGGGGTCGGGCACAGTCACACAGTACCCGGTACATAACGGCGTACCGTGTCCCGGAGACTTCGTTCCGAATCAAGGAATGGGGTTCGTGACGGTACGTGTCGTGGGTCTACCGCCGGAACGAAAGCTAGGACAACGTCCACGCACGTGACAGAACGGTGCGCCTGCCGGCCGGTACGCGGCTGATGTTTAACATGACGAAGCTGGTACGTAGTATGCAGCTGTTTTCTAACTTTCTTTTTTTAATGAAATAGGAGAAGTTGCCTCCTATTGATTATATATATTAATAAAAAGAAGAAAAGGTACAAAAGATACAAGCCACAAAATTAAGAGACGAAGAAAGAAAAAAATGAGAAAAATTACAAGATCGAATCCAGCCATAAAGACATGGGTTCTTTGTGTTGCTCTTTCGCTCTGAGGATAACCCGAGCAAATTCATATTTGAAGAGGGCTCTACTAGTAGCAGTCGAGGGTTGTAGTCCTTTGAAGATGAGATCACTGCACGACATCCAAATGCACCAACTAAGGATGATAATAATGTCCATGAAGAAAGGTACATTTAGTTGGTTTTTGAGTGCGACCAGGCAATCAATGGCTGCTAGGGCAGGCATGTGCAGATCAATTATGTTCCAGCAATCCAAAGCAAAGGGATATTCGAAAAAAAGGTGCTGCAAAGTTTCCTCCATTGCCGCATGACAGAGAGCACGATCATATACTGGCATTTCCATGTTGTGACAGCGCAAGAGATTTCTTGTGCTTAACCTGTCTTGGAGTAAGAGCCAAAAGAATACCTTCTGTTTATGCTGACAATTGGCCTTCCAGAGCCACTTGAAGAGAGGATGCACTACCCGGTGGCCAATAATATGACGGTAGGCTTTAGTCGATGAAAAAATATGAGAGCCCTAGATGTATTTCCAAATGTCATGTTCATGAGACCAAGGTATAGAGTCCAAGCTTTGTGTTAGATCGAGCAGTTGGAGGTAGGCTTCATCAGATAGAGGCAAATGAAATAGATGTTCCAAGGATGGCTCCATTCTGCTGGATTGAACTGATATGTTCGTGGTCCTCGCAAATGAGTATAATTCAGGATAAGCTTGTGCAGACACTCTACCTTCCCAAAGATCCTTCCAAACCAAACAAGAGCTGTCATGCTAAAGAGTAACTGCCGAAATTCCTTTGAACAGGTCGAATAGCTTTAAGATGTCCCTCCACCAGAAGAACCCTTATGTGAGAGGGAAGTTTACCATTGTTATAGTGTTTCTCCCAGATCAAGTGTATCCAAGGGATGTCCATCTTGTTGAAGAATTTATGCAAGTTCTTCAAGAGTAGTGCTTCATTCTGGGCCTTGAGCCTAATGACCCCAAGGCCTCCCTCCTTTTTGGGCAAAATGATAATCTCCCAAGCAGCTTTAGGAGGGTTCTTGGCATTCATGTCTGCCCACGCCAAAGGCAGTGTTTTTGATATTTGCCTATTTGTTGAATAATTGTCTGTGGTAGAAGGAAGGTACACATAAAAAAGGTGGGGAGGGATGTGAACACTGAGTTAGTGAGCTCAAGTTGACTAGTCTGAGAAAGGTAGATCGAGGTACTAGCCTCCTTTCACATGTGTTAACCAGAGGAAGAAAATCCATCACTCTAGGCTTGGTGAGACCTAATTAAATCCCAAATAGGTAAAGCGGAAAGATCCAATGCTGCAGCCAAAGGTTTGAGCCAGAAGTTCCATTCTTTTAGGTTCAACATTCAGGGGGACCATCATTGATTTGGAGTAGTTGACTTTGAGTCATGTTGCTTCTATAAAAGTGTTCAAGAGGCTTTTAAGGAAGAAGAGTTGATTGAGACTGCCCTCCATAATAATAAGTGTGTCATCTGCATACTACAAGATAGGAAAGCCTGAATTATGTTGTAGTGGGATGGCAAGCTGAAGGAGACCCCGATTCTCAGCTGCATTCAACAATGTTTGTAGAAAATCCGCAACCAGGACAAACAAGAGAGGGGAGAGGGGGTCCCCTTGCCTCACCCTTCGTTTGCAATGGAAGACCTCGCCTGGCACTCCATTCAAAAGAATAGAAGATGTACCAGAGCTGAAAATGCTTTTCATCCACCTAGCTAACTATCACCGAAGCCTTTATATTTCATGAGCTGCAAAATTGCTTCATGTTCTATTTTGTCAAAAGCCTTCTCAAAGTCTAGCTGAGGATCACAATCTCCTTTCTAGAATGATGACATAGATGCAAGTATTCAAATGCCCAAGCTAGACAGTCTTGTATTGTTCTAGATTTGATGAAGCAATATTGATTTTTATGAATCAAAGTAGGGATCAACCTTTGAAGTCTATTGGCCAGTAGCTTTGTGATGAGTTTGACTGTAGTATTCAAAAGGGATATGGGCCTGAATTTTGAAACTGTCAAGGGGCTAGGCCTTTGGGTATCAGTGAAACAAAGGAACCATTTATGTTTTGAAGGCAAATGTTACCCCTTTAAAAACCTTCACAGAGTTGGTGCACTAAAACACATAGGGGCTGTTTGGATTATGCCCAGTCTGGCCCCGCAATGTTGGGCTCACCAAAAATTGGCGAGAGATTCTGCCGCCAACGTTTCGCCCGTGAGTTCGCGCAAAACTAACTAGCGTGGGCAGCGTTGCCGAGGGCGCGCCAAATATCGGCGGTGATCCAAACATTGTTTGTGGTATGCCGTCAACGCCAATTTTTTGGCAGGGCGAGCAGGGGTAGCGATCCAAACATGCCCATATAACCTTCTGTGACGACTATCTGGTGACAATTGATCTAAACGTCATTACATCATTATGCTTTATGACGTTTTCTAGGAGGCAGTGTGACTTAGTGACGAAAATGCAGTGTTCATCACTGAGACTGAATAGAAATCGTCATAAACCAAACCAATGACTCATCATGATGAATGTTACTTTGTCATAAGAGGTTAATAGCAAACGTCACAAAATTCATGATAATGTTTTTCGTGAGATATTTTTATGGACTCTTGAATTTTTCATACATTAGGTAGTTTGTCATAAAAGGTTAACTAGCAAACATCGCAAATTCATGATAATGTCTTTTTGAAACTTTTTTCACGGGCTCTTGAATTTTTGGTTGACAGATACCACTGCTAAGTGAAGTCATATATGTTACAAATTCTTTTTTCGCTTGTTAGCAGCATAGACCAATGCAAAAATAGAAAGAAAAAAATGACCGGCAAGCGCTTTGTCCACTAAAAAACTTGTGCTCTTGCGAATAGTTTTTTGTTGACTGAATGCGCCCTTTTTTAAAAAAAACAATACTCATAGAACGTGGCAGCATGCTTCAAAAAATAGAAAAAAAAGCATGGAGGGTGTGCCTTGGGCCTGGACATGCTGCCATGGCGTGGGCCTATCTCGGCTCGGGCCAACGCAGCCCGTGTGGCCTGGACATGCTGCCATGGCATGGGCCTATCTCGGCTCGGGCCTACGCAGCAGGTGATTCTCCGCTCGGCCCAGCCCAGTACATGGAAGAACTAAAATGCAGAAAAAATAAACTTTGGGGCGAGAAGAATCGAACCTGGGACGTCCGCAAAAACCAATAGGGCGCAGCATGCGTAACCTCCAGGACACTCGTTCTATAAGTGCTTTCTACTGGCTCAAACATTTATATATACTATTACATCTATTACTTATTTAATAAAACTCTAACAAAAAATAAAAAAACATGGCGCAGAGGCAGGCACTCGAACCCGGGACCTTCCATTACAAGACAGCAAAGTACACCACTGCGCCAGACGATCACTTATGTTTTGTTGGGTCCTAAAAATTTTTAATAGGCACGGACATTTGCTTGCGATGAAGAACAATAAATTGTCCACCTTTCTCTTTTTAATCCGACATTAAAATTTGTAAATAGTATTTCTCCATCATGAGAACTTCAAATTTGATGTTTCTTTTTTCTGTGTTTTCCTAAAATCAGACTCTTTCATTTAGTACTAATCATTTGTTTGTTAATTTCTATTTCATGAGTCTTTTTCATATGCCTTTTTTCTTCCAACTTAGTAAAGAATTGAAAAACATGTGTTTCGTATAACAAATGCTCGTGTAACTTTAAATTTTATAGCATTATGGTAAATATAAGGTTGTGTCCAAATTTAAGATTTATAGGAGTACAAAAATGTTATAAGCTACTCAAATCTTAAAATTTGATCGGAGTAATAAGAATCTATTAGAGAGATACATCCATCCATGAACAAGGTATGGTCTCAGATTCTTAAAATCATTCATTTTTGTACTGCAAGCTTATCAACCAAAAATATGTTGCCACATCAATTTGTAGATTTTTTTACCAAATTTAGATATTATTATAATTACTATGTGGTAATTTGAAGATAGAAGTGCGAATTGTTCCTAGAAGACAATTGATTTTTTCCAATCTATCACTATAACATGAGGTCGAATAGAACATATAAGTCTATATACATTTTTTGTGCAATTTATTTAAACTTGTTTTATGCACACATAGTTCAATTTAAAATTAATATCGGTTGCCATGCAGAAATTAATTTAACATATAGAAAAGAGTAAATCACTTCCAAAAATTTTCAAACTTATGCGAGACAGTTTATGTGTAATCTATTATATATAATAAATTTATTATATACAAGTCAATATATTTATTGATTTTTATTATATACGAAACACATGTAGAAAATTTTTCGAAGCATGCTGCCACGTTCTATGAGTATTTTTTTTTGAAAAAGGGTGCATTCAGTCAACAAAAAACTATTCGCAAGAGCACAAGTTTTTTAGTGGACAAAGCGCTTGCCGGTCATTTTTTTCTTTCTATTTTTGCATTGGTCTATGCTGCTAACAAGCGAAAAAAGAATTTGTATCATATATGACTTCACTTAGCAGTGGTACCTGTCAACCAAAAATTCAAGAGCCCATAAAAAAAGTTTCAAAAAAATATTATCATGAATTTGCGATGTTTGCTAGTTAACCTTTTATGACAAACTACCTAATGTATGAAAAATTCAAGAGTCCATAAAAATATTTCACGAAAAAACATTATCATGAATTTTGTGACGGTTGCTAGTTAACCTCTTATGACAAAGTAACATTCATCATGATGAGTCATTGGTTTGGTTTATGACGATTTCTATTCAGTCTCAATGACGAACACTGCATTTTCGTCACTAAGTCACACTGCCTCCTAGAAAACATCATAAAGCAGAATGATGTAATGACGTTTAGATCAATTGTCACCAGATATTCGTCACAGAAGGTTATATGTGTTGTAGTGAGAACCAATCTAGACGTTCGAGAAGTGGGGGGTCTTTCTTGTTGGTCCATGTAAACTTTCTACCATATAAAGGTGGCTCGACCCAGCCAAGAGAGCTAATAGCCACATTAAAGAGGAGCATGTTATTAACATCTCCCCTGGTCTGTTTCTGTCTTCTGGACGACGCATGAGGTTGAAGTCACATGCCACTAGCCAATCCATGTCATCTGGCATTTGGATACCTTTTAACCATGAAGTAAACGCCTCTCTCCCTTCATTGGAGCAAGGTCCATAGATATTGGTAAGTATCATTATGACAAGAATGGAAATCAGTGGAAACAGAAAAGTTATTCTTGAAGGCTAGGGACCCATCAAACAATCTAGACTTCCACATGGTTACATAATGCCACCAGATGCACCAACTGAGGGCATGTACTCAAATTTGTCAAAAGAAGGGGTGGTGTTTTTTTGAAAAGAGGATCAAAAGACTTCTTTTTTGTTTCATGCAAGCACATAATATCACATTGACTTTCTAGAGTCTTATTCCTGAGGGATTCACATCTATCATCAGAATTAAGCCTTTTGACATTCCAACAAAGGACTTTCCAAAATCTGCATCTGGGTGTGATATCCATATTTAACCAAAGGGGAGGAGAGAGAGAGAGAAATCACATCATGCATAGCATGTATATGTGACACAGTCATAAAGGTACCCAGATGTCGGATACCAACACTAGGGGTATCCAATGACAGCGAGTTAAGAATTAAAATCCCCGACGACACAGCCGCTCAGATAGACTCCTGCGCAGAAGACGGCGTGCCCGCCTCGTCCGACCCATGCGCAGGACCGCCGACTCTCTCTGGTTTACCTCCACCTGAACAAAAGCGGCAGCAACTATTTCCCTCAGCATGCATACGCTTGCATGACTCTCTCTCTCTTCTCTTCTGTCCAGCCAGAAGATCATGCAGTACATGCATGTCTGCATGAAGGCACCACCATCCATATGCATGAGAAAAACAATCATTGTCTCTACGTTGGCTTTTATCCAGCCGAAGCCACCCTGCATGCTTACACGTAAGGGCAAGGGATGCAAAGCACAGCGAGCAGGCAGCAGCATTTATCTCGACCAAGAAGGCCTGCGTGCATGTCCGACCAACCAGGGGGCGGAGCAGGCAGCAGCAAACCACGCGGTCGTCCCCGAGAAGTTTCCGCTCGCCCAACAAGCTGCACCATCGCCCGAGTAGTCTCCGTGTCCGACAAGCTGCACCTCTGCCCGACGGTTTCACGTCTCGCCCGACTACTTGGCAGGAGCGGCGGCGTCCGCTTCGCCCGACCAGCTTCACGTCTCGCCCGACGAGCCTCCGATTCGCCCGACAGGTCTCCGCCTCCGAGGAGTCCCCGATTCGCCCGACTAGATCTCCGTCTCCGACTGGTTCGCTCCTTCGCGACGAAGCAACCTCCGAGAAGACCGTAGCACCCGAAGTCAAGCTGCTACACTGTGCCAACCACTCCCTGACGCGACTGACAGCAGCAGGGCATGGCTACAGTACTCGGAAGGACAACGGGCCCCACAGCATGGGCAGGCACTCCTCTTTTTTCCTTTTTACCATGTACTCTCTCTCTCTTTTACTTTTTTACTTCACTGGCTCCCCTTGAGCTATAAAAGGGAAGGCCAGGCCCCCTGCGAGGGGATGGACTACTTTTCCTCTGGAAGGGAGCGCTCTCTCTCATGTACTTCTTCTTCCTCCAGCCAGTCGCCGGACTAGCCCGTTCACGCACCAGAGACTTGGGAAGCTCTCCCTCTCTCGCCCGTTTGTACCCCCTACTACAAACCAGCGCAAATAACACGAGCAGCATGAACTGGACGTAGGGTGTTACTCCCCGGAGGCCCGAACCAGTATAAATCCTTGTGTCCCCCTTTTGCGCAACCGTCCGAGGCCCGACGCGCACTCCACGATTTTATTACTTGCCGGTGGTAAAGAACCCCGACACCAGAGTAGAGAACAGAGTTCAGAGGATTATTACAGAGCCAAAAGAAAAGATATCTAGGATAAAGAAAGACATAAAGGTGGCTGTGCCAGTTTTCTAACTTTCTTACTCCCGCTGGAAAAAAAAGATCGGCTGGTACTTCGAACATAAATTTAGGATATTTCCATTTGCTGACAATGATTATCTTGCTAGTGATTTGGCAGGAAATATACGAGAACTAGAACGCAACATTTTCTAAATGTGCAGGTATTGTGAACCTCATTTTGTGCAATTCATTCGAAAATCATTTGAATCATATAGGTATACAACGTTGTACCGAAAATATAGAATGTGTCGATTCACGTCACACATACCCGTTTCTCGATCCTATTGTACCAAAAACTTTGTGATAGTCGGGCTCGGCGTCTCCGGCCAGCTCTAGACCGTCCGTGGCGTGGATGCGTGCTGCCGACGCGTCCACTGTTGTTGACACGCTGCGCAGTGGGCTGCTAGTACACTGTCGAAAAGGATGGCTCCAAGGGCACGTTTGGTTCTTGCCCAGCAGCGCCTCGCCCGTCGTTGGCATGCCCACGCGCGGGCGGCCGATTTCGGCGTCGACGAATCGCCAACGCATGGGCAAAAAATGAACTAGCGAGACGCCGGCGCGGGCGTGGGCTTGCGGGCGCGCCAACGTGCAGGCGCCGAAGCAAACTGTTGGGGATTTTGGATCCCCCAACAGGAGGGAAGAGAGAGGAGAGGGGGAGAAGAAGGTAACTGGAACAAGCAAAGTGAGGAGAGGCCCAAAGGATGCCTCCTGGTGACCCCTTGGGTCATATTTATAGATGGGAAGAGAAGCAGTTTTCCTTCCAACCCTTGGTGGGACCAAAAATTACAAAGAGGCCCTTGGGCCATGTACATAGGCTGGGCCTTTCCCCCAACACAAACGACCGCCAAATTCGCACGGGCGCGCCCGCGATTGGCGTGGCGTGGTTTGGAAGCAAACCAAACATGTCCCAAATCTCCCGTGGCCTCTGCACAAGTGCTCAGCGGGGGCGGTGTCGAGCCACCCGAGCTCCATTCTTGGACTCGCGGCATTGTGCGCGCTTACCCTCTGAAATGTTGGCTTGTTGCCCGTAACAGCCTAGCCTCCCAAACTGATAGCACTCCTTACCAGTAACGTGTGAGCAGATCGTGTCCCCCGTCGGCCGTCGTGATTGTCTGTGGTGTACAGAGACCAAAAGAGATTTTTAGTAGGGGTTTTGGGTGTGTTTGGATTTTGCCCTGAGCAGCCACGCCAATTCATCGGTCAGCCAATTAATTGGTGAGCGATTCGCTCGTGCATGGGCGCAAGAAACAACTACGTTGCCGTCGTGGAGCGTTGGCTTGCTAACGCTGGGCGCCGAACCAAATAGATTCCGATTTTTTAGTCACCGGCCAAAAGATTGGTACGGCTAGCGACGGCATCAAACCAAACGACCCCTTAACGTCAGGAAGCCCAGCCCACGGCCCTTTCGACGACATGGACTTCCACTCCTGCAGCCTCTTCTTGTTTTCATTTCCTAACAAGCCTTTTTGTTGGCTCTGGCCTCACTCATCAATGTCCAGTATTATTTCGGCCTCTCAGATAGGACCCAACGAACGAACCCACAAACACAAGCATTTCGGCCCAACAAAAAGGTGCCCTACTTTCTTTCTTCGGTGTTTAGTCTCAGATTATCACTTCTCAATTATCACAAGGATTTTACACTTGCAGTTATCGTTTCCGACGAAAATTCTCCATGGCTTGCTTCATTTTATGCTTAGTACAAATCTCCTTTTCAGCTTGTGCGCGTAAATTAAACTGGGTGTATCTAGGGGTGGGAGTTCGGGTAACCCAACAATTTCGGGTCGGGTAGTTTAGATTTTGACAATTTCGGGTATTGAAAATTAGAACCCGAGATGTGTCTGAAATAATCACTACCTGATAATTCGGGTGCCCGACATTTCGGTTTCGGGTTCGGGTAAAACCCGGAATTTATACAGCACAACAGAAATTCAGAAGGTAGCATCAGACCATCAGTGCACATCACAATTCACAATCACACAGTTCAATAGTTCAGAACCAGATCTAGGGCCTATTTAAATCTGATGAAAAACTTTACAAAATTTACTGTAGCAATTTTAAACCGAAGATTAGGAGGACTAAACATGATCTAATTATAAAACTAATTACACGGATGGACGGGAAATCGCGAGACGAATCTATTAAGCCTAATTAATCCGTCATTAGAGATTGTTTACTGTAGCACGACATTGTCTAATCATGGCCTAATTAGGCTTAATAGATTCATCTCAAAATTTCACCCGGGGGTTATGAAATGGGTTTTGTTAGTTATCCAAATTTAATGCTCCTAATTAGTATCTGAACATTCGAATTTACCGTAGCGATGAAAAATTTTGAGGATTTAAACACCCCCCTAATAGCTAAAAGTAAAAGGCTAATACTGCATCTACATATGTACACCAACATGAACAAGTAGAAGAATAAAGAAAATGAGAAACAGAGCTCACACGTTGCACACTTGCACGATTCTTCGGTTGGAGCCATTCCTCAGGGATCCTGCTAGCCGCTGGGCGAGGAGACAGGCAGCGGAGTCGGATGATGGGCGACTGGGCGAGGAGAGGACGGGGCAACGGCGCCGAGCGAGGAGAGGACAGGGCGACGGCGCTGGGCAAGGAGAGGACGGGGCGACGGCACCAAGCGAGGGGAGGACGGGGCGACGGCGCCGGGCGAGGAGAGGACGCGGCGACGGCAACGTTAATGGGCGACAGGCTGCCCCGTGGATGGCTGGGCGCTGCACGGCGATGCGGTCACGCGGGCACGCGGCGGAGGGGGCAACGGCCGACGCGGCCGCGAAGGCGAGGCGACGAGGCGCAAGCGCAACCGACGAGATGCGCCGCACTGTGTCGTAGCCTGGTAGGTTTGTAGCGAATGAGAAAAGGAACACTACCGCAGATCAGTTTTTCCCCTACGGTTGGAGCAGCTCCCGTCGGTTGACAGCCTTTCGTCAGGAGTGCTCAGACCTTCCCTTGCGTTTGCTGTATACCGAAGGGAAAAGGAAACGTACCGTCACGGGAGCTCCTCACGCGCCCAAAGCTGAAATCGCGGAGATGACTGGCCCACGTATCAGAGACACGGGTGAAAATAAAGCGCGGCCTGGTAGGCGCACGCGGAGGCGAAGGGGAAATTTCTCGACCTTATCCTCTCTCTCTCACGCACGCGTGTGGCCTCGACTCTTTCTCTTCTTCCCCAGATCCGATCTCCTCCACCCACCTTGCTTCCTCGCCAAATCACCGCACGCCATTGCCGCTCCACGCCGCAGTCCACCACCACCAGGACCTCTGCCACTCGACACCCTAATCCGCCGCCGCCAGCAGATCCACGCGCGCA
>CM014274.1:59969287-59997097 GCA_004135705.1 Alloteropsis semialata
AGCAAATTCATATTTGAAGAGGGCTCTACTAGTAGCAGTCGAGGGTTGTAGTCCTTTGAAGATGAGATCACTGCACGACATCCAAATGCACCAACTAAGGATGATAATAATGTCCATGAAGAAAGGTACATTTAGTTGGTTTTTGAGTGCGACCAGGCAATCAATGGCTGCTAGGGCAGGCATGTGCAGATCAATTATGTTCCAGCAATCCAAAGCAAAGGGATATTCGAAAAAAAAGGTGCTGCAAAGTTTCCTCCATTGCCGCATGACAGAGAGCACAATCATATACTGGCATTTCCATGTTGTGACAGCGCAAGAGATTTCTTGTGCTTAACCTGTCTTGGAGTAAGAGCCAAAAGAATACCTTCTATTTATGCTGACAATTGGCCTTCCAGAGCCACTTGAAGAGAGGATGCACTACCCGGTGGCCAATAATATGACGGTAGGCTTTAGTCGATGAAAAAATATGAGAGCCCTAGATGTATTTCCAAATGTCATGTTCATGAGACCAAGGTATAGAGTCCAAGCTTTGTGTTAGATCGAGCAGTTGGAGGTAGGCTTCATCAGATAGAGGCAAATGAAATAGATGTTCCAAGGATGGCTCCATTCTGCTGGATTGAACTGATATGTTCGTGGTCCTCGCAAATGAGTATAATTCAGGATAAGCTTGTGCAGACACTCTACCTTCCCAAAGATCCTTCCAAAGCAAACAAGAGCTGTCATGCTAAAGAGTAACTGCCGAAATTCCTTTGAACAGGTCGAATAGCTTTAAGATGTCCCTCCACCAGAAGAACCCTTATGTGAGAGGGAAGTTTACCATAGTGTTTCTCCCAGATCAAGTGTATCCAAGGGATGTCCATCTTGTTGAAGAATTTATGCAAGTTCTTCAAGAGTAGTGCTTCATTCTGGGCCTTGAGCCTAATGACCCCAAGGCCTCCCTCCTTTTTGGGCAAACTGATAATCTCCCAAGCAGCTTTAGGAGGGCTCTTGGCATTCATGTCTGCCCACGCCAAAGGCAGTGTTTTTGATATTTGCCTATTTGTTGAATAATTGTCTGTGGTAGAAGGAAGGTACACATAAAAAAGGTGGAGAGGGATGTGAACACTGAGTTAGTGAGCTCAAGTTGACTAGTCTGAGAAAGGTAGATCGAGGTACCAGCCTCCTTTCACATGTGTTAACCAGAGGAAGAAAATCCATCACTCTAGGCTTGGTGAGACCTAATGGAATCCCAAATAGGTAAAGCGGAAAGATCCAATGCTGCAGCCAAAGGTTTGAGCCAGAAGTTCCATTCTTTTAGGTTCAACATTCAGGGGGACCATCATTGATTTGGAGTAGTTGACTTTGAGTCATGTTGCTTCTATAAAAGTGTTCAAGAGGCTTTTAAGGAAGAAGAGTTGATTGAGACTGCCCTCCATAATAATAAGTGTGTCATCTGCATACTACAAGATAGGGAAGCCTGAATTATGTTGTAGTGGGATGGCAAGCTGAAGGAGACCCCGATTCTCAGCTGCATTCAACAATGTTTGTAGAAAATCCGCAACCAGGACAAACAAGAGAGGGGAGAGGGGGTCCCCTTGCCTCACCCTTCGTTTGCAATGGAAGACCTCGCCTGGCACTCCATTCAAAAGAATAGAAGATGTACCAGAGCTGAAAATGCTTTTCATCCACCTAGCTAACTATCACCGAAGCCTTTATATTTCATGAGCTGCAAAATTGCTTCATGTTCTATTTTGTCAAAAGCCTTCTCGAAGTCTAGCTGAGGATCACAATCTCCTTTCTAGAATGATGACATAGATGCAAGTATTCAAATGCCCAAGCTAGACAGTCTTGTATTATTCTAGATTTGATGAAGCAATATTGATTTTTATGAATCAAAGTAGGGATCAACCTTTGAAGTCTATTGGCCAGTAGCTTTGTGATGAGTTTGACTGTAGTATTCAAAAGGGATATGGGCCTGAATTTTGAAACTGTCAAGGGGCTAGGCCTTTGGGTATCAGTGAAACAAAGGAACCATTTATGTTTTGAAGGCAAATGTTACCCCTTTAAAAACCTTCACAGAGTTGGTACACTAAAACACATAGGGGCTGTTTGGATTATGCCCAGTCTGGCCCCGCAAATGTTGGGCTCACCAAAAATTGGCGAGAGATTCTGCCGCCAACGTTTCGCCCGTGAGTTCGCGCAAAACTAACTAGCGTGGGCAGCGTTGCCGAGGGCGCGCCAAATATCGGCGGTGATCCAAACATTGTTTGTGGTATGCCGTCAACGCCAATTTTTTGGCAGGGCGAGCAGGGGTAGCGATCCAAACATGCCCATATAACCTTCTGTGACGACTATCTGGTGACAATTGATCTAAACGTCATTACATCATTATGCTTTATGACGTTTTCTAGGAGGCAGTGTGACTTAGTGACGAAAATGCAATGTTCATCACTGAGACTGAATAGAAATCGTCATAAACCAAACCAATGACTCATCATGATGAATGTTACTTTGTCATAAGAGGTTAATAGCAAACGTCACAAAATTCATGATAATGTTTTTCGTGAGATATTTTTATGGACTCTTGAATTTTTCATACATTAGGTAGTTTGTCATAAAAGGTTAACTAGCAAACATCGCAAATTCATGATAATGTCTTTTTGAAACTTTTTTCACGGGCTCTTGAATTTTTGGTTGACAGGTACCACTGCTAAGTGAAGTCATATATGTTACAAATTCTTTTTTCGCTTGTTAGCAGCATAGACCAATGCAAAAATAGAAAGAAAAAAATGACCGGCAAGCGCTTTGTCCACTAAAAAACTTGTGCTCTTGCGAATAGTTTTTTGTTGACTGAATGCGCCCTTTTTTAAAAAAAAACAATACTCATAGAACGTGGCAGCATGCTTCAAAAAATAGAAAAAAAAGCATGGAGGGTGTGCCTTGGGCCTGGACATGCTGCCATGGCGTGGGCCTATCTCGGCTCGGGCCAACGCAGCAGGTGTGGCCTGGACATGCTGCCATGGCATGGGCCTATCTCGGCTCGGGCCTACGCAGCAGGTGATTCTCCGCTCGGCCCAGCCCAGTACATGGAAGAACTAAAATGCAGAAAAAATAAACTTTGGGGCGAGAAGAATCGAACCTGGGACGTCCGCAAAAACCAATAGGGCGCAGCATGCGTAACCACCAGGACACTCGTTCTATAAGTGCTTTCTACTGGCTCAAACATTTATATATACTATTACATCTATTACTTATTTAATAAAACTCTAACAAAAAATAAAAAAACATGGCGCAGAGGCAGGCACTCGAACCCGGGACCTTCCATTACAAGACAGCAAAGTACACCACTGCGCCAGAGGATAACTTATGTTTTGTTGGGTCCTAAAAATTTTTAATAGGCACGGACATTTGCTTGCGATGAAGAACAATAAATTGTCCACCTTTCTCTTTTTAATCCGACATTAAAATTTGTAAATAGTATTTCTCCATCATGAGAACTTCAAATTTGATGTTTCTTTTTTCTGTGTTTTCCTAAAATCAGACTCTTTCATTTAGTACTAATCATTTGTTTGTTAATTTCTATTTCATGAGTCTTTTTCATATGCCTTTTTTCTTCCAACTTAGTAAAGAATTGAAAAACATGTGTTTCGTATAACAAATGCTCGTGTAACTTTAAATTTTATAGCATTATGGTAAATATAAGGTTGTGTCCAAATTTAAGATTTATAGGAGTACAAAAATGTTATAAGCTACTCAAATCTTAAAATTTGATCGGAGTAATAAGAATCTATTAGAGAGATACATCCATCCATGAACAAGGTATGGTCTCAGATTCTTAAAATCATTCATTTTTTACTGCAAGCTTATCAACCAAAAATATGTTGCCACATCAATTTGTAGATTTTTTTACCAAATTTATATATTATTATAATTACTATGTGGTAATTTGAAGATAGAAGTGCGAATTGTTCCTAGAAGACAATTGATTTTTTCCAATCTATCACTATAACATGAGGTCGAATAGAACATATAAGTCTATATACATTTTTTGTGCAATTTATTTAAACTTGTTTTATGCACACATAGTTCAATTTAAAATTAATATCGGTTGCCATGCAGAAATTAATTTAACATATAGAAAAGAGTAAATCACTTCCAAAAATTTTCAAACTTATGCGAGACAGTTTATGTGTAATCTATTATATATAATAAATTTATTATATACAAGTCAATATATTTATTGATTTTTATTATATACGAAACACATGTAGAAAATTTTTCGAAGCATGCTGCCACGTTCTATGAGTATTTTTTTTTGAAAAAGGGTGCATTCAGTCAACAAAAAACTATTCGCAAGAGCACAAGTTTTTTAGTGGACAAAGCGCTTGCCGGTCATTTTTTTTCTTTCTATTTTTGCATTGGTCTATGCTGCTAACAAGCGAAAAAAGAATTTGTAACATATATGACTTCACTTAGCAGTGGTACCTGTCAACCAAAAATTCAAGAGCCCATAAAACAAGTTTCAAAAAAATATTATCATGAATTTGCGATGTTTGCTAGTTAACCTTTTATGACAAACTACCTAATGTATGAAAAATTCAAGAGTCCATAAAAATATTTCACGAAAAAACATTATCATGAATTTTGTGACGGTTGCTAGTTAACCTCTTATGACAAAGTAACATTCATCATGATGAGTCATTGGTTTGGTTTATGACGATTTCTATTCAGTCTCAATGACGAACACTGCATTTTCGTCACTAAGTCACACTGCCTCCTAGAAAACATCATAAAGCAGAATGATGTAATGACGTTTAGATCAATTGTCACCAGATATTCGTCACAGAAGGTTATATGTGTTGTAGTGAGAACCAATCTAGACGTTCGAGAAGTGGGGGGTCTTTCTTGTTGGTCCATGTAAACTTTCTACCATATAAAGGTGGCTCGACCCAGCCAAGAGAGCTAATAGCCACATTAAAGAGGAGCATGTTATTAACATCTCCCCTGGTCTGTTTCTGTCTTCTGGACGACGCATGAGGTTGAAGTCACATGCCACTAGCCAATCCATGCCATCTGGCATTTGGATACCTTTTAACCATGAAGTAAACGCCTCTCTCCCTTCATTGGAGCAAGGTCCATAGATATTGGTAAGTATCATTATGACAAGAATGGAAACAGAAAAGTTATTCTTGAAGGCTAGGGACCCATCAAACAATCTAGACTTCCACATGGTTACATAATGCCACCAGATGCACCAACTGAGGGCATGTACTCAAATTTGTCAAAAGAAGGGGTGGTGTTTTTTTGAAAAGAGGATCAAAAGACTTCTTTTTTGTTTCATGCAAGCACATAATATCACATTGACTTTCTAGAGTCTTATTCCTGAGGGATTCACATCTATCATCAGAATTAAGCCTTTTGACATTCCAACAAAGGACTTTCCAAAATCTGCATCTGGGTGTGATATCCATATTTAACCAAAGGGGAGGAGAGAGAGAGAGAGATCACATCATGCATAGCATGTATATGTGACACAGTCATAAAGGTACCCAGATGTCGGATACCAACACTAGGGGTATCCAATGACAGCGAGTTAAGAATTAAAATCCCCGACGACACAGCCGCTCAGATAGACTCCTGCGCAGAAGACGGCGTGCCCGCCTCGTCCGACCCATGCGCAGGACCGCCGACTCTCTCTGGTTTACCTCCACCTGAACAAAAGCGGCAGCAACTATTTCCCTCAGCATGCATACGCTTGCATGACTCTCTCTCTCTTCTCTTCTGTCCAGCCAGAAGATCATGCAGTACATGCATGTCTGCATGAAGGCACCACCACGTCCATATGCATGAGAAAAACAATCATTGTCTCTACGTTGGCTTTCATCCAGCCGAAGCCACCCTGCATGCTTACACGTAAGGGCAAGGGATGCAAAGCACAGCGAGCGGGCAGCAGCATTTATCTCGACCAAGAAGGCCTGCATGCATGTCCGACCAACCAGGGGGCGGAGCAGGCAGCAGCAAACCACGCGGTCGTCCCCGAGAAGTTTCCGCTCGCCCAACAAGCTGCACCATCGCCCGAGTAGTCTCCGTGTCCGACAAGCTGCACCTCTGCCCGACGGTTTCACGTCTCGCCCGACTACTTGGCAGGAGCGGCGGCGTCCGCTTCGCCCGACCAGCTTCACGTCTCGCCCGACGAGCCTCCGATTCGCCCGACAGGTCTCCGCCTCCGAGGAGTCCCCGATTCGCCCGACTAGATCTCCGTCTCCGACTGGTTCGCTCCTTCGCGACGAAGCAACCTCCGAGAAGACCGTAGCACCCGAAGTCAAGCTGCTACACTGTGCCAACCACTCCCTGACGCGACTGACAGCAGCAGGGCATGGCTACAGTACTCGGAAGGACAACGGGCCCCACAGCATGGGCAGGCACTCCTCTTTTTTCCTTTTTACCATGTACTCTCTCTCTCTTTTACTTTTTTACTTCACTGGCTCCCCTTGAGCTATAAAAGGGAAGGCCAGGCCCCCTGCGAGGGGATGGACTACTTTTCCTCTGGAAGGGAGCGCTCTCTCTCTTGTACTTCTTCTTCCTCCAGCCAGTCGCCGGACTAGCCCGTTCACGCACCAGAGACTTGGGAAGCTCTCCCTCTCTCGCCCGTTTGTACCCCCTACTACAAACCAGCGCAAATAACACGAGCAGCACGAACTAGACGTAGGGTGTTACTCCCCGGAGGCCCGAACCAGTATAAATCCTTGTGTCCCCCTTTTGCGCAACCGTCCGAGGCCCGACGCGCACTCCACGATTTTATTACTTGCCGGTGGTAAAGAACCCCGACACCAGAGTAGAGAACAGAGTTCAGAGGATTATTACAGAGCCAAAAGAAAAGATATCTAGGATAAAGAAAGACATAAAGGTGGCTGTGCCAGTTTTCTAACTTTCTTACTCCCGCTGGAAAAAAAAGATCGGCTGGTACTTCGAACATAAATTTAGGATATTTCCATTTGCTGACAATGATTATCTTGCTAGTGATTTGGCAGGAAATATACGAGAACTAGAACGCAACATTTTCTAAATGTGCAGGTATTGTGAACCTCATTTTGTGCAATTCATTCGAAAATCATTTGAATCATATAGGTATACAACGTTGTACCGAAAATATAGAATGTGTCGATTCACGTCACACATACCCGTTTCTCGATCCTATTGTACCAAAAACTTTGTGATAGTCGGGCTCGGCGTCTCCGGCCAGCTCTAGACCGTCCGTGGCGTGGATGCGTGCTGCCGACGCGTCCACTGTTGTTGACACGCTGCGCAGTGGGCTGCTAGTACACTGTCGAAAAGGATGGCTCCAAGGGCACGTTTGGTTCTTGCCCAGCAGCGCCTCGCCCGTCGTTGGCATGCCCACGCGCGGGCGGCCGATTTCGGCGTCGACGAATCGCCAACGCATGGGCAAAAAATGAACTAGCGAGACGCCGGCGCGGGCGTGGGCTTGCGGGCGCGCCAACGTGCAGGCGCCGAAGCAAACTGTTGGGGATTTTGGATCCCCCAACAGGAGGGAAGAGAGAGGAGAGGGGGAGAAGAAGGTAACTGGAACAAGCAAAGTGAGGAGAGGCCCAAAGGATGCCTCCTGGTGACCCCTTGGGTCATATTTATAGATGGGAAGAAAAGCAGTTTTCCTTCCAACCCTTGGTGGGACCAAAAATTACAAAGAGGCCCTTGGGCCATGTACATAGGCTGGGCCTTTCCCCCAACACAAACGACCGCCAAATTCGCACGGGCGCGCCCGCGATTGGCGTGGCGTGGTTTGGAAGCAAACCAAACATGTCCCAAATCTCCCGTGGCCTCTGCACAAACCAAAGCACGGCGACGGCAATGTTAATGGGCGACAGGCTGCCCCATGGATGGCTGGGCGCTGCACGGCGATGCGGTCACGCGGGCACGCGGCGGAGGGGGCAACGGCCGACGCGGCCGCGAAGGCGAGGCGACGAGGCGCAAGCGCAACCGACGAGATGCGCCGCACTGTGTCGTAGCCTGGTAGGTTTGTAGCGAATGAGAAAAGGAACACTACCGCAGATCAGTTTTTCCCCTACGGTTGGAGCAGCTCCCGTCGGTTGACAGCCTTTCGTCAGGAGTGCTCAGACCTTCCCTTGCGTTTGCTGTATACCGAAGGGAAAAGGAAACGTACCGTCACGGGAGCTACTCACGCGCCCAAAGCTGAAATCGCGGAGATGACTGGCCCACATATCAGAGACACGGGTGAAAATAAAGCGCGGGCTGGTAGGCGCACGCGGAGGCGAAGGGGAATTTCTCGACCTTATCCTCTCTCTCTCACGCACGCGTGTGGCCTCGACTCTTTCTCTTCTTCCCCAGATCCGATCTCCTCCACCCACCTTGCTTCCTCGCCAAATCACCGCACGCCATTGCCGCTCCACGCCGCAGTCCACCACCACCAGGACCTCTGCCACTCGACACCCTAATCCGCCGCCGCCAGCAGATCCACGCGCGCAGATCTCATTGGGCCGCCGCCACGACGAACAATCCGCCGGGGCGGTGACGTGGCCTCAGCCTGCATGGACGCCTGGAGGGGGTGAAAGTGCATCTAGACCTCACATGTGTTTTGGTGATAATGACAATTAGAATTTGGGATTTGATGGTTGTATTAAGTATATGCAGGAATAAAAAGAAAAGAAGGATTTATGAATATCAAAGGATGGCCCCCCAATTTCTTATGTATGGTGGATGAGCTCATTGAAGATTTAAATTTATTTTTGGTTTGAAATTGAGTATAGGAAATCACCGTACTATCAAGGGGGACGTGCTTTATGGATCAAAAGTGCCAAAAGTGCTTATTTGAGATGCTAACTACCCAAGAGAGAATATAGCTTCGTTTTTCAGGCCAAAACTGGTCTGACCGGTTCTAGGAACCGGTCTGACCGGTTTCTAACTTCAGTTTTTCAGGCGCTGCACAGCAACTGGTCGGAAATTCCGACGCTGTGTCGGAAGTTCCGGCCAGCCCGAAAATATCCGGTGCAGTAGCTCCGGCAGCCTCGGTGGCTCCCGGTAATTTCCGGTGCGTAGTGCCGGAAGTTCTGGTGGGTTGTTCTTCATGCTAATTCTGGTAGTTTGGGCCTGCCTGGAAATATCCAGTGTACATTCTCCGGTGGGCTCGGTTTGGTCTCGAACATTCCTGTGGGAAGTACCGGAAGTTCCGGTGGAGCTGTTCGTCAGGTCGTTTCTTAGTTCAAAACCATGCTTTGTCGGAAGTTCCGACGTTATGTCGGAAATTCCGGTAAGTGACCTGGCAATGCATAACGGCTAGTTTTTGGGGGTTGAGTATATATACCCCCTCAGCCCCCCTTTCTTTGCTGCTGACCTAACCCGAGACAAACACATTCACTAGCATTCAATTCACTCTCCCAACTCCCTCTAGTGCCAATCCTTGCAAAGATTTGAGTAGAGCTTTGTGTGTGAGTGATTCTTGTGGTTTGAGAGCAAGCCATTGAGTGAGTTCATCCATTGTTCATCTCAAGAAGCACTTGAAGCAAGTTTGGCTCATCGATTCTCGTTCATTACTCTTGGAGCTGAGCTCCTAGACAGTTAGGCGTCGCCGGCAACTCCCATCTTGGTGTGGTTGAGTGCCGGACGTTTGTAATCTTCATCCCTAAGTGGAAACAATAGTAAGAATTTCAATCCGGCTTTTGTGGTTGATTGAAGGAGGCAAGGGGTTAGAGTTGACCCGGCTCTACGTGAGCACCTCAACGGAGACGTAGCTCCTAAGTGGAGTGAACTTCGGTGAAACAAATCCTTGTCTCTTGTTCTTGTTGTTGTTCTTCATTTTCATATTGTTCTTGAGCTTAAATTCATCCGATCTATCTTGTTACTAGTTTCCGCTGCTAAAGATCATAGTTTTAAGCTTCCTTACACTTGTGGTGAACTTTCTATTCAAATAGAATATGCAGTTTCATATCTGTTTTTGAATCTTGTATACAGGTTTGTGTTGAGCCGGAAGTTCTGCCCCTGTGCCGGAAATTCTGGGAAGCCGAAAATTCCGACACAGCGCCAGAACATCCGGCCCGTTTAATATTTAATTGTCAAATTTGCAAAAATTTTATATAGGCCTGTTCACCCCCCCTCTAGGCCTAGTGTTGGTCCTTTCAATTGGTATCAGGGCCTAATCTCTTGATTTAGGCTTAACCGCTAAGGGAAAACACTATGGCCGGCAAAGAGGATGAAGTGGTTGTCACCGGTGCTTCCGCCAATGTCTATGATGCTTCCGCTACCGCTGCCCAGCTCACTAAGATCGGCCGCACAAGTCATCCCCCAACTCCATATGACTCAAGCTCAAGTGATGATGATAATTTTGATGTGAGCGATGTTGAGGGTGACTTTACCGAAGAAGAAAAGAAGAAGAAAAGAAAGGAGAAGCTAAAGAAGAAGTGTCAAGAGAAAGCCGAGAAGAAGGCTCAAAAGCTTCTCAAGAAAAAGCTCAAAGAAGAAAGGGAGAAGAATACACTTGATGGGCTTCATGCGGTGTGTCATCCATATGGAGCATCTTCACAAAATACTTCAAACCCTTCTCCATTTTCATTTACTCCGGTTCCAATGGGCAAAGCCCCTCACTTTGATGGGAGTGACTATGCTCGTTAGAGTGATGATATGAAAATGCATCTTTATGGTCTTAATCCCGCTCTTTGGACCATTGTGGTTGTAGGTGTGAAACAACATGATGAGGATGAACCTATCACTCCGGAGCTAGAGCATGACATGTTTCGGAATGCTCAAGCCGTTCGGGTTATTAGAAGCTCACTTTGCACCTATGAGTACAACAAGGTTAGAGGGATTGAGAGTGCCAAGGAGATTTGGGACATACTTCAATTGTCTTATGAGGGCTCTGATGAAGTTAAGGAAGGGAAGATGGATCTACTCCAAGGGGAATTGGAGTCATTTGTCATGAAGAAGGATGAAACTCTCCGACAAATGTATGATAGGCTCAAGTTGCTTGTGACCAACATTAGATCTCTTGGAAGCAAGGATTGGGATGATAGCAAGGTCACAAAGAAGATGCTTAGAGCTTATGCTCTCAAGAACCGGACTTTGGCAACTATCATTAGAGGGAAGGAAAACTACAAGAAGATGAAGCCTATCCAACTACTAAATGAGTTGGAATATCATGAGATGAATGACTTGGATATCACCAAGTCAATTGGGCAAGATGAAGTCAAAGCCATTGCTCTCAAAGCCGAACCAAGCAAGAAAGTTGAATCAATTGAGAAGCCATCAAAGCCAAAGAAGAAAGTTGATTCAAGTGAAGATGAGAGCACGGATGAAGAAACGGCAATGATGGTCAAGAACTTCAAGAGGTTCATGAAGAGAAGTGACAAGAAAAAGAACAACTCAAGAAGATGCTATTCTTGCAAGAGAGTTGGTCACTTCATTGCCGAGTGTCCGGACAAAAAGGATGATGATGATGAGGACCACAAGGATGAGAAGAAATCCAAGGACAAAGAGAAGAGATACAAGGAGAAGAACAAAGAGTACAAGAAGAAAAATGGCCATGCTCATGTTGGTGAAGGATGGCATTCAAGTGATGAGTCCGATGAAGAAGGTGTGGCATCCATTGCCATGCATGAAGCTTCACCAACATCAAGACTCTTCAACAACCTCTCCGATGATGAAGATGATTATCCCATGTGCCTCATGGCTAAGGGGACTAAGGTATCAAACTATTCTAATCCTCCATCATCTCCTACCTCCGCATCTAGTAATGTAGAAAATGACTTAGATGAGGAAGAAGAAGCCGAACACAAAGCAAACATGATAAAAGAGTTTGGCAAAAAGGGTTATAAACAAATTAAAAAGCTCATGGAGAAATTGGAGAAAAGAAAAGAGAAACTTAAAGAACAAGAAGAATTGATCATCCTTGAGAAGGAGAGAAACCTTGTTCTAGAAGAGTCTCCAGTTGAGGAAAAGGTGAAGGTTGAAAAGTTGGCAATGGACTTGTCTCTTGCCAATGATTCATATGAGAGGATGTCAAAGGAACATGATTTGGCAAATGATGCTCTAGCTAACCTAAAGAATGTGTATAGTGAGCTTCAAGAAAGGCATTCACGTCTAGAAGATACATACAAAGAGCTTAAAGTTAGCTATGGTACTCTTTGGGAAAGCACCAAAACTAATTCCAAAACTACTCTTGACTCCAATGTCTCCACTAGCAAAGGTTGCTCAAGATGTTATAATATTGATATCGATGCTTGTGCTACTAACCTTTCAAAGCTAGAAGAGTCAATCAAGGACAAGGATGCTCAAATCCATAGGTTGAACATGTACATTGGAAAAGACAAGCTCAAAGGTAAGAGTGAGTTTGATACTCACCCGGCTTACAAAGCCGGAAGGTATCCCACCATTCGTGATGGACTTGGCCACACAAGAGGAAACAAGACAAATGGTGAAGAGATTGTGAATGGCAAGTCACGTCCATTGTGGAAGAAGGGTGCCAACCTTGGTGAGTTGATGGACATGGCTCATGGTATCACCAAGAAGAATGTTGCACAAGGTAAGGCCACGGTTGAGAGCTCAAACAAGGTAAACATCAAGAGCTCAACCAAGGTTAATGCAAGTAACAAGAATGTGACACATTCTCCTTCTCCCAACTACACCATTGACTACACGGTTGTATTTCAAAATAGCAAGATGGTGGTCAAGTATATTGGTGCTCACACTAGGAAGATGATGAGGAGTGTGTGGATACCTAAGATTGCTTACTCTAACCTTCAAGGACCCAAACAAGTTTGGGTACCTAAAGCTTGAGCTTAACTTGTTTTGTAGGCATATTCCTCCGGTGGGACTTCATGGTTGATTGATAGTGGATGTTCAAATCATATGAACAGAGAGAAGAATATGTTCTCATCATTAGAAGAATATGATACACCTATTGAGAAGATCACATTTGGTGACAATAATCATGGTGATGTGGTGGATCAAGGTAAAATTGCTATCTCAAATGATTCATCACTTTCAAATGTTTACTTAGTTGATTCTTTGGGATACAATTTGTTGTCGGTATCACAACTTTGTGAGATGGGCTACAATTGTCTCTTTACTAATGAGGGTGTGTCCATTTTGAGAAGGGAGGATTCCTCTATTGCTTTTACGGGTCAACTTAAGGGAAAGCTTTATCTAGTTGATTTCACAACTACTAAAGTGGAACCGAAGACTTGTTTAGTGGCAAAATCTAGCATGGGTTGGCTTTGGCATCGCCGACTAGCTCATGTTGGCATGAGGAACTTGACCAAACTTTAAAAGAATGAATACATCCTAGGACTAACAAATTTGTCTTTGAGAAAGATAGGTTGTGTAGTGCATGTCAAGCCGGGAAGCAAGTTGGTGCTCCACATCCACCCAAGAACATATTATCTAGCTCAAGACCCTTGAAGCTTCTTCACATGGATTTATTTGGACCCATTGCTTACATTAGCATTGGGGGCAACAAATATGGTCTTGTCATTGTTGATGATTTCTCTCGGTTTACTTGGGTATTCTTTTTGAAAGAGAAGAGTGAAGCTCAAGGAATCATCAAGAAGTTTATTAGAAGGGCTCAAAATGAGTTTGAGTTGAAGGTCAAGCGCATGAGAAGCGACAATGGCTCGGAGTTTAGGAATACCGGTGTTGAGGAATTTCTTGATGAAGAAGGCATCTTGCATGAGCTCTCCGCCCCTTATACACCTCAACAAAATGGCATTGTTGAGAGGAAGAATAGGACATTGATTGAGATGGCAAGAACCATGCTTGATGAATACAACACTCCGGATATCTTTTGGGCCGAACCAATCAACACCGCATGCCATGCCTCCAACTAGCTTTATCTCCAAAAGTACTTGAACAAGACTCCATATGAGATAATCACCGGTAACAAGCCTAAGGTGCATTACTTTAGAGTTTTTGGTTGCAAATGTTATATTCTTAACAAGAAGGCCAAAAGTTCTAAGTTTGCACCTAAGGTTGATGAAGGTTTTCTACTTGGTTATGGTACTAATGAACACGCCTACCGTGTCTTCAACAAAACCACCGGTTGTGTTGAGGTCACGGTGGATGTGAAATTTGATGAATCAAACGGCTCTCAAGTAGAGCAAGTTGAAAATGACCTTGTAGATGAAAAAGAGCCTCCAAGTGAATCCATCTTGAAAATGGGATTAGGTGAAGTAAGGCCAAGGGAGACTCTCATGAAGGATCAAGTGCAAGCACAAGCTCCGGATGTTGGTACTAGTGATCCATCTTCTTCAACAAGAGTTGAACCATCCACTTCTCCTCATGGTCAAGATCAAGTTCATGGTGACGATCATGGTCATGGCATTGATCAAGGGGAGGTCAAGATGAAGAAACTCATGATATTGCCCCTCAAGCTAATGAAGAAGATGATGATGGGCCTATTCAAAGGCAATCTCAAGTATCTCATCCTAGAGTTCATCAAAGTGTCCAACGGGATCATCCCGTGGATAATATTCTTGGGAGCATCCGAAGAGGGGTAACTACTCGTTCTCGTTTAGCAAATTTTTGTGCTAGTTACTCGTTTGTTTCTTCTTTGGAACCTCTTAAGGTTGAAGAAGCACTTGGTGATGCGGATTGGATAATGGCAATGCAAGAAGAATTAAATAACTTCACAAGAAATAAAGTTTGGGAATTGGTGAAGCGACCCAAGCAAAATGTGATTGGCACCAAGTGGGTATTCCGCAACAAATAAGATGAACATGGTGTTGTCACAAGAAACAAGGCAAGATTGGTTGCTCAAGGGTTCACTCAAATTGAAGGTTTGGATTTTGGTGAAACTTATGCTCCCGTAGCTAGGCTTGAATCAATTCGGATATTACTTGCCTATGCTACTCACCATGATTTCAAGCTTTATCAAATGGATGTGAAAAGTGCATTCTTGAATGGGCCTCTCTCCAAGTTGATATATGTGGAGCAACCACCGGGCTTTGAAGACCTCAAGCATCCTGACTACGTGTACAAGCTCCAAAAGGCGCTCTATGGGCTCAAGCAAGCTCCTAGAGCATGGTATGAATGCCTTAGGGAATTTCTCCTCAAGAACGGTTTTGTAATGGGCAAAGCCGATTCTACTCTCTTCACTCAAAAAGTAGACAATGATTTATTTGTTTGTCAAATATATGTTGATGATATTATCTTTGGTTCTACTAATGAAACGTTTTGTGAAGAATTTAGTACGATTATGACCAAGAGATTTGAGATGTCCATGATGGGTGTATTGAAGTTCTTTCTTGGATTTCAAATCAAGCAATTGAAGGAAGGGACTTTCATATGTCAAACCAAGTATGTGAATGATATGCTCAAGAAGTTTGACATGGCCGATGCAAAACCTATCAAGACACCCATGGCCGTCAATGGACATCTTGATCTTAATGAAGATAGAACCGTGGATCAAAAGGTATATCGCTCCATGATTGGTTCTTTGCTTTACCTTTGTGCATCTAGGCCGGATATTATGCTTAGTGTGTGCATGTGTGCAAGATTTCAAGCTAATCCTAAAGAATGTCATTTGATAGCCGTTAAGAGAATTTTGAGATATTTGGTGCATACTCCACACCTTGGCTTATGGTATCCCAAGGGCTCCACTTTTGATTTACTTGGCTATTCCGATTCGGATTATGCCGGTTGCAAAGTAGATCGAAAGAGCACCATCGGGACTTGTCAATTTCTTGGCCGATCTTTGGTGTCTTGGAGTTCTAAGAAACAAAATTCCGTTGCCCTATCCACCGCCGAGGCCGAGTACGTTGCAGCCGGTGCTTGTTGTGCTCAACTACTTGGATGAGGCAAATCTTGAGTGACTTTGGTTATGAGTACAAAAATATCCCTCTCTTGTGTGACAATGAGAGTGCCATAAAACTAGCCAACAACCTAGTCCAACACTCAAGAACCAAGCATATTGACATAAGACACCATTTCTTGAGAGGCCATGAAGCCAAAGGAGATATCGCTCTAAGCCATGTGAGTACCGAAAAACAACTAGCCGATATCTTCACTAAGCCTCTTGATGAGCAAAGGTTTTGTGCTTTGAGGAATGAGCTAAATATCTTGGATTCTCGTAACGTGGTTTGAATTGTTGCACACACCCATTGTTTGATGCTTAGACTAGGCAAAATTGATTTATTTGTGTGAGTTTTTCAAAATATTTGGAGTTGTGATCGTTGGATCATCCCTTGGCTCAAATGATCATGGTTATGTAATGTTGAATGTGGCTGATCATTTTGAGTCAAGTTTCTTACATGTCCAATCTCCAAATCTATCAAAATCTCAAATCAAATCTCATCTCAAAAATTGTTTTTGTCCAGAGCCTGTCGGAACTTGCCACCGGAATTTGCCGGCTGCAATTTCCAGTAGCCTCTGGCGCTTGCCAGAATTTCCGGCAGCCTTCTGCCGGAATTTCCGGCAGCTGCCTCGACTATATAAGTCGGGACTGAACCGTTACCTTGCCCTAGAATCTGTTCTTACACTTCCAGCCGCCGCCCCTCACTCTCCTCTCTCAATCCCGTGAGGGGAACTCGATTTTTGACCATGGAAATTTGAATCTTGGTGTTTCCTTCGATTCCCCACACTCCGGAAGTTCCGTTCCTCCGCGAATCTTCATCGAATCGCGCGGAAAAACTCAAAGGTATTTCATTCAAAATCCCCGAATCCCGATCTCTCAATGCCATAGTTTCTAGTAGATTTCCTTTGGGGGATAGACTCAAGAATCTCTCTAGATGCAATGCCTGTGATTTGGTAAAGTTTGGTGGGCAAAATCGTTCGATTCCTAGGTTTCTTGGTCGTGCACTGCGTCGGCCGAAAATTGCCGACCCGGCTTGGGCCGGAATTTCCAGCAGGCCGCAGTGAACGCCAATAAATCCTGTGTCTTGGCTAAAGATTATGGATTAAGGATTATATTATCGTATCTTTTCAGATGGGCCGTGAACGTCCACGTGGCAAGGGCATTGTCATCCGCATTCCATCACCATCTCCATCCCCCTCTCCAAGCGAGACCGAATCGGATGAGAGGGTGCAACCAACCAAAGGAAAAGGGAAGAGGGTCAAGAAGCAAGCCGTGCCCAATAGGGGCCTTGGAAGAGGACGTGCAAATCCCCAAGCTCCTGCTGATCCTCCCCGTGGTCGCCGCACCAAGAATGCTAATGTTGATCCAACCGGTGAGGCATACAATGATAACATTGATCTATCCCTTCTTGAGAGTCAAGTGACCAAGGCTCTTCCCCCTATGAGATGCTCTAAAGATCCACCATTGGTTGACTATAGCAAGGGGGGACAAACATGAAGGCTCTAAGGTATGGTGAGGACCCTCGTGCTGCTCTTTCTAAGGAATTCAAGGGTGATCCTCGCTTTTGGCTTCCTTTTCAAGCGGATTGGTATCAATTCGTTATCATGGGAAAGAAATCCATCACCACTGACATGAAATGGATTGATTGGGCCTATCTCAAGACACTTAGCTCACCGGTCAAGAAAGTGGTGGACGCTGTGTATGATAGGTGCAATGAGTTGGGGCTTGTGAATCTTATGGGGTTCAGATGTGATTGGAATGAGAAAGTGGTGGCACAGTTTTATGCCACCCTTTATGTGGATAAACCCCATATGAGGCTTCATTGGACTCTTGGAGACAAAAGGTTTACCATTCACAGAAGTGAGTTTGCAGCACTCCTTGGACTTCCAAATGTTGATTATAGCTGTGCCGCCAAGTATCGTATCCATGAGCATGCTGATCTTGAGGTGACTAAGATGCATTTTATGTATGATCCTGCTTATGGGGAACATGGACAATGTGAGTTTGGTAAGACCAAGGGCCTCACTCCATTCTATAAGATGCTCAACCAGCTTTTCAGGTTCACTCTTTGCCCTCGTGGTGGTGATGCAAGCAATATCTCTCATAAGGCAAGGAATCTTTTGGCTCAAGCTACACCTGACCGAGCCCAGTTTGATGTGGTTGATTATCTTTGGTATGAGATTGTGTTCTGCTCACATGATGCTTCAAGTGCTTGCCACTATGCCCCATATATATTTCACTTGATCAAGAATGTATCCAGGCTCAACATTCTGCCTGATAGAGAGCATGAGCGATACAAGGCATCCAAGGGCAAGGTTCTTCAGCTTCTCAAGGTTGATGCCACTGGAAGAACTCCTATTCCTCCCAAGGGACCCTTTCCGGGTGCTTATCCTTCAAAGGGTTCTTCCTCTTCAGCTCAAGGTGCTTCTTCATCTCGCGCTCCACCTTCATCTAGTACACCCTCAGCTCCTCATGGTCCTTTTGCTCCTACACGTGGTGCTCCCAAGAAGAGGGGTAAGTTTGATCAACTTGCCCAAAGCATATTTGCTTGTTTCAACATGTTTAAGCATTGTGTGACCGTGGTTGAGGAGCGCACAAGGCAACTTGATGAGGACAATGTGAAGCTTGAAAAGAGGCAAAAAGATATACTTGATAAACTTGATATTCCTCACTCTCCCGTTCGTGCTCCAAGGGATTACCCTCCTCCACCTTTCTTTAATCCTTATGAGGAAGGTGGTTCATCCTCTCAAGCTTATACTTTTGGGGCTGAAATTGAAGAAGAAGATCTTCATGGTGGTGAGGGAAATGAAGAGGATGAGGAGACCGAAGAAGAGGGCTCTTATGAGAGCCAAGGCGGCAATGGCAATGGTGATGATGAAGAAGAAGAAGATGACGATGATGATGGCAATGGGGATGGCAACGATGATGAGTAGCTCTCCTTTTTGGTGCTTGTTGCCAAAGGGGGAGTGAATTTGTGATTGCTTTGGTGGATGGAGACCCATATCTATCTTTTTATTCATGTTTTTATCTTTGGACATGTAAGAACTATGTTTGGTGTCATGTGTGATGTGTGCCAAGTGAGAACTTTTATTTGTAAGACTTAATTTGTGCTAGTGTGATGTTGAACTCCTTTTATTAATGATGTGATGCTATGAGGATGATGAATGGTTGGTGTAATGTTATTCTCCACTTTTATTGTGTGATATACCATGTCATATGCATCACGGTTATAATTTGACACCTCTTGCACATTTGTACCTTTGTATGCAAAGATGTTGGTTAAGTTCTTTCATGAATATGTGCAATGGCATTTGAAGCCATTTGAGTTGAATATGCACATATTTAGGGGGAGCTTTTCTAAATATAATTGGGTACAAAAACATGATTTTATTCCTATCTTGTGAACCCAAATTGAGTTGTCATCAATCACCAAAAAAGGAGAGATTGAAAGTGCATCTAGGCCTCCCATGTGTTTTGGTGATAATGACAATTAGAATTTGGGATTTGATGGTTGTATTAAGTATATGCAGGAATAAAAAAAAAGAAGGATTTATGAATATCAAAGGATGGCCCCTAATTTCTTATGTATGGTGGATGAGCTCATTGAAGATTTAAATTTATTTTTGGTTTGAAATTGAGTATAGGAAATCACCGTACTATCAAGGGGGACGTGCTTGATGGATCAAAAGTGCCAAAGTGCTTATTTGAGATGCTAACTACCCAAAGAGAATATAACTTCGTTTTTCAGGCCAAAACCGGTCTGACCGGTTCTGGGAACCGGTCTGACCGGTTTCTAACTTCAGTTTTTCAGGCGCTGCACAGCAGCTGGTCGGAAATTCCGACGCTGTGTCGGAAGTTCTAGCCAGCCCGAAAATATCCGGTGCAGTAGCACCGGCAGCCTCGGTGGTGTCCCGGTAATTTCCGGTGCGTAGTGCCGGAAGTTCTGGTGGGTTGTTCTTCATGCTAATTCTGGTAGTTTGGGCCTGCCCGGAAATATCCAGTGGACATTCTCCGGTGGGCTCGGTTTGGTCTCGAAAATTCCGGTGGGAAGTACCGGAAGTTCCGGTGGGGCTGTTCGTCAGATCGTTTCTTAGTTCAGAACCATGCTTTGTCGGAAGTTCCGACGCTATGTCGGAAATTCCGGTAAGTGACCTGGCAGTGCATAACGGCTAGTTTTTGGGGGTTGAGTATATATACCCCCTCAGCCCCCCCTTCTTTGCTGCTGACCTAACCCGAGACAAACACATTCACTAGCATTCAATTCACTCTCCCAACTCCCTCTAGTGCCAATCCTTGCAAAGATTTGAGTAGAGCTTTGGGTGTGAGTGATTCTTGTGGTGTGAGAGCAAGCCATTGAGTGAGTTCATCCATTGTTCATCTCAAGAAGCACTTGAAGCAAGTTTGGCTCATCGATTCTCGTTCATTACTCTTGGAGCTGAGCTCCTAGACAGTTAGGCGTCGCCGGCAACTCCCAACTTGGTGTGGTTGAGTGCCGGACGTTTGTAATCTTCATCCCTAAGTGGGAACAATAGTAAGAATTTCAATCCGGCCTTTGTAGTTGATTGAAGGAGGCAAGGGGTTAGAGTTGACCCGGCTCTACGTGAGCACCTCAACGGAGACGTAGCTCCTAAGTGGAGTGAACTTCGGTGAAACAAATCCTTGTCTTTGTTCTTGTTGTTGTTCTTCATTTTCATATTGTTCTTGAGCTTAAATTCATCCGATCTATCTTGTTACTAGTTTCCGCTGCTAAAGATCATAGTTTTAAGGTTCCTTACACTTGTGGTGAACTTTCTATTCAAATAGAATCTGCAGTTTCATATCTGTTTTTGAATCTCGTATACAGGTTTGTGTTGAGCCGGAAGTTCTGCCCCTGTGCCGGAAATTCTGGGAAGCCGGAAATTCCGACACAGCGCCAGAACATCCGGCCCGTTTAATATTTAATTGTCAAATTTGCAGAAATTTTATACAGGCCTATTCACCCCTCCTCTAGGCCTAGTGTCAGTCCTTTCAGGTGGCCGTATGACCAATCGACAAGGACGCTGACGCCTTCGCCGGCGCCGGCACCGCCGCGTGATGCCCATGGTACAGGTGCATGGCTGAAGCAGCCGGTTGTAGGCTACCATCGATCCCCTTTGCCTCTGCAGTTATTACTACTTGCTAGCAGGAGCAGGTCGTGAAAGCCTGCCTCTCCTCTCCTACGGTAAGATGTAGCTTGCACTTGTGTTCTTAGTAGCTCTTGTTAATCACTTTGGGGGATTTTCCCAGTAAAGCCAGAGTGCCAAACACTAGAGATTTTTTTCACTGTCCTGAAATATTAAATAAAGTTTGTTACTACCGTTTTCCATTGACTAAATAAAGTTTGTTACTACCGTTTTCCATTGACCTCATCTCTCGATTTTGTACCCCTTTCATATAACATGCAATTTTTTTATATATGTGTACGGGGCTGTAGTATCTTGGCTTCATTCTTCTGGTGGATGAAAAGAGAGGAAAGTTATCTGCATTCTGGCAGGTAACTCAATGCCTTTGTTGAGGACTTGCTGCCTTGTTCAATAGGAGTAACTTAACATGTCTGTAATCTAAACATATTCATCCATTATGTTTATATTAAAATGAAACCAACTTTCATCTTGTTTATATATGTCTGTTAAAATTTATAATTTCTGGTTATTTCAGTTCTCAAATGTTAGCTGTTGAGTTAACTAAAACTGCCAGATTTAAGGTAGGTCTGAAAAGATTCACCATGTTGGTATTTACAGCAATACTCCTCAGAACATTTCCAATGAGATGAGCTTCTTGGAAACTACTAAACTATAAAGGTTAATTCTGTACTCTCAAATTGATAAGCTAGAACTCACTGCAAATGATGCAATTGCATTGCATATTTCATAATTTTCTCATGAATGGTTTATTTTATCTTGAGATGGATCTTTGAGTCGTATTGTATTGTGTTCATTTTATCCAACAACACTATTTGTTTATTACAATCTTGTTGACATATTATTTCTTCTATTAGGCAATCTAAGAAGAATAGACAAACACTCCTATCAATAATTTTTATTTCTATACCATACTACCATGCATTCAATCTTTAATAGTAAACCTTATTGTGCAGCAATACTTCAAATGTGCAAATGGAAAAGAGGCAGATGCTAAAATGTTGGTTTGCAATGTGATCAATAATGGCATTCCACAAGCTGTTGTGAATAGATTTGCTTCTTTCTCCATGATATTTCTTTTTAGTTTTCACTCAGAACGATCTTTGTTACATCCATGCTGTTGTATATCCAGTTATAAACCAGACAATGTTTCCTGTGGCTTCTTTGAGCTATCATGCTACAATACAAGACATTGCCTTTGCTTTATTTCATTCAGGTTTATTGTAGTTGTATCTAACAAGTCGTTCTAGTTTTGTAAACTGATTTGTGTGAAAGCTGATGTCTGACTGGTGGGGTTGCCTCGCTGATGGTGTGGATCGTTGTGGACAGTTTGGACCCTCTCTTTTTTTAAGACTAATTTCGATCTCTTTTTTTTAGACTAGTTTGGACCTCTCCTGATGGTTAGAACAACCGTCACGGAAAGTATTCCTGACGGCTATCTAGAGCACCGACGTAATAGGTCATCCGTGACGGTTGTCCCCGTCACGGATAGTTCCCTGACGGTTCTCCGTCAGGAAAAGTCGAGCTTCCCTGTCAGTCAGTCCCTGACGGCTCATCCCTGATGGTTGCCATCAGGCTAAGTCATCCCTGATGGTTCAGGGTACTTTCCCTGACGGAATGTACCGTCACGGAAAAACCTGTCTGGTGTAGTGGAAGGACTTACGGTGGGCTGGGCTGAAACCTTGTTGCTGGGCTAAGCTAGTGTAAGTTCGGGTTATTCGGGGAATTCGAGTACCGTGGCCCAAAACCCGAATAACCCATAATTATTTCGGGTTTTGAGATCTGCTACCCGAGACAGTGGTCGGGTATTTCGGGTTCAGGCTATACGGGTTTGGGTATTGGGTTTTTTGTCCACCCCTAGTTGTATCAAAGACCCTATCGCCCTTAAATCTTTGCTCGATTCAATATAATGGACGCGGAGCCTGAACCAAGCAAATCCGAGCTTGACCACATAACTTATTGCAGAACTTGCAGTTAGAAGAGATTTGGGGATATGGTAATTACAAGAGATTTAGACGACAAGTACCTGAATCTGGCCCTACGCGAGTGTGAATCGTGGACCGTGAGTTTCAATGCCGAGCCAAGCATCTGGCGCCACGCACACTGCACAAGTCAGCTAGGGATCGACCACGTCCGTACCGAGTCACGCATCCAAGCCATACGTATACTCCTACAATGATGGTTGATCGACAACGATCGATCATACAAGTAGCACTGTAGCAGCAGTGTAGTGTGGTGCTAACTGGCAACCTCCCCGGGCGGCGGCCTCATGCTTCCGCGGACGCCCACCTAACTAGCATGGTCAATTTGTCATGTATACGCGCGTTGTCATGGTCATGGAGTATCGACAAAAATCATGTTACGGTGTTGGGCCTCAGTCCAAACTCCAAAGGCATTTATTGACGAATGAACTGAACCAGAACGCATGCATGTAGACGCCGCCGCCACCCGCTCCTTGTCAACGCCGCGCCGGTGTGGTTCATGTTCATGGGAAACCTGGATCTTGGACCCAAGCACCCGCCCAGCGATTAGGGATGAAAACGGACGGAAACGGACGGAAACCCCTCTCCTATTTTTGTTGCCATATTTTTTTATCGGAAACAGGATAGTCGGAAACGGTATCGGGATAGAGATATACGAAATCGGAATCGGGATATACGGGTTCACGGAAACGAACAAATATGGGCGAAAACATGTCGAAAATGGACAGAAGTCGGGATTTTAAATCGGGATCAAACGTTTTAGTGTTTCATTATAGTGTGACGACACTTTACACACATAATTAAATATACGATAAACAAGTACCAGTAGTTAACAAAACAAGACTAGAACTATCAGTTTATAACAACACAAGTAAGTTTATTGTCACGGGCTCACACAGCGGCTTGCGGCGAATCCTACTATGGCTGGGGATCTAAGCTATTGGCCCATCCCGATTATTATTAATACGGGACAAATACGGGTCCATCCCAGTTAAAAACGGGATCCCACAAATATGAACGGGCAGGCCCGGCTTAGAGGGGAGGGCAGCCAGGGCGATGGCCCGGGGCCCACGAAGTCGGGGGGCCCATAACCATAGAGTCTATAGTAGGCCTATGACCGCAACCACGAGGCGCTAGCGACCAGCGATGCAATGCTTCGATTCTGTGAGACTGCGACAGTTCGACTATAGAGCAGGCCTAATCGAGGCTTCGCTGATTCGGCGATTGATGAACTCGCAATCGCGGACTCGCCCTCGCCGACGCCTTAAGTCACGCCCGCCACCGTCTGTCTCGATCGCCTGATGCCTGGTCGTCGACTTGCCGTCGCGGTCGACTCACCGGCACGGCGACACCGCGAGGCGCATGCGAGTATCTGGCCATCTGCTAAGGTGAGGACATGAGCTACGTTTACGTGAGCATGTCTACATTCTACTACTCTAATTGAATTTATAAATTTATTTGCTAGGCCACCGATTCAGACATTCAGTAACGATGTGCTAGACTGCTACGGTACAGCTACTTCTTTTTTATCTGTTTGTAGAGCTATCATTTATAAATTTCTATTTTCTAATTCAAAGTATTAATTGAATATGTGCTATGTGCTCCATTGAGAAGGAGGTCTTGAACAATATTGATCTTGATGTTGTCCTTAATGATTTTGCATCAAGAAATACCCGTAAAAATTCCTTTATGAAGAACTGAAAGATTATTATACGTGGTATAATTGGAGTTTGGTTCTTATTTGAGATAATCATAATTCATATCATCGTAATATTATTTTAATTTTTCTGTCATTTTAGTTTGTAATATTGACATTGTTCTTCATGAATTATGCATATTACTAGAATTTTTATCTTTCTTTTACTTACCATCTCAAATGAAAAATAGTTGGTCTAAAGGGCCCACAGTGTCTTTCGCCCTAGGGCCCTTGAAAACTTAGAGCCGGGCCTGTGAACGGAATATACCATCACCTGTATCCCGTCCCGTTTCCGTCTACCCCTATCCCATTTCCCGTTCCTTTTTCGTAGGGCTAAAAATATGGATCAAATATAAAAATATGGACGGACGGAGGGATTTTTTCCGTCCGTTTTCAACGCTACCAGCGATATAGCAGCGTTTGTCGGGTATGCCGCATGCATGTGTCTGTAGGTCGTATGCATGGGCACGGCCGCACGGCCGTACGGCTGCGGCCCTCAGCCTGCATCGTTGACACACCACCGCGCGATCCCGCGGGACCATGGACACAGCACATTCAATACAGATCAATCAAGCGACCAACGGCTGAACCAGGCAATGCGATGCCGGCCAATGCAAGTAACGTGTACGTACGTGGCGATCAAGTCGTGCCACATGTACTTCGGCTACATGGTACGTGTACGTATCTATATGATGAACATGTTTAATGCATATAGGCGCAAGTATGAAAATAAGCTCAACCGTGCGGTGGTGAAATAACGGAGCTGATCATCAAACTTCAACTGAACGTACACGCACTGCTACAAAAATTGTCTTTAGTTCCGATTGGCAACCAGTTTTAGTTTCAGGTTTCTAACCGGGACTACACATCTAGGACTAAAAAAATATCGAATTCCTGTTGAACCAACCGGAACTAATGTGGTTTTTCGATAAATAAAAAAGAGCTGCTCCTGCTTCTTCCAAATCAGGCCTCTCTTGCTTCTACCGAAACTCTAGCCAGCTCCAAAATATCCATACGAGGCCATAGACAAATTGAACCCAAATTGAGTTATAAATCGAACACATGCAAATTTAATCTTATTAATGAAGGCATGCATCGTACAAAATCGAGGTATGAATCATATACATCAAACAAAAAATGAAATCAGAACAACTCGCCGGCTGTCGGCCTCCATGTACGATCACTTGGCCTAGTTGCGCCGTCCTTCGTTAACCACGCCAGCGGCCCGGCCTTGGCCACCCGTGCCAACCTCCGCGAGGCGCGCCTGGCATCCGGCCGCGCCTGGCCTGGCCACCGCTCCCTACGCTGCTGCAAAGAGAGAGGAAGAAGTGAAGAGATACGATGAGAATGGAAGAAAGCTGCTAGAGAGTTGTTGTTGCCCACACACTTTGAAATTTGGCATTGCGTGCTTGTAACTTTTTGCCACCCGCGACACACACTCTTTTTATCCCGGTGGGTCGTCCCACTCGAGACTAGCACTAACCAGGACAAAAAGGAGCCCATAAAATTTAGACTCGGGACTAATGTGGGCATTAGTTCCAGTCTTGAATCCAGTTGAGACAAATATGGTAGATGGATGACTAGTTCTCTAGTAATAAGTCTGACGGATTAATCTAGAACTCCACACAATTTTATTGCCATACTCATTCAAATTATGCTAGACTAAGGTGAACACACAACGCAGCCATGGTTGCATGTCAGGTTGATCAAACTCATGAGAGAGAGAAATACTCCAATATAGCCCGTTGGACATAATAATTGGGCCGAGTGTGCCAGCAGCGGGGCTGGACTGCATTCTCTGTCTCCCCTCAACCACGTACTAAAAATACTTTTTTTAAAAAAAAAGAAGGTTAGACTCAGTGCATAATTTTATTGCACCATTATCTAGATGGAGAATTAGGTAACTATGGATGTTATGTGATATGGGATAAAACTCTTCTCACATGTGATGAAATTTTCTTTCTGTCGTCTCATAAAGTCCTTACCAAGTCAGCAAAATTATTGATATTTCATGTATTTTAATTACCATGAAACTTGAATTGATACTGGCCTAATAATTATTCTGAAAAAAAACTAAAACTCGAACGGAAATTAAGAAAAAGATATTACTTTTGACAAATTATATTACTTTCAACAAATATAAAAAATATACTACAACATAAGATATTTCTTTTTATCACGAACCCATGTATCGTGCCACGAAATATGCTTAAACAAAAGGTGATAATAAAACTACAAAACAATCATTATGCTTAAACAAAAGGTGATAATAAAACTACAAAACAATCATTTACGCAGCGCTAAGAGTGTGAAATTGGATGATTTGGAGGCACTTAATTCACAAGAGAAGACAATCGATCCCGTCTGGAATTAGAGAAGCGAGTGAGGAAGAAAGGAACCAACTTATGAAGCATCCTCGATCTCTTGTGAATCTTAGGCCTCCTCCAACGGTTGTCTCGGAGGTGGCTCATAGAGTTTTTTAATCGTTGAACAGTGCGCACTATCTCTTCTCCACGCGCTAGCTCGCACGGTTCCCAAAAACCAGCCCTCTCACAAAGCACCCGTCCCCACTCCTGTTCTTCCGTCTCTCTCCTGCTGTTTGAGCTAGCAGTCAGCTCTTACCGCTGGAGAGGGCTTATAAAGCTGTCCGCACTGGTCATCCTCTATATCCATCCTCTAAAAGGAATATTCCGTCCTAGTCATCTAAAACTCATCCTCTATACCAACTTCTCCCGCACCCGTCATACTCTAAATCCCATACTCTATCACAACCACCCTATATTTTATTCAACCATCCCAACTACCATATCCTCTCTCTCCTCTTTCTTTTCCTTTTCTTTTTTCTATCTCTTCCCACTTTTTCTTTCTTTCTTTTTTCCTTGTCTTTTATTATCTTTTATTTTTTTTTCTTTACTCTTTTCTTTTTTCCTTTTTTGTTTTTTCCCTTTCCTTTTCTTTTTCCCTTTTCTTTTTTTTCACCTTATCTCTTCGCACCCCCCACCCACCGCACACCAGTTCCACCGCCCCCTCCCTCCTTTCTCTCCCCGGCGGCCAGCAGAGCCCGGCCGGCCGGCGCTCCGCCGCCTCCCTCCCTCCCCTTCTCTCTCTGGCGTTGGACGGAGGCGGCCCGTCAGAGCTCGGTTCCTCAAGGTCGGGCCGGATTCGGCCCCCGGGCGGCAG
>CM014274.1:59998998-60027967 GCA_004135705.1 Alloteropsis semialata
TGTACTTGCCGCGCGCGGGGGAGCCGCCCGGGTCCCCGGCGATCCAGATCTGGCCGGCGAGAAGAAGCGGTCCCACGACGGGACCTGGTGCGGGGGAAGGCCGAGGAGCTCGGCGGCAGTCGAGGGGGGGCAGGGAGGACGAAGCGCGGACCTCGAGGTGGTGGTGGGGGGGGCCGGAGCGGCCGGATTTGGCCTCGCCGCCGGTGGGCGGCGCGGGGGGGGAGGTGGGGGGCTTGGGTTGGGGCGCATAACGGCTAGTCCAAACTTCGGTCTTATTTTGTTAGTCGGATTTTCACCGTTTATCATGGTGCTCCGATCCGTACGTGTCCGCCCCTTGTTTCTAGTCTGCACGCGTACATACGTGCGTGGGTGCATATCTTTCCGAATATATATCCCGTCGACATCTCTAGGCTGGACCGCGAGAAAGAAAGAGACAAGCGAACAAAATGCTTTCGTAGGGCGATCGCGAGATGAATGCGTGATCTAATTCCCATCTTCCCACCATACCGGCGGCGGCCACGGGCCAGTGGCCAGTGGCCACCATCGTCGCCTCTCCGTTTGATTCCACGTATGATGTGCAAACAAGCAGGCCTTCTCTTTCTCCAACCTAAAAATAAATTTTTAGTATATACTCTGCTTTGATACTATAGACAAGGATGCCGCAACAAGATGCAATTCTGAAACATTACTTTCCCAGGCAGCTGAAATTTACTTAGGTGATAATGTGATTTATTGTCCTCGATTAATCTTACCAATTTCTAAAGAAGGGTTGCTTATTTCAAACTAGCTTCATGCACATGCACATAGCACATGCACATTTTGGCGTTTGCAATGTAATCATAAAGTGCCATTTTGTAATTAAAAGGCTAGATTTATTATCGTGTTAGATAAAGATTTGGATAATCACGTTTTGAAGGAGGGAGAAGCGGAATGGGATAGGATGATCCACTTCACTAAATGAGTTAGAAACATCACCTAAACGAGTGTATATATGAATTTAGAAGAGTGCCAATGATGCCTTACACGATTGATAAATAAAAGAGCGTGCCTCTCCGTTTTTGGAATATATATTAACGTTTACTAAAGCTAATTAGTTCAAGAACTCGAAATAATTTATTTTCAGTAGACAGCAAACATCAGCTATAGGAGCAGTACTACAACTCTACAAGCTTATATATACTTAGCCTGCACCAGTCCATTGGCGCATGCGTCGTCATTCGCAATCCAGTCTTTACTACTCTTTAGGATGTCCTAGAAAATGACCATAGGCCATGGATCGAGCATGGTCCAAGAAGAAGACGACTATTGCATTATTGCGGACAGATATATGACCTGGCGGACGACGGGGATGCGTGGCGCTTTCGGCACACCACGTGGCTGGTCCGTACCATTATTGCCTAAAGATATTGGTGAGCTGATGCGTCGTGGTGCTGGTGGGTTCATGTCTCGCTCTCAAGTCTCAACCCCGGCCACGGCCAACACCCACATGGTCATCCTGAAAGGAATTCCGATGCTTAAAAAAAAAAGAGAAAGGAATTCCTGATGAGCACCAAGCGAACCACCCGTTGGGCCTTTACAAAAAGGAGGATTATTCACCGTTACGGATCGGATAGAGATTTCGGATTTTGGGGGATCGGAGGAAGGTGGGTCGATCTGGCTTTTCCAGATCGATCGATCCATCTTCAATTATTCGCCGGCAGGTCTGATAATTCAGTAGCATGATAGCTGCGTCCAGTGAGCCAGCCAGCCAATGCAAGGCCCGGTCCATCCTCTGTAGATCGACGCGTCCAGATCGATCCAATGCGTGCTTGATTTTTTGTTTCTTTATTCCATCGGCGAGCAGAGATTAGACGTTTTCTGCCCCTTGTCCATTCGATCCCTTGGTGGCTCTGTTTTGATGCCAATTCGTTTCGATCAGCCGTGCAGCTGCGTGCTCGTGAGGCGACGATCGAACATCTCCCCCACCACAAGACGGGCAGCGTACGATCGATCCAGGTGATGGCTCAGATGCACACCGAAAGCGATGCAGATCGACCTGCGATATGTGCTCCACTACTGCTCCAATAATGCTTTGCACATCCTGAGCAGCCACATCACGAACTCGGAAAGCTCATTGCGCGGTCAGTGATGAATCTGATGTGCCGCGCCCGCGAGCTCGACGCGCGAACCACACCCGCAGCCCGGACCGGTCTCTCCAGAGTAACTTTTCTTTTTCTGACTGACAGCGACGTTGTTGCGGCGCGTGCAGGTACTTCGTGGTGGCGAACGCGATGGTGTGCGTGTTCTCGGCGGCGGCGCTGGCGGCGTGCAGGCGGCGCGGCGCGGTGGTGCCGGTGATGGTGGGGGACCTGCTGGCGCTGGCGCTGCTCTACTCGGCGGTGGGGGCGGCGGCGGAGTTCGGCATCCTCGGGGAGCGCGGCAACTCCCACGTGCGCTGGGCCAAGGTCTGCAACGTCTACGGCGCCTTCTGCGAGCGCGCCATGGCCGCCGTCATCGTCTCCCTGCTCGCCGCCTTCGCCAACCTCGTCATGCTCATGCTCACCATCCTCGCCATCCACAAGAGCTCCTCTTACTACTAGCAAAGCAAAAGGATCGGACCGTATACACATGTTGACGTAGAGCTCTTGCTGATGCAATGCAGCTGGTGATCGGCTGAAGAAATAGCTGAGAGACTATAGGTCTTATTAATTGGGTGCCAATTAAGTATATTGGAGACGTTAATTAGATGGACAAAGATTGTCAGTTTGGAACTTTCGATGCTAGTCATCTGTAGTCCACCCGTTATGCCATTGCCATGCTTTCTGAATTTAAACAGTTGGAAGGAACATGCATGCTAACTACGGAGTACTTCATTCGACCTGAGCCCATTCTTATCCTAGCTGGGCTGGGCCCCCAGGCCCTGCATGCGTTCTACTAAGCCCAGTTTCAGACGATATCCTGTTCACCGATAGTCTGACGTAATTATAGTTTGATTCAAAATAAACATAAAGATTGTTTGTTTAAAAGAACACAATAATTGCCACAAGCGTCCAAGGAAACATATGGCTACTGGCTAGAAAAAGGACGGGATTCAACATTTGTATTTCAGATGATAAAGGGGCTAGTTTGATATTAGGCGTGTTTGTTTCCGCTTCTCTCAACCACGCTTAGATTTTAAGATAAGTAAAAATTTTCTTGATTCTCGATTATTGTAGTTCAAATCTTTGAAATTGATTAGATAATCTAGAATAATTGAAAATAATCAAGGTGTTTGGGTGGGATTCTCGCTTATTTTGACCAATAAGCTGATTATAAGCGGAAACAAACATGCCCTAGCTAAAAAAAGAAACATACAATTGTTTGTTTGAAAACACAATAACTACCACAAATAGCTCAAGGAAACATATGGAGACTGGATAGGAAAAAGATGGGATTCAACATTTTGTATGTGATGGTAAAGGAGCTAAGGCCAAGCTGATAACAAATACAACCAAAATCTGCAAAAAAAAATGTTGCATATGTGAGAAATGAGCTAAGGCCAGTTTGGTAAGCAATACAACCAAAATCATCAAAAACAAAGGAGCTAAGGCCAGTTTAGTAATAAGTACAACCAAAATCAGCCAAAAAAATAATAAAGAGCTAAGGTCAGTTTGGTAATAAATACAACCAAAATCAGCCAAAAAAAAATAAAAACGTGTGTTGAGACTTGAGAGTGGGATTTGAACCCACCCGGGCTTGAGAGTGGGATTTGGTGTTGAGACTTGAGAGTGGGATTTGAACCCACGCGGCCAAGCTAAGGTCAGTTTGGTAATAAATACAACCAAAATCAGCCAAAAAACTAAAAACTTAAAAAACTGTGTTGAGAGTGGGATTTGAACCCACGCCCTTTCGGACCAGAACCTTAATCTGGCGCCTTAGACCAACTCGGCCATCTCAACGTTTTTGTTTCAGTTCATTAACTGTTAATATTAGATATTACAATGCCGTTTTTTTAATCTAATCAGTTTCATCGCCACTCACGTCGACAGGCAACGACACACGAACAGAACAAACATCCGGCAAGACATTTCTGTTTGTTGACTAATCAAGAACAAACTTCCTCGTATGCCAACGGCGATAGACAAACAGAACACTGAACACGCATGAGACATTTTTGTTTTTGAGTGATCTAGAACAAACTCCTCGTATGCCAACAGCGATAGACAAACAGAACATGCATCCAGTGAGACGTTTTTGTATGTGATTTATCAAGAGCAACTTCCTCATATGCCAACAGCGACAAACAAACAGGACACGCATCCAGTAATGTACTTTTGCTTTTGACTGATCAAGAACAAACTTCCTCGTTTTATTGTATTATACTAAAACCCTGCAGCTGCCCCAACTATGAATTTTGTACAGTCCGAGAATCACAGGAGTGTCTACAAGGTTTACATGGACAAGCAACGACCAGTTGACTGATCTGTTTCATATCATGGTATCAAAGATAGAGCAAGCTAACTCAGCCTGCGCTGCACATTATTCCAAACTCTGTGTTTACCTGAAAGCCGGTGGCCATGGCAGGCGCGTGTATCATGATTGCAGAGCAATCTTGACCCGAGAGGTAACCGTTTCCTCATCCAGGCAGTATAGAGCATCAATAAGGTGCATCCTGAGAGAGGAAGGCCCCTTGGATGACCCCAACCCGATCTCTCCTGCCAGGCCAAAGATGGCAAGAGCGCATGCTGCCGCAACAAGGGCATCTGAAGGTTCGACGGCAACAAAAGCCGCAATAAGGGCTGTCACAGCGCACCCAGTCGCTGTGATCTTCTGCATCATGGGCACACCATTGCTCGCGCCAACAACCTGTTCCCCGTTGGTGATGAAATCAACAGCACCGGATACCGCAATGACAGCACCGCTGGACCGTGCTAATGCTTTTGCAGCTTCAAGGGCGTCCACAGACTTATGTGAACTGTCGGCACCCTGCAATTTGATCAGAAATTGATTTCAATGGCAATAAGATGGAAACTGTAGCCAGCATAGGTACGGTTTGTGCTGCTAATCTGCAAAAAAGAAAAAAAACAGAAAGAAAAAGGATCTGCATATTATTAGGATCCTGAAATGGGTCTGAACTAAGATCGATCAAGGTAGGATATAGGAATCATACCGAAATCTGTCATAACATTCTGCAGACTACATAGAATAGGCTACTTCAAAAAGAACCACATAGGAAATGATGTGAAAAGCAGCGAATTAACAATCATCTGGATCAAAAACGTCAATGGAACCGCAGGAGAGGAAGAAAGGTTTATACAGGGTTCTATATTTTGAGACGTGATGAGTAAGCAAAATTTACTGTTTTCCATTTCATTTCAGTTAACTACTGTCTACTAGATATCCTAATCCCAGACAGTGCCATTCACAATCAATAAAGCAAGCGTCCATCCATCTAATTTAGCTGGGATCGATGTAAGAGCACATGGATCAAATATATAGAGAGAAAATGACAGCAGTAACACAGGTTTATGAGGGGCTTTAACTTTAAAAAATGCGGCGAGATTTATATCAGTTAATTTCCTGATGCCTTTACTGAATGGTAAAGTAGCGAAGGTACCTTGAAGTTGGACGAGGCGGCTACAGAGCGGTCGGCGAGCGCGAGGATCTCGGACGCGTTTCCCCTGACGACGGCGGGGCGGAGCGCAAGGAGCTCGAGGCAGGCTTCCATCCGGAACCCGGAGGCGGCAGCGGCGACGGGGTCGAGCACCCAGGGGCGGCCGGCCGAGGCGGCGGCGCGCATGGAGGGGAGCCAGTGCTCGGAGAGCGTCCCGACGTTGACGTACACGGCGTCGCAGCGCGGGGTGAAATCGGGCACCTCGCGGATGGAATGGACCATGGCTGGGGACGCCCCCGCGGCGAGGAGCGCGTTGGCAGCGATGTCCATGGAGACGAGGTTGGTGATGCACTGCACCAGCGGCGCCCGCGCGCGGACGGCCGAGAGGAGCGACCACGCGCGGCTGCCCCACCACGCCGGGTCCCTCTCCTCCTTCGCGCCGTCGTCCATGGCGGCGGTCGCCGGCGGCAAGGGGAAGCACGCCTTTCTTTTTCTTTTGTTAGCTTTCGGCCGGTCCGGGAAGACCGGAAGAACGAAAGGATGGACACGGGCCGGCAACGCGTCGAAAATCCGGCTCAAGGATGAGTTGAGGCCTCTATGCATAAGGTTTTGCATAACGCATGTTTTTTAATGCATTTTTTCCCTCTGTAAACACTATACATAACGTAAAAACACTATAAATAACGCTGCATCTAAACACCCCCCCGAATGCGCTGAAAAGGTCAAATTTGATGTTTCAATGGTCCGAGTGCCATTCACTGCATAGATCCTTTTTCTTTGGGAATTCACTGCATAGATCTCAAATTTCTGCCCTCAGCGTATTGCGACAAAAGCAACTCAGCAGGCCTAAACAAGCCTATGGAAGGACTTGATGTCGCCGCCTAGGGAAGGGTGAATAAGCGAAACTGCAAATTACAAAAACTTAAACTACTATCAACAACAAAACTGATAAGATCGGTTCACCAAACCGGTCAGACCGGTTTGCTCTCCTAGACAGTCAGCCAAATATGAACAAACCCTCTAAGAATTTTAGCACCAACCACTTTTGGTGTGAAGCTTCAATAGGTATTTCAAGTATGTTTATGAAGTTTCTGCACACAGCACAAGTACACCAAAGTAGATCGATGCGAAATTACAAGTAATTGCTAGAATTGACAAATGTAAAGAAATGGAGACAAGCACACAAAGATTTGTTTACCGAAGTTCAGATTCACTTTCCACACAGGCTTGTGAATTCTAGTCTCCGTTGAGGTGCTCATGAAGAGCCGGGCTGTCACCTAGCCATTTCCTCACTCAATCAATCACCAAGGAGGATTGAGTTTACTTACTATGTTCTTCACCAAGAGTATGGGTAATACAAACGTCCGGAAGACAACCACAATAAGACCGTGTGCTCCACGACGACGTCTAGCCGTCTAGGAGCAAAGCTCCAAGAGTAACAAAGACTTCACGAGTTGCTCGACGTCGCCACAAGTGCTCAAGGTTTGGTTTGCTCACCAATGCTCACACACAATTATCTCTCTCAACCCAACTCAAAGGATCCTACTTAGATACTCAAATCTCACAAAGAGAGGTTGGGAAGAGTTCAGCTAGCCTCAAGAAGATGTGAAACATGCACAGAATCACAGTCCCTCAAAGAGGAGCTCTTGAGTATAAATATCCGACTTTTAGAAAACTAGCCGTTTTTCTGTCAGATACCGGTCAGACCGGTTTGCTACAGGTGTTCAAACTCAACTAGCCGTTAAACGCTTAGAGGCCAGGAACTAGGTAGACCGAAACCCCCACTAACTTAGTTTCTCTCGATTAGACTCTCATGGGGTTTAACTTGAGCACTTTCAGAGAATGTCATTCAACCAATGTTGCATCCCTCTTGATAGTATGACATACCTAAACTCAAGACAAATAAATAAATCATAATTCAACCACTTGAGCTTGTATGTTGAAGATCATGCCAATACTTGAATATTCTTCACTTGAGGGCTTTCAACATTGTTTGTCAACTGAGCAGATCAACCTTGAGCTAGTGACTTAGGATTTTCCAGTGCTCATGATTGAGTACACTTTAATCTTTAAGCCACATCCTTTTATCAACCATGATTGATATATGCATTGCATTGCTTCCCTTTATAAGGCTTGGATATGATACTTCGAACTCCTGGATACTAGTCACTTCACCTTAGCAAAACACACATGGTCATAAGCCGTCGCTTAACCAAAACTTGCTTAGTCCCTCGCTCTAGTCATCTCGTTTTGTTTTTTCGCCGCTTAGCCTTGCCTCATTGAGTTTAGTTTTGCTATGCCATCAATAGTGAATTTTTATTTGAAAGACTCTTCAAATGCTTGTTCTTGATTGATAAAGAATTGTCGGAGTTATCGTCTGGCAGTCCATCCGGGGTACCCAGATGGTTGATTTGTAGGCAAAGGGCAATCGCGAGACTAGAGAATTCGAGGTAACACAGGGACACAGGGATTATACAGGTTCGGGCTACCCAGTGGTATAATACCCTATGTCCTGTGCTCGGGGGTCTTGTATTGCTTCGCTCGGCAATGCTCCAGAGAATAATGACGAGTTTGTGGTTACAAGGTGGGAGAATTTTCGATGAGGGATTAGATAAATGAAGGGGTCGACCTAGGTCACCTTATATAGGCTGACGACCTAGGGTTTACAAGTCATCTTTCCTTAATCGTATCTGGTTACAACAAGAAAACTAATCTGAGTCAGCGTGCCTTGCAAGCTAAGTCATCACCAGTCTTGTCCATCAAGTCGGGGATCCTCGTGGGCCGGCCCGGGGTCGGCCCACATCATTGTTAGAAGTGGGCCCAGGTTGACTGTCTACCCGGTCGGTAGTGTGTCCAGGGGTACCCATATCCCACAAGTCCCCGAGCAACGTGCAGGCGCGTGTCGGATTGCTGATGAAGAGGCGAAGCCACCATGGTCGGCTGAAACGTCTTAGTCGGCAGGCCGACATAAGGGTGGGCGGTGCTCAAAGAAGAAACAAGGAATCATCGGGGATGACCCTGGTCAGACCTGGGGGGTAGAGATGGCAATGGGTAAAATTCGCGCAGATACTAGGTGTAGATATCCACACCCGCGAGTAAAAATCCATGCCCGCATCCGCGCCCACCACCCGCCATGGGCAAAAGACCACGCCCGTGCCCGCTGCCCGCGGATATCATATGCCCACGGGCTCACCCATGTGCCCGCAAAACAATCTCAGCGGCCATATTCTTCAGCACACATCATCAAATAAACATATGATAAATAGTAATATCTCATCTCAGAAAGTGAAGACCCATCTCAACAGCAATATCTCCCCACACATTAACATACATAAATGTTTGAGTAAGAAAAATAATAATTCTGAATGTCTGATACAACCATACAAATCTGATACATTTCATTCAGCATCATCTCAACTTCTTAGAGGCTGGCACTTGGGAGCCGAGCTACTACCACTTGCAGCTGCATAAACGAGTGCAAATCAGTACATTAGTGTGTAGTGCATGAGATAGACCAATGGAAATCCAGAGTTACAACAGATCAATATTGCAAAGGATGGCAAATCAGAGTTCTTTTCGTCATAAATGCTAGTTACTGATTGGTGCATCAGAAATTCAAAAGAGCATCAGTCGTGTGCTAGTGCCAGGGCACACCTGTACGGCGTCGTGTCTGGGGCATTGGTGGCGCGCGGCGACCTGTGCAGGGGCGCCGAGTCTTCAGCGCGTGTTGACATGGGATTCGAGGCGGCAGCGGACGGGGGCCGTGGGGGCGACAAATCACGAGACTACGCGAGGCAGATGGGGGCGGGCGAGGGGCGACGGATGGGGATCTGGATCTAGGACCATGGGAGGTCTCCGAGCTTGACCTCGGCGTCAAGAGTCGCGCGGGATTTAGGCCAGGAGAAAGGAGTGGAAGCGGGATTGGAGGGGGGGCTGGGAGAGGAGAAAGGGAACGAGGGAATGGCGTTGGATAAAACCCTAACCAAGTTTTATATGCTTGTGGTGTTGGGGCCACATGTCAGCAGTCGGAGCGGGTTTGGCGGGTTTGCGGGTGCTGATATCATTTTTTCTTGCCCGTGAGCAAATATCCACCGGGTGTAGGGTTATGCCCGTGCCCGTGCCCGCGGGCACAATCCTGTACCCATGTCCATGCCCATCGGGTTTACTATCTGTGGACACGCGGATATTTTGTGCCCGTTGCCATCCCTACCCGGGGGCGAAGCCTCGAGTGGCGTGGTGCCGAGTTGCGGCCAGGTCGGACACCGCGAGGGACTGCACCATTTTGAGAAAAGTGACACATCCTGATGGGGCATATGGAGAGCGACACAAGGAGCTCTCCATATGGAGTAGTCCCCGAGCATTGGGCCGATTAGAATAATCGGGCAAATGGTCAAAAGAGAAAATATCCGAGCTTTAGGGCAGACATGCCGTCCAGGAGATAAAATTGCCACGACTGCCGGGATGAGCCAGGACAAAAATAGAACTCCCGCGGGTGTGCATGACGAACCCGTGGAGAAAGTGCTGCTAGAAGCAGACAAGGGGTGGCCTGGCGCCTCGAAGAGAGGTGCTTGTCCCACAATCGTGGCGTCCAGTCCCCGAGCGTGAGGGCTGGCCGAGTCATGGAGACTCGCCGTCCAAATTTGTAGTGCCCAGTCCCCGAGTGTGGGGGCTAGCCGAGACATGGAGACTCACCGTCCGAAGTCGTAGTACCCAGTCCCCGAGCGTAGGGGCTCGCCGAGTCACGGAGACCCGTCGTCCGAAGTCGTAGCGCCCAGTCCCGGAGCGTGGGGCTCGCCGAGTCACGGAGACCCTCGTCTGAAGTCGTAGCGTCCAGTCCCGGAGCGTGGGGGCTGGCCGAGTCGCGGAGACCCGTTGACCGGAGTCGTAGCGCCGAGTCCCCGAGCGTCGGGGCTGGCCGAGTCGGAGACCCGTTGACCAGAATCGTGGCGCCGAGTCCCCGAGCGTGGGGGCTGGCCGAATCTCGGAGACCCGCTGTCCGAAGTTGTAGTGCCCAGTCCCCGAGCGTGGGGGCTGGCCGAGTTACGGAGACCCGCCGTTCGAAGTCGCAGTGCCCAGTCCCTGAGCGTGTGGCCTGGCCGAGTCGCCAAGTCGCTCCCCGTCCTGAGCCAAAGAGGTCGGCTAGAAAACGGGAAGCACGTCAAGTTGTCGTCTGTGGCACCCAACCCCCAAGTCTAGTAGCCGAGTAAGCCACCGAGTTGCCTCCCGCCCCGAGCCAAAGAGGTCGGCTGGACGACGAGGAGCACACCGAGTTGCCTCCCACCCTGAGCCAAAGAGGTCGGCTAGGCGACGGGAAGCACGTCGAGTGGTCAGCCCGCGCCAGCCCCGAGCCTGGGAGCTGGCCGAGTCGGTCAAAGTACACCAAATAATGCCTAAGCTGTATGAAGACAGTGCAAATATTATGTAGCATAATATTTAGTAATCTGAATGATGAACAATATTTGTCGTAAGGTCGTAACAGAAGCAGGTCTGTGAATGCATTGTGCATATGTATAAAACCCCTTCCCTCTAGCAAAAACACCGAGTAGGACGCCGTGCGGCCCTTGCCTTATATCGCTAAGCACCTTTTCTCGCTAACCACTGCTCACGGAGAGGACGGCTTACCACAGACTACAACGCTCAGCGGTGTCGGATTTATGGGCCCGACAGTCTACACAGGGTAGCCTACGTGGTTGATTTGTTGAGAGACAGATCGAGGATCACAAGTCGATGGTAACACAAGACGCAAGAATTGAACAGGTTCGGGCCGTCAAGATGACGTAATACCCTACGTCCTGTGTTGGGTGTATGTATTGCTGTGTATGAAGTTCCTGAAGGATCTCCGTAGTTGGGTTCTAGTCTCGAGGTGTGGATTGGCTGTTGTTGATCGTGTTGATCTCGTCTGGAGGGGGTCCCAAGGCACCTTATATAGTCCGGTTTCCTTGAGTTACAAGTCGGCTAGAGATCATAACCTACCCGGAATACAAGGATTCGATCCTATAACGATTACAGGTATCTTTCCCCAGAATTCCGACTAGTTTATCTTGATCTCCGATCTTCTTGCGAAGCACGTTGTCTCCTTCTTTGTCCCGCGCGCTGTCGTACCCAACCCAGTTTGTCCGACTAGTGGACCTCCCGACTGGTGGGCCATCCAATCTGACAAGCCGGCCTGATAGCACTCGTATTGGGCCATCCCTTGCTGGTTGGGCAAATCCACCTTCNCTACGTGGTTGATTTGTTGAGAGACAGATCGAGGATCACAAGTCGATGGTAACACAAGACGCAAGAATTGAACAGGTTCGGGCCGTCAAGATGACGTAATACCCTACGTCCTGTGTTGGGTGTATGTATTGCTGTGTATGAAGTTCCTGAAGGATCTCCGTAGTTGGGTTCTAGTCTCGAGGTGTGGATTGGTTGTTGTTGATCGTGTTTATCTCCTGCTCTGGAGGGGGGTCCCAAGGCACCTTATATAGTCCGGTTGCCTTGAGTTACAAGTCGGCTAGAGATCATAACCTACCCGGAATACAAGGATTCGATCCTATAACGATTACAGGTATCTTTCCCCAGAATTCCGACTAGTTTATCTTGATCTCCGATCTTCTTGCGAAGCACGTTGTCTCCTTCTTTGTCCCGCGCGCTGTCGTACCCAACCCAGTTTGTCCGACTAGTGGGCCTCCCGACTGGTGGGCCATCCATTCTGACAAGCCGGCCTGATAACACTCGTATTGGGCCATCCCTTGCTGGTTGGGCCAATCCACCTTCTGGGTACCTCCGGGGGTCTACCCCCGACAAGCCCCCGAGTAGTACGTGGTTGAGCGACAACCCGGCGAGGTCGTGCTATCTGCTGAGCTTCGAGCTTGCTGCGGTTGGAAGCAAAAACCGCGTGATACTCGAGAGAAAAAAAGAGAGCCGTCTGCAACGGATGCGCCGCGAGGTGCGTCCGTTGGCCGTAGCCCTTGAGCCTTGAAGTGATTCTGGAGGAATCGCTCCAAGGATTTGTAGCCTTGTTCTGATCATCTTCGTCATGGTCGCCAGTCAATCAACAGATGCGCCGCGAGGTGCGTCCGTTGGCCGTAGCCCCCGAGTCTTAAGGTGATTCTATAGGAATCGGCTCAAGGCTTATTCGAGGAGCATTTCAGCATTTTCTTCTGATGTCAATTTCGGCGGCTCGCCCCCTAAACGCGAGGGTCAAAGCGTGCCGACAGGTCACTCCGGCGCCAGCCCCCGAGCATGAGGGCCGAGGCTCGCCAGGCGGTCGTCCCTGCGTCAGCCCCCGAACGTGAGTGCTGAGGCACGCCGAGTAGTCATCCATACCCTGCAGCAAAAGCATAGTGCAAAGGCAGAATACAGCAAAAATACAAATCCGAGAGAAAAGGTATTCGGCAACGTATGAAAATGAATCCTGCTTCTCGCTTTTAAGTCTTTTAATTTCTCCGGGTAGTTAGCCTATTACGTTTATGCACCTGATCCCCGATAGCCATAGTCCGTAGCGCAGGGAGCTGGGCCGCATGCACGCGTAGGAGCATAGGCGTACGGATGAGTCGAGGTTTCACGAATTAAGGCGTGTGCTGCCCAAATACTTTAGCGACTTGTATAAAAGCTTACGAAATTGACAAAATTAATTGATTTAATACTTAGCTCGGTGGACGATCCGAGTCCTTGAGGATTCCCTCTTTAGATGACATAGACGGAGGAACGTCGTTTCTAGCATGCGGCGACAGAAACAGTTTTCCCCGTGAACGCATAGGGCACTCCCGTGGTTGAGTAAAACCAAAGGCGATAAGGATGACCTGCGCGCTTTGGGCAGAAAGAGGACGCGTGGCTCGGAGCTCACGCGCTTCACAGTGCAAGGGGGTTTCTCGTCCCTCGGTAGCCCGAGGCTATAAATACTCACCAGGAGCCAGAGCTGCCACCCAGAAGCGAGTATTTCTAGGATCCTTGTGGCGAATATGCTGGAGGCTCATTGCTGGGTTCATCCACCGAGGAAAATCCATGGAGTCACAAGAGCGTGGTGCTAAAAGAGTGCTTGCGATGTACTTGATGTGCTGATGAGCGTTTGGATGCTGCTCCATTGGCTCCTTGCCTTGCCTTTGGTTTAGGATTGTCAGGGCGTAATGCTCTGCCAAACCAAGGGGTACCCGGAGGCATTCACTCTCAAACCTCGAAAGGGGCTGCCTCGTCGATGGCTGCAGTGGCGCTACAAGAGCTTGCGATGAGCTCATGTGGACAAAGCTCGCTGCGCACACAGCATTTGGCGTACCGGCGGGTGCCCCAAGCCGTCTTCATGACGGTGAAGTTTTTTGTTCCTTGTAACCGGTGCATGACCGGCTCCGTTGTAACTGTATAATCTGCAAAAGAACCTTTCTTCTTGGTTGTCTCAAAAATGGAGCTTCTATGTTCCTTTTCTTAACTGCGCCAGCCCCCGAGCTGCTGGGGGTTGATGGCGGTCGTCCAATTGCAGTAACTTGTTTGCAGCGTCAGCCCCCCGAGCGCTTCGGGGTTGATCGAGCCCGAGAGGCACACTGCCTTTGATGCGGCGCCAGCCCCCGTGTCTGAGGACTGGTCGAGCCTTAGCGGCACGCCACTTGTTTTGCAGTGTTGGCTCCCGAGTGGTTCGGAGCCAATCGAGCCCGAGAGGCACACTATCTTTAATGCGGCGCCAGCCCCCGAGTCCGAGTGCTGGTTGAGCCTTAGCGGTACGCCACTTGTTTTGCAGCGTTGGCTCTCGAGTGGTTCGGGGCCAATCGAGCCCGAAAGGCACACTGTCTTCAATGCGGCGCCAGCCCCCCGAGCCCGAGTGCTGGTTGAGCCTTAGCGGCACGCCACTTGTTTTGCAGTGTTGGCTCCCGAGTGGTTCGGGGCCAATCGAGCCCGAAAGGCACGCTGTCTTCAATGCGGCGCCAGCCCCCGAGTCCGAGTGCTGGTCGAGCCGTAGTGCCACGCCGACTTCTTCATCTTGCCCGAGTGCACGGGGTCGTCTTTTTTACCGTTGACGCTCCGAGCGTAACGGTTCGCGAGGGCGTTCAACGGCTCTTTTTACCGTTGCGCTCTCATCCGTTAATCGCGCCGTCCTGCAGTAATTTCGGGCATTGTGGAGCGCTATAAAAGGCGAGAAATAGGTCCAACAGGGAAATCCCTCTGTTTCCAGATTCGATCCCCCCTTGCTCCATCCTTCATTTCGCCGCCACCAAAGACTCTCTTTGCTTCTAGATCCGCTCCGCGGATTTAGCCACCACGTGTAACACTCCTGTGTTACTTAAAATCTCTAAACCCTATTTGGATGACTTTTGCAAAGTTTAAGGCTTAACTAGCGAGGTTAGATCAAAAGGAAAATTGAAAGAAGGTTTGAAATTGAATCTTAAGGTCAAAGTCAACGCCTTGTAGTTTCCAAACCAAGCAAAATCAGCCAAAAAGTATATAAGAGAAAATGAAGATCAATGAATCAGCAACAAAAGTTACATTGGGAGTTTTGGATGTTCACATGTGAAAAATGGAGAAAATTTGGATAGAAGGTGGCTGTGTTGAAAGGGGAATTATCTGAACTTTTTCTGAAAAAGAGCTGTTCATCATGTCGTGTAGACCAGGACCCGTTACAGCCAGAGTTGGTGGAGGTCCCCGACTACGTCCAGGAGGGGGACGAGGTGGTGTTCGAGGCGGAGACTGAAGCCGTTCCGCAAGCCCCAGAAGCCCCTGTTGCTGCCGAGCCGGAGATCTGTGAGCCAGGCAAGCCCCGGAGCATTTTCGTCCCAGTACTAACTTAACTACTGTTGTCATGATTGAGCCCATGTTTGTGCATTAGATTAGGATAGAATGAATCCTACTTTTGGTGCACTATCCATCCTTGTTTAGAGCATCTCTGCCACCTTTTCAAAAAGATAGAGTAGAGTTGCTTAGATCTGCTCATCATAGTAGTAAATCAGGTGTGATCCCAATCACCTGCCACTAGGTAATGTTGGCTTAGAGAGCTAAACCTGTTTAGTGAGTCTTTGAAAGTGTTGGGCAGGACAGATGGTTGTTAAGTAAGGAATATGTTGGACGTTTTGGTGATTTTGAGTTGGTCCTGCCCACTGGATAAGAATAGAGTTGCTGTGGTCTGCCTGTGGTCAAGCTTTGAACGTACTGGACACATACCGGTATAGGGAGCCGGGAAACTGATGTACTTCTGTGGTACTAACGGTTGAACTGTGACTCACCGTGTCTGGCGAGGAATGTTGGCGGGGTTGTAGTCAGTAACCCACATGCCTTTGCCCGGGCAATGTGTAGGGATTGGGGATGCGACCCCGGGCTATGTGGGCACAGTTCAGGCAATGGTGGCCGCAGCGGGAAAGGTAGCTTCGTGTGGCCTTCCGGGGCGTGCACGCGGCGTGTGTTCCAGGTTTACCCCTGCAGGGTTTGAAATCGATTCGAATCGCCGAGTGTCATGGTTTTGATACACACTTGATCCTGACAGATAAATTCTATTGCATGTTATGTTCTGTTCAGCTCTTATGCCTTAATTACTACTGTTTGGCAGTAATGGTTGGTTCACCTAGCTAAATAGAGTTTTATCTTGTCAATTTAAAATTTGGTAAGTGTTTAGTAGCTAATTAAGCTAAGCTTGCTAGTCAGTTTATTTCTGTTAACTTCACAGCTTTGCATGTCCTTGTAATCCCTTTAGAGTAGTTTGTCGGGTAAGTCTCGCTGAGTACCTTTGTACTCAGGGTTCTTTTACCCTTGTTGCAGTGGAGCCTGAGGAGTAGGTCTTCGCTGGCGCTGTGGTGGTCCGCGGATCCAGACATGCCAGGGCACGACATGTTCTGTTGTTAGTTGTTTAATTACCCTGTAAACTATTGCTGAACCTAGAACCTGTGTGTGATAACTTTAAATAGAGCTACTCTGGTTTGTATAAATCTTACCTGACTGTGTTGTATAATTTATCTGTGCAATATCTGTGATGTTTCCTCTGGTGTTGGGATCCTGAGTATTGGTGATGAGAACAGCTGATAGTGAGAACTCGGTGGAACCTCGGACTTATGCTGACCCAGGTGTGTGACGTGTTAGTGTTTCACACTACAGATCACACCTGAGTCAGTTTAAGTAGGGTTGTTCCGTCACAGCTGGTATCAGAGCTTATATCCTCAGGACATCACAGGTGTTGAGTTGAACCCAGTTAGAGTGCCCTAGTGGGTAGTTATGAGGTTGTTAAGAGGTGGCCCTAGTAAACTAACTCCTAGAGTTGTGTATTTACTTTCTGCTAAACTTGCGATTTTGTAACGACGCACCTCCGCTTAGGTATGATGTTAAGTTAAATTCAGCAAGATATAATATTATGACTCTGACTTGCACAAGCTTGCTTGTGTGAGGGGCCCGTTCACTGATTGTTCGGGGGCGACCTGTCCATTGGCTAGCCCGTTGGGCTTGTCTTTGAGGCTTGTCGACATCTGCCGCCTGATGTGGAGTGCGGAGTTCCTGCCGTGTGATCTTACTAATCACGGTCGCTTAACCCTGGGGAGTGGCTTACTCAGGGGCACCCCATATGGCAATGATATGGGGCACGCAAACGCTGACCATACAGTGGTGAGTATGGGACAAGTGAATACGTGTAAGCGTATGAAGCACTGTCCATGCAGTGTTGAACGCATGGGTGCCATTTCTATAGTGAATGGTAATGTATGGTCTTCTGTAGGTACCCTAACTTCGTTCGCTACGCTTAGAATCGGTAGATTATTATAAGTTGAGAGATGTACGAAAAAGCCACCGTGTCTATGCGAGAGGTTGTGTGTTCCTTTCAGGTCGTAGGACCGAGCATGTGCATTGCATACCTTTGCATGGGTTTTTGGGTAGTTTCTGTTTCCTTTAAAAACCTTTTGTTTTACCCTGGCTTAAAGGTTCTTGTCTGTCTGTTGTACAGATGGCAGCCCAATGGGTAGACGAGAAAGGTTGGACCCACGGTTTTTGTGAGGAGGAGCCTGGTTTTCCTCAGGTGCTTTGGGGAACAATGAAGCAGTTGGGTTTTGAGGAACACCCTGAGTATGTGTCTAGGGAGACTTTCACTGGGGGACACGGTTCTTGTGATATGTACCTACACTTACCCCCAAACCCACAGCACCCAGAATGGCCACCAAAAACAGTTCATGCACAGGGGATGTGGAGATCCGACACTACCAACTTGGTAGCACACAAGGCTCTCACCGAGCTTTGTGATGAGCACGCTACTGAAGTTGGGCATACCAGTTCTAGGTTTTATCCCTCTGAGGTGAGACCCTATGACTTGTGGGGTTCTAGGGTTAGGAAAGTCCACCAGACTCCCAAGGCTTTGTACCATGAATAAATGAATGCCAACACTAGCTACATGCAAGCCCTGTACAACCTGAACCATGAGAGGGAGCAGGGATATGAACAATCCCTGAAGCATGGGGCGGAGTTAGAAGCACAGCTTAGGCACCAGCAGGAGATGGCGGAGATTAGGAATGACACTGTGGGGTTGTTGGAAGATTCGTATAAAAAGAGAATCCACACTTTAGAGGAGAATATGCAGTCTGCGCAGCACCATTTCCATACTCAGGTTTTAGAGTATGATCAGCAGGTCCAGGCGCTCAATACCAATGTCAACAATTTGCAGCAGGAAAGGCTGCAACATGTTGATGAAATTGCTGCCCTGAGGGTTGCTTTAGAAGAAGCCCAAGCAGCAGCCCAGCCCCCACCACCAGAGCAGGTGCAGGGGCAGGGACAGGGTGTTGAGCAGGAGGGGGATAATTTTGAGGAGTTTGAGGAAGATCCTGAGATGCCTGGAGAGGGTGGTTGGTATGAGGTTGATGATTCTGATGAGGAGGGGGAGGAGGAAGAGGAAGACCCTGGAGAACCATCTTGGCCCATTAGTTTTGAGAACTACTCATCTGTGCCCTATCTGGAGGATTCAGTCTCCTCATTTGGGGAGTACAGGGGCGATTATGGTACTTCAGGTGGTTTCCACATGATCTACGATAATTTGTTTGGACTGGTGAAGGATAACCAGGATGAGATTTGTGAGATGCTTCGCCAGTTGGGTCATGAGGACGGTGGAGACCAGTAGGGAGTCTTGGAGTGAGTGAGTGGGTGGCTGTGTATATGTAACAAATCTGTGTACTAGTAATCAGAATAACCGAGCTGGGAGAGAGCTCGAGGGTTGTACTTTTCTTTTGAAATTTTGTAATGGAATTTGTATAATTATGGGTGTGAGGTGAACCTTGTTATTTCAGCTTTGATGTACTAAGTTTCTTTCTCTTAATGCAAGTTTAGCCGAGATGTATGAAATGGATGCTAATACTTGTTGTACTTTTCTTTCCAATTGTTGTATTCTTACTATTGTAAGTATCAGCAATTTGAGATCAGCATTTAATCAAGCATTCATACTTTTGTAGAATGTCTTCCTCATCGTCAGCTGGAAATGGTTCGGGAGGTAATGGGGCGACCCCATCAGCCGGGTCTGGGCCCCAGTTGCCGACTGACGTGATAGCCCACCTGGTGAATAACAATGACGAACTCACAAGGTTGATAGGTATGATCGCCAACAGTATGGCGAGTTCTTCCTCTCGGAGGCAGCACGAGCCTGTTGAGGGGGTGGACTATCAGAGGTTCATGGATGTTCATCCCCCTGTGTTTATGAAGCCAGAGCATCCACTGGAGGCTGATGAGTGGCTCCGAGCCATGGAGCAAAAATTCCGCCTGATTCCTCGCATAACTGATGCACAGAAGGTGGAGTATGGGTCCCACCAGCTCCAAGGTCCTGCTGGGACATGGTGGGCCAACTTTATGGCTACACAGCCGGCGGGGAAGGTAGTGTCATGGGAAGAGTTTCGCACCGCTTTCCGTGCACACTATATTCCCAGCGGTTGCTCAAAATGAAGTTGGAAGAATTTTTGAAGCTTCAGCAGGGCAACAAATCAGTCATGGAATATACCAATGATTTCAATTTTCTAGCCCAGTATGCCCATCCATTTGTGGACACGGATGAAAAGAAGAAAGATTGCTTTTATCGAGGGCTGAGTTTGAAGATGCAACACAAGTTGTCCACCTGCAGTCTTCCAGATTTCAATAGTCTGGTCAGCCAGGCTATCCAAGCAGAGGACAGGATGAAGGCATACCACAGCGAGAAAAAGAGAAAGTTCACTCCTGGTGGATCTTCCAGTGCACCACCACCACCACAGCGGATGCTACAGTGTTTCACATTCCTACTCGTTCTGGGTATCGAGCTCCTTAGCAGCAGCAGCAGCAGATCAGGAATCGGCAGTGGGTTGTTCGTGCTCCAGCCAATGTGCCTCGCTTGGCTGGGCCCAATAACAGCAACTACCGTGCACCCAGTGGCCAGCAGCCCTGCTACAACTGTGGTAGGCCTGGGCACTTTGCTCGAGACTGCCGCTTTCCTAAGGCTAATCAGTCAGTGCCAGCTCTTCCAGCGCCTCCAGCAGCTACATCTGCGCCAGCTCAGGGTGCAGGTCCTAGGTTTGTGAAGAAGAAGTTCCTGAATACCCGCACTGGACGGGTGAATTACCTAAATGTGGAGGAGATTCCTGATGAGGAGCTAGTGCTTGCTGGTATGTTCACTATCAACTGTCATCCAGCTTTTGTGTTATTTGACTCTGGAGCATCTCATACTTTTATCAGTCGGAGTTTTGCATTGAAACACCAGTTAGATGTTAAGGTTCAAGGAACTCGTTATATTATTAATGCTCTTGGAGCCAAGCAAGTAACTAATCAGGTGGTTGATCAGGCTCAGCTAGAGCTTAATGGGATGGTTTTCCCGGTATGCTTTTTCCGACTAGTGTTCCTGCGGCGGCGTGGCTTCCGCAGACTCCTGAGTGGATATCGTCAAGGATCTGGAGGCCGACTTCTTTCGTGACGCATTTGATGAACACTTGGCTTGTGGCGGCTCGTCGGCATAGGGCGTTGCCGGCTACCACATAGTTCTTGCTTTGGCGTTCCAGAATCTTTCGTGCCGTGGGGTCTTCTGGTACCTTGTTATGGGCGAGGTAATCTATGAACTCGGCCATCCAATCTTCTTCAGCGTCAATGGTCATTACCTCATAGAGTTCAGGGGCAGGCTCTGATCCGTCTCCCAACTCCTTAATAGAGGGTTTAAGGAGGCCTTGCACGAACACACCCCCAGGTACTTCCGCGCGGGTTGACCCCAGTTTGGCGAGTGCGTCAGCTGCAAGGTTGTTTCTCGGGGAACATGATGGTATTCTATTCCATAGAATTTTCCCTCCTGCTTGTGCACTGCCTCATAATAAGCGTTCATCCGCTCACTGTGGCGATCCCATTCTTTGTTGACTTGGTTTATAATGACGATGGAGTCGCCATAAACCAGTAGCCTCTTTATTCCGAGTGAGGCGGTGATGCGGAGCCCGTGGAGGATTGCTTCGTACTCGGCGGCGTTGTTGGTGACGGGGAAACGTATTTGAAGGACATATCGGAGCAGTTCCCCTTTTGGCGAGATAAAAATTACGCTGGTGCCCCCACCGTCGATCATTAAGGAGCCATCGAAATACATTTTCCAGTGTTCGCCGCTAGTGTCTTCCTTTGCGTCCTGGCTCTCGATCCATTCGGTGACGAAGTCGGCGAGAATCTGTGATCTGATGGCGGTGCGTGGGACGAAATCTATGATGAAGGAGGCGAGCTCGACGGACCATTTGATGATTCGTCCGGTGACATCCCTGGGGATAGCGCGCCTTAGATTCGCTTAGTACTTCGCTCACATAGTAGACTGGTCGCTGTACCCGTTGCACCTTTCCTTCCTCTTCCCTCTCCACGACGATCACAGTGCTTACCACATTAGTTGTGGCTGCAATGTATAGGAGCAGTGTCTCATCGTTGTGCGGGGCGGCGAGTACCGGTGGGTTGGAGAGGTAGTTCTTGAGGTCGGTGAAAGCTTGTTGCGCCTCCTGGTTCCATTCAAACTTGTCGGTGTTCTTGAGGATCTTGAAAAACGGCAAGCCTTTATCCCCTAGCCGGGAGATAAACCTGCTCAAGGCCGCCATGCAACCAGTCAGCTTTTGGATCTCTTTCTTCCCAGTCGGCGGTTTCATCATCCGGATGGTGTCTATTTTTTCTGGGTTGGCTTGGATGCCTCTGTTGCTGACGATGAAGCCGAGTAGTTTTCCTTTCGGTATGCCAAAGACGCACTTGGTTGGGTTTAGCCTCCAGTTGAGTCTGCGGAGGTTGCTGAACGTTTCGGAGAGGTCGGCGATGAACTCGGCTTCGTTCTTCGTCTTAATCACTATGTCATCAACGTAGGCCTCGGCGTTGCGACCGATCTGTGTACCCAGGGTCAGGTTTATGGCCCTCTGGTAAGTGGCGCCAGCATTGCGGAGGCCGAATGTCATCTTGGTGTAGCAGTAAGCGCCGATCGGAGTAATGAAGGACGTCTTCTCTTGGTCCTCTTCCTTCAAGGCGATTTGGTGGTAACCGGAATAGCAATCGAGGAAGCATAGGAGTACACATCCGGCGGTGGAGTCGACGACTTTGTCGATACGGGGCAGGACGAAGGGATCCTTAGGGCAGTGCCTGTTGAGATCCGTGTAATCAACACACATTCTTCATTCATTATTCTTTTTTCTTACAAGGACTGGATTAGCGAGCCAGTCGGGATAAAAGACTTCTCTAATGAACCCAGCAGCTAACAGCCTTGTAATTTCTACCCTAATGGCCTCCTTGCGGTCCTGCGCGAAGCGTCGGAGCTTTTGGCGAACTGGTTTGGCGTTCGCGTCAACCTTCAAGGAGTGCTCGATCACCTCCCTCGGAACACCCAGCATGTTTGATGGAATCCATGCAAATATGTCGGCGTTGTTCCGGAGGAAGGCGACGAGCGCGCTTTCCTATTTGGCGTCGAGCCCTGAACCGATCAGGGCGGTCTTGGAGGAGTCGGCGAGCCCGAGCGAGACGGGGCGTACTTCTTCAGCCGGCTGCATGGTGGTCGGCGCGGCTCTTCTTTTGGAGGACTCGGGGATGGAGCCGGGATCTCCCTGGAATGTCCTCGCATCGTTGACCACTTCCGATTGGAGCACGCTGCGTTCAATGCCGGTGCAGAGGTGGAGCCCTTCCTTGTCGCATCCCTTGGCGGTGTGCACGTCGCTGCGGATGGAGAGGACGTCGTTTGGCGTTGGCATCTTCATCAGCAGGTATGAGTAGTTGGGAATCGCCATGAATTTGGCGAGCGCCGGCCTTTCCGAGTATGGCGTGATAGGCGGTGGTGAAGTCGGCGACCTGAAAGTTGAGGTACTCGGTTCGGAAGTTACTCTGATCGCCAAAGGTGACGGGGAGAGATATCTACCCGAGTGGTTTGGAGCCTTTGCCCGGAATCAGCCCGTAAAATGGGTGGGGGGAAGGGGCCAAAGCGTCGAGGCCGATGCCCATATCCCTCAGCATTTGGGCGAAAATGATGTTGAGCCCACTTCCGCCATCGACGAGTACCTTGGTGAGGCGAGCGTTGTTCACGATTGGGCTGAGCACCAAGGGGTACTCGCCGACGTCGGAGATTTGAAACCATTGGTCCTCCCTGGAGAAGGTGATCGGCTGCTCTGACCAGCGGAGTGGTTGGATCGGCGATGCGTAACAGGAGAATATCTCCCTGTCGCGCACTTTCTCTCGGCACTTGTCATCCACCTGCGGCGGTCCTCTGAGGATGAAGTTCACCTGTCTGTCGATGTTCGGGAAAGCAGGGCCTGCGGGGGCCCCTTTCTCCTTGTCGCTTTTAACGTCGTTGCGTGGCGGCAGCTTCCCTTCCTGCTTCTTGTAGGCATCGGCGAGTCCCATGCAGTCGATCATACGGTGCTTGGACTGCTTATGTATGGGGCAGGGCCCTTGGAGCATCTTGTCGAACTCGGCGCTGAAGTTGGTCCGCGGGTGAGGGCCTCCGCGATCCATGGCGGCGATGGTGCGATCTCCCGAGCGCTTTCGGTCGCCCATCCTGCTCAGTTCTGGTCGAGCTCGGCGCGGGTCCTCCTTCCTCGGTCGGTCTTCTCGGTGGGGCGGCCGATCGTCATCCCGAGTGCTTCTCTTGTTGTAGTGAAGGCGAGTGGCTTCCTTGGCGTTAGCTAACTTGTTCACCCGCTCAAAGAATTCACCGGAGGTCTTTGGCAGGTCCTCGCAGAGGCGCTCGAACACCACCGAGTCGGCGAGGCCGTCAAGGAAGTAGTGGATGATCTCGGACTCGGAGCAGCCGGGGACCAGGTTGCGGTTCTCCATGTACCTATCGGTGTAGTCACGGAGGCTCTCCCCGCGGTTCTGCTTCACCTTCCCCAAGTCCCATGTTGTGCCTGGCCGGATGGAGCTGCCTTGGAAGTAACTCTTGAACTTGTGGCAGAGTGTGTCCCAGTTGTCGATGGAGTTGGGCTCGAGGCTGTGAAGCCAGCTTAGCCCCACCTTGGTCATGGCGACCGGGAAGTAGGCGCACATGGAGTCATGGTCACCGTTCACCGCGCAGATGGCGATGCTGTACGTCCGAAGCCACATTGTAGGGTCCGTCTTCCCATCGTATCTTTCTATGCCTGTAGGTTTAAAGTTAGCAGGCATTCGAATGGATCTTACTCGGGCGGTAAACGCTGGGAAGCCGTCACAGTCGTTGAGGTTCTTGGTGTTCTCGCGTCCCGAATCAGCGGAGAGATCCTCAGGGGTGCGAGCCCGTGGCGGTCTGTGCTACTCAAGTGGAGGCCCGTACTTGCGGTCGAACTCACGGCGGCGCGCGGCCTCATTGGCCTCCAGTTCTCGGCGCAGGCGGGTGTCGCGATCCAAACCCGGGGCGCCGTGTTCACGGTTGTACTCGGCGCGTCGTGGGAGCTCTTCTTCGTCCCTGCGCCGGTGGCGGTCGTCAAGGTCTCTGCGGATGTCGCGGTTGCGGAGTCGTTCGTGGAGGTCCGGCTGGTCGACCACACCTTGATCGGCTTCACGACGGCTAGCAGACCTGGAGTGACGAGAGGAAGAAGCGGCGGCCTTTGGGTGTTAATCATGCCTGCGGCTGCGGTCAGCCTGGTCTTGATGCGGTTGAGCTCCGGGGTTTCTGGGATCCCTTCCAGTTCATGATGCGTGGCGGCGAGTAGGGATGGCAACGGGCACGAAATACCCGCGTGCCCGCGGATAGTAAACCCGATGGGCGCGGATATGGGTCTAGAGTTGTGCCCGCGGGCACGGGCACGGGCACAATCCTAGACCCAGAGGATATCTGTTCGCGGGCACAGAAAAATAGTATCCGCGCCCGTAATCCGCGAGACCCGCTCCAACATAACTGACATGTGGGACCTAAACATACCTAGTATATATACAGTGAGTTTAGGGTTTCCTTCCCATCTCTTTTCCCCTCCCCGGCCGCCACAGGCCACGTCCACGAGGGGCCGCCCGACGGCGCACGCATCCGCGCGACCGCGCATCGCTGAATCCCCTTCCCCTCGCAGGCTCGCACTCCACCGGTCGCACCCTCAGATCCGGATTCCCCACCGGCCTCCCGCCTCCGGCCACTGCGCCCCAGCCCCCAGAGGCCCAGACGGCCGCCGGCCAGGCCCCAGCCCCTCCGCTCCCTCTGTCCCTCTCCCAGATCCGGAGTTCCGAACTCCAGCGGAGCCAGCGGCTCGTGCGACGAACGAGGGCCGGCCGTTTCCACACCGAGCAGCCGCCCGTCCCCAACCGTCTCCCCATCGAGCGCCAGGTTGCCAGCGTCACCGTACTTGCTGCTGGAAGTTTATTTGGCGGGCACGCGGGCATGCCCGCGGGCGTGCAATATCCGCGGATTGCGGGTGCGGGCGTGGCTTCGTGCCCATGGCGGGTCGCGAGCGCGGGCGCGGGTTTGTGCTCGCGGGTGCGGATAGTTATAGTTAGTATCCGCGCGGATTTTGCCCGTTGCCATCTCTAGCGGCGAGGTTGGCTGACGGAGTGGCGTAGACGCCTATGCCGCCAACTTCCTGGATGAAATCATCGGTGAGGTTACGGGCGGCCCTGGGGTTTCGGCGATCTCGTCGCGCGTCGTGGCGCTGCCTTTTCTCATCGTTGTGCCTGATCCTGGCGTCACGCTGCGCTTGATCCTCTCCTTGGACTGTTGCTTCGTCGGCGGATATGTCGGAGACGAACGTCTCCCGCTTGGCTGGCACGATCCTCTTGTTTGGGGGGAGGATGCGCATGACTTGCGGGAAAGTCGGCGATGGTTCTTCTTCGGGCGGAGTCGGCACATCTTGATGATGAGGAGGTTGCGTTGTCGTGACGTTCAGGGCAAATCCGATCTGGGCGATCGTGATGGAGTTGGCTGCCCCGCTTGCATCAGGAGAGTAGTCAGTGCTCGGCCGTTCGCCGAGTGCTTCCTGGTATACGACCCCGCTGTTCCTGAGTCCAAACGGGAATCGTGTCGGGGAAGTGACGTCCTGGCAGGCGGATTCGGCCAGTTCGATGCACTCGCCGATGGAGGCAATGGCTTGGTCCATGTCTGCCTCGAACTCGCGTTGGCGTGCGGCCCATCGCCTCCTTCGTTCCCCGGGTGTCTCGTGAGCCCTGCGTGGTGGAGGCGGAGTAGACGAAGCAGTCGGCGGTGTAGGCGGAAGAGGGCTCCCCTCGAAAACTGGGAGGGCGGCGTCAACCGTCGCGATCGTCGAGTTGTTGGCGACCGTTGATGGTGGAGTGGTGATGGTGACGACCCCGTTCGGAGTAGCGTCGAGTTGTGGCGCGGTCTCCTCCGGGGTGGCGTCGCGGCTGAAGGAGAGCTCTCCCTTGGGTCCGACGGTGAAGACCATGGATCTGAAGAAGAACATGGCCCCTTCAGTGATGGAGATCTTGGCAGATGCCGGCGTGATGACGGCGGAAGTAGATGCCATCGAGCTTGTAGATTGATCTCATCGATCAGCCCCTACCTGGCGCGCCAACTGTCGGATTTATGGACCCGGCAGTCCACACAGGGTAGCCTATGTGGTTGATTTGTTGAGAGACAGATCGAGGATCACAAGTCGATGGTAACACAAGACACAAGAATTGAACATGTTTGGGCCGTCAAGATGACGTAATACCCTACGTCCTGTGTGGGGTGTATGTATTGCTGTGTATGAAGTTCCTGAAGGATCTCCGTAGTTGGGTTCTAGTCTCGAGGTGTGGATTGGCTGTTGTTGATCATGTTTATCTCCTGCTCTGGAGGGGGGTCTCAAGGCACCTTATATAGTCCGGTTGCCTTGAGTTACAAGTCGGCTAGAGATCGTAACCTACCCGGAATACAAGGATTCGATCCTATAACGATTACAGATATCTTTCCCTAGAATTTCGACTAGTTTATCTTGATCTCCGATCTTCTTGCGAAGCACGCCGTCTCCTTCCTTGTCCCGCGCGCTGTCGTACCCAACCCGGTTTGTCCGACTAGTAGGCCTCCCGACTGGTGGGCCATCCAGTCTGACAAGCCGGCCCGATAGCACTCGGATTGGGCCGTCCCTTGCTGGTTGGGCCAATCCACCTTCTGGGTACCTCGGGGGTCTACCCCTAACAAGCAGGGAGGCTTAGATATAGGCGGCACGCGTGGCGAGTACAGAACTCAAGGTTTCACGATTGGAGACTTCAACCGCACGGGTTAACTTAGGATTAACCTAGAGGGACATAGGTTCGGGTAGGGACTCGAAAGTCAGAGTCGGCAGGGACTCTTTCGAGCGCTAGAGCAGCGCGTCGTGTTAAAGAAAGGGAAAACAGATCCCGGTCCCGGAGCATCAATGAGGAAGTCGGGGGTAGCGTGAAGACAGTAAGTACGCAGAAGAACCTCTAAGATTTGTTTATTGAATACAAAAGGTACAAAGAGTACTTAGCTTCGAGCTTGAAGCTGCAGGTGATCAATGCACAGCTCCATGCATGCATCGCGGCGACGTGCGGAGGATCAATCATCTGGTGCGCGAATTTGCAGAAACCGATTATGCAGTCTGCTTCTTCCGTTGTGCGTAACAGCCTGCGTCTGGACGGTTCCGTCGGCGGCAGCTTTCAGTCCAGAACTCGGCCATCCTCATACACGTAAACAAGGGATATATAGATCAGTAAATAACTAGTTAAAGACCTCATGCATGTGCATACAGGCAATCGAGAGAGAATTAAAGAAAGAGGATTAAATAAAGTGGCATGCTCATCTGTTTGACGATCGGCAAATTTGCAGATGGATTGTGCCGCTGCCGTTCATAGGATCGGAGTTGGATCTGGATCAAAGTCGTTCTCGACTGGTCGGATCTCTCGACGGATGACAATGCAGTCGGCGTTTGCAGTCGGTCATAGCATCTGGAACCGCGAAATCGGTCGCCGCCGAGTAATAGCCTTGGATTGAAGGACTGCATGTAATCCGACTCCAATTGGGATTCTCAATCGCAGTTCTTTCAGGTGTGTGTCACACGATCGGCCATCCATGCATACACCGATACACGTACACGTTGATCAGGAAACAAGAGATTAGAGAATATAGTTAAAGAAGCATGCACGTATAGGGAACGACAAAACGAGAAAAAAAAATAAAGTAGATTAGAAAACTAAGAGCAGGCTCATCCTGTTGATAGATTCGGTGGTGTGGCAACTTCTACGCCATGTGGAAGGATTCAACAGCACGATGGAATTCTAGAGTTGATGGGTTCAAGACCGACAGCCGGGTGCTGCCGGGGACAGTCTGACGCCGAGAGGCTGCCGCCGCCGCGTAGGTCTATTCGACGCCAACACAGATGAGATCTGTTTGTAGATGAGTCTGCCATCAAGCTAGCTGTAATGCCCCGCGATCACCCTTATCTGGCGCGCCAACTGTCGGAGTTATCGTCCGGCAGTTCATCTGGGGTATCTAGATGGTTGATTTGTAGGCAAAGGACAATCGCGAGACTAGGGAACTCGAGGTAACACAGGGACACAGGGATTATATAGGTTCGGGCTACCCGGAGGTATAATACCCTACGTCCTGTGCTCGGGAGTCTTGTATTGCTTCGCTCGGCAATGCTCCAGAGAACAATGGTGAGTTTGTGGTTACAAGGTGGGAGAGTTTTCGATGAGGGATTAGATGAATGAAGGGGTCGACCTAGGTTGCCTTATATAGGCTGACGACCTAGGGTTTACAAGTCAGCTTTCCTTAATCGTATCCGGTTACAACAATGAAATTAATCTGAGTCGGCATGCCATGCAAGCTAAGTCATCACTAGTCTTGTCCATCAAGTCGGGGATCCTCGTGGGCCGGCCCGGGGTCGGCCCACACATTGTCAGACGTGGGCCCAGACCGACTGTCTGCCCGGTCGGTAGTGTGATCAGGGTACCCATATCCCACAAGAATGTCCCATGAATTACAAGTTTCCAACAAGAAGACCATTATATAACCACATGAGGTCATGTCCTTTTGTTCATACATACATGAAGTCTTGCAATGTCCAATTGTTCATATTATTTCTTTTGTCAAACAAGTCATCACATGGTTTTGGA
>CM014274.1:60038930-60067691 GCA_004135705.1 Alloteropsis semialata
GTGATGCAACCGCTGTAGAATCGCTGTTGCTATGGATATTCCGATCTGCTCACTAATGCCGCAGATCAAAGATATTTGCATACTGACCATTAGGGGCTTCCAATAAATTTTTTCACTGCATCAAAGAAAGTAAAAAACAACTAATAATGATCAGATTTAATAAAGCATGCAAAGAATTGAGAGACCAATGATAGTTTACATCAGTACAATGTGTCATACATTTGACAGTATATAGTTTTTATAACATCCTTGATGGGATGATAACTACATAATGTGTTCGGAGCAAAAAAAGAAATGCAAAGCAAGGCACACACAAAGTGCATTTTTGAAGAGGCGCCTTTCTAAAACTGAATTTACCACAACAATTTATCTTCATGATTGTTCACAGAAATTCCGCCAAAATTGAGAAAAACCAACACATACAGTGCTCACAGAATCCATGTTCTTAGAAACTAAGGCTCAAAAAGGCTCCCCATCAACCAAATTTTGTGTCTTAAAAAGCGAAGTCAATTTCCTTTCAGTCTTACTCTAACATCTTGAATAGCAGTGAAATCAGGGTGCAAAAGGCTAGTACAGATCTCACCCTTAGCACATTCAAAGGGGGGATGATGAAGATCCTGCAGGAAACAACCAAAAATAGAACTATCGGTGCTTTGCCTTCCCCTAAGACATGGATTGCAACTCACAGGGAAAACCGAAAAAAAAAGTAAACAAGGCACTCAAATAGATATTTTCGTGCTTCAAGGCATCAAAGGTAAGGTCCAAAATATGTCCATTGAATACATTGCAAGTTTAGATTATGACAGTTAAAGTTTGGGGTAATTGAGCAAACATCAATAACATGTTTTAATCTAAACACGATTCAATTTTTACTTAAACTGTCTAATACGTCAATCATCAATGAATAGGGATAGAGATTACACACTAACAGTTAGAAGTACATAGGCAACGTAAGAAGAGATACTTCTAGAACTGATGTATTAAAGTATGCAAATAATAAAATACTTATACAGAATCACCTATGGAGCTTACTTTCTTAGTTTTTTTTTCCTTTTCTAGCTGGAGCTTACTTTTAGCCTTCAGCCCCTGTGAAAATCTCAGTGACAATAATGCTCTGCTGCCAAATGCACAAACCCTCTAGGGGAGCACATCTGCTTTCTGAAAACTTCATGAAACAAAAATGAAGTCAATTTATTAAGAAAAAGCATAGCATACTCAAAGTAATCACAGGAACAAAACTTTAGAAATATACTACTCATATAAGAAACTCAACTTAGGATGTACTGTGGTAGTGTATTATTCACAAGGAACAGAACTTAACTTAGTATGTCATCAATTCACATATGTAATTAACAAAACCTATTAGCTGAGTCATACAATAGATCATTGATTTTATTCACAAACTAATCAACCTACAGAACCTGTGTCGAAAGTGTACCTCCTCATCCTTAGCCAGCCCATCAATAACTGCCACTTGCTAAAAACGTTTGTCGATCACAGTGCAAAATTTAGCTGCCACTGTCACATCTCATGCCATTTATCCTAATACCAATATGTAGCCACCGATAAAATTCAGAAACAAAGACAAAAAGACACCTTGATCATCTTTGCTCTTTAATTGCAAGAAATGATTTCACTGGTCATTTGATAGCAGACTAAAAATCATCATTTCTCTTATCCTCTCACCCGAACCTGTCCAAAACAACAACATTGGTGCATCAAGAAATTTATATATCATAATATTGTAGGCTGGTTCCAGACAAAGTATAAGGTTTCATCTCAACTATTTAACTTCAACACTAACGAAGATCCATTTACTATAGAACTTGCCAAATTTCATTACTGTCCTAAGACAGCATGGAATCGTCAATCAAGATCAAGGGCATATTAGCTATAGCCTGTAGGAAGCAAACTGAAGTAAAAGAAAATTCCACAGCTAGAAAAGAGATGGATGGGTACATTGCTGATGGTTGACACCTCTTTTCTAAAGAAATTCAGATACCATTACTGTAGTTTGATATATGCTTCAACCAGCAGTACATGTGCACGTGACAACATAGAGTAAAAACACGAAAAATCATAGAACCCAAATTAGTGTCCTCACAAGTCAAGACATGGGCTTGAATGTTCTAGAGACGGACTGAAAGAGTTAAGAGTCTGATGGTGGATTTTCACTTAACCGTTTGCCGGGCAATTCACCTTCATTAGCTCATTATTTGCTATAGAGTGGCTAGTGCCAATTGCAGTAATGTCAACAAAACATTGATTGGCCTGAAAACCAGGACAACAACTACTATATTTCACCAATGACGTTAAACTACAGAATATTGAGAAAAATATTTAATATTGTACAACTTTACATGTACTAAAGCTAGCCATTTTAATTTGTATTTTAGTTTAAGCTCTAGGCATATGATATACTCACCTCTAGATGAATGGTGTATGCAGTCCTGTTAGTCATCCAAGATTACTATGGGACTGGTTTCTCCAAACACACGCCATTCGATTTTCATTTGTATGCATCCTTGTTGGTTCTTCGATTCCTGAAAATAGATAGAATGATTTTTTTATACTCCTACATTGCTAATAGCTGACCAGAACACTAATTGATTCAATCAATCTTTCATGAAAAAATCATTCAAGAACTACGACACCAGGGAAATGAGCTAAACTAAAAAATGTACAGTTCTTAAGATCATTAAACTGGACACTGAACCCATCAGCTTATTTATCTCGATCGAAACCACATCAAGAAAATTATTGATTACTGATATGAATCAAAATTGACAATAAGATTCTTACCAGGATGTGCAGCTATGTTGCCTCCTACTCCTCTCTCCTACCTACAAGGAGCTGCAAGGGAGTTAAGAAGGGATTCATACCATTTTGATACACCTACACGGTTTGCTTTTTCTTTTCTGCATCCTCTCCCTCGACACCAGAGTACAAGCTCATTCTCTTCGGCGAGCCCTAAAGGTTCTGGCCTGGCTTCACCTAAAAGCAAACCAAAACCAGTTCTGATGCAGAGGAAATATGAATTGTTACCCACAATGTAGACCGTAGAAACTATACAATTTATACAGAGCTGGAGAAATAAAATGAGGAAAGGAGGTCACTAAAGAAAATTATGTGCTTAAAAATCTTCAATCTAGACAATAGAAACTATTCAATTTATACAGAACTAGAGAAATAAAATGAGGAGAGGTCACCAAAGAAAAAATATGTGCTTAACAAACCTTCAATAAGTCACCACCTACAGTTCAAAAAAAAAGTCACCACCTAGAATCATAAAATCTTTGATCACTCTAGGGAACTGACAACCCTTATAACCATACGGCATAAATATTTTCCTGCAATGTCAAAGCATTAGAATTGCCAACTAAAAATATTTAAAATCCAGTAACCTATCCTTGCTCCTAAAAATTTCAAACTTAAATCCTAACATCTATGAAACTCATTCCATCTTCACATTAAAATAATAAAATTATTGATTATTAAAGCATAAAAAGGTATCAAGGTATTTAAAAAGAATAATTTACCTAAAGATTGAAACCATAGTACAAAGACTGAACTAAAGAATTTACCTAAAAATTCAGCAACCACAACAACTGAATACCTGATGTAGATCATCACTAAAGTTTACACCTGTACATGTTGCAGATCTCCACATTAGCAAACTGACCCACAAAGCTTCAACATTAGCAGGATAAATACTTGTAAAATGCCCCATATTATGTAACCATGGTTTGGTTTCTAAAACCAGTACAAAAGCTCAAGTAATAAACATGTGTATCAAGCAAGGTTGTTCAGTAGAAAAATGCATAGTAATATTTACAAGGAGGGTAAAAGACTGCAAGTACTATACCAATAAGAGGTAGAAATTAGCCAATGATTTCTTAGTGATATTTCTCAATGCAATGTCAAAGCATTAGAATTACCAACTAAAAATATTTATAATCCAGTAACCTAACCTTGCTCCTAAAAATTTCAAACTTGAATCCTAACATCTATGAAACCCATTCCATCTTCACATTAAAATAATAAAATTATTGATTATTAAAGCATAAAAAGGTAGCAAGGTATTTGAAAAGAATAATCTTAAGTGATACATATAGGTCCCAAGATAGCAGTGAACTCTTTGTGAATCAGTTTACTCTGGAAGATGTTTGGAACATCTAGGTCCTGCAAATAATAAGCTGATAAATTATAATCTTACCCTAAAAAGTGACCACAATTTGCACATAAACTTTGATGGGAACTAAAGAACAAAATTCACTTCATTTACCATATTAAATCCAAAACATCGCATTAACTTGTTTACCTTATTCTACCATCCGCATTCTGCCACCACCATTGGAAGAATAGCCACAAGCAATATGTTCAGCCAACATGCTACTTTTCTGCATTTTTACTAACCAATGTCCCTGAGTTGCGCAATGCTTTTTTCTTCTAAACTTCTTTGCTGATCTAGAGCTCAAAACAGTTCAGCAAACTGGTGGAAGGGAGAATGAACTAAGCGACAAACAGCACCAATGTTGTAGAAACCGAAGAATATTGAGGCGAACGAATCGATGCACATCAATAATAGAGCTCAATGAAATTCTGCAGCAAGATCTAAAGTAAATGATGCTATGCCAATAAATTCTACAAGGAATGGATTTACGGCAAAAAAGGGAAGACAATACATAGTGATTTACTTGCCTCAAAAGTGAGTATAGGACACGACAGAAAATAAACCAGCAGCGCAGGAGAAGACGAACACTGGGACCAGTCATACCCACCAAGAAAAGCTATCCCAGATCCATAATAACCTGCATCAGGATAAACATATATGTCCCCCACTGACCAGGGCAACAAAACAGATTCAAGCGTAAGAAGAAGTGGATTAGAACAGAGAGCAAGATGGTCCGCATGTTGGCCATGATGTTGGACTGCACGGTCTCGTTGTATTCGGATCTCGGCCGCCGCCGCCGCCGCGTCTCCACCTACATTCACAGCGCCCCCAAATCCGGGGCAATACAACATCAGATCACAACACGAACTGAAATGTAACCGGATCAAATAGGCGGCGGGTATGCGAGTAACGGGAGAGCGGGTCGGGGTACCTCTATGGCACGGAGGTAGTCAAGTAGGTGTACATGTCGGAGGCATAGGACCTGCAGAGCTGCAGGTCGATGGGCGCCTCCACGGTGGCTCGCGGCGAGGAGGCAGAGGTCAAGGAATCAGGGTAGGGTTCGGCCATGGCCGCAGCGGCGGCGGCACGGGGAGGTGGACGAGGAGTCACGACTGGGGTCGACGCCCCCCCGCTGCGCGCGGCGGGCAGGAGAACCCGCATCGGTCGACGTCGGCAGCCTCGGTCATGGCGGCGGGGACGGGGGCAAGCCTGCGGACCTCCCGCGTGGCAAGGCTTGCTGCTACCCCTCGCAGGCTTGACGGCGCGCAACGGCGGCCCGCGGATGACATCGGCGGTGGCAGCGTGGCCTGGAGCTTCGGCTTGGTTGGATCTGGGAAGGCGAGGGGGAGCCAGGGAGGCGGTGCGGGTCACGGGAGGTGTGGCCGTGGGGTATAGGAGCGAGATGAGCGCGATAACGAAAGAAAGAAATGATGGGATGAGGCGTGATTGGCGGAGGCGGGTCGGGTGGGTATGGCGAGCGGGTAAGAGCTGCCCATGGTGAAAAAAAAATCGGTAAAAACGCAAAAAGTATTTTCCTTCGACGAAAAATAGGCCTTGATTCATGGAGGCGGGTCGGGTGGGTACAGGCGGGCGGGTAAACAAAATTTTGAGTGAAAAAAGAAGAGGGAAAACGTGAAGAAACATTTTAGAAAGTGTTGTTTTTTTCTTGTTTCAAAAACTTTCTCCTCCCCCGGCCTGGCAGGTGGGTCCTCTGTGAGGGGGTACGGGAATTTTTTTGGGTAAAATGTGTTTCAAAAGAACTCATTCTTAATAGTATAGATTTGTTCTCGGCTTTCGTGAGCACTCATGCTAAGAAAAAAAAGAGAAAACTAACGCTTACACGAGGGTTGAGCACCTCCGTCACCTAATTTTTTTTTTGAACTAGAGACGAAAGCCTACGTTGTTCTCCTCCAACTCCAGCGAGCGTCTCCGGTTAGGGTTCTGAGGTCAGAGGGTTCAAGCTCCAGTGAGCTCCAACATTTCACGGGCTTAGAGAAAGGTCACTGGCAGTATCGGCTCACGGATGTGGCAGGCACGGAGGCAGTGGCACCACCAGTTGAAAGGTGGAGGAGGCCGGTTGGGCTGTGCTGGATAGGGGCAACAATGGTGACTGAGGTAGTGGAGGCAGGAGGCGGCGGTGGGAGGGGCGAAAAAAGGGCCACGGCGACAAAGGTGGAGGCACGTGGGAGGGCAGAAAAAAAAAACAATCACAATAGGTGAAAAATGACAAAGCATTTTATATTGGTTTGGACCCTCGAGATTGAGTAAAAACCATACGTTCAGTTGTTGCTTCTATTATTTCGATGAGTACAAAATACGATATCACGTATCGAGTACCTAGTGTAAGATTGGATACGCTCAACATTCAGGATTCCACTATTGATATCCGGGGCCACTTCTTTAAAAGACAAAACAAACCTAAACATACTAGGAATCTATCTTCTATTCGGGTTTTTCTTCCTTGAACAGGTCACAGTTAGGGTTGGAAAGGAGCCAAGCCACTCAGCTCGTGAAAGCTTGGTCCAAAGTAGCCTCGACTCGGCTCGGCTCGGCTTGGTTCAAAAAACGAGCTAATCTTGTGGCTCAGGCTCGTTTACAAGCTCGAGCCGGCTTGCGAGCCTGCATACTAAAAAGCATCTAAGAGAAATGGAGTAACAGACAATGACAATGTGCAAATATTAATATAAAAACATGATAGTCAATTCTAAGAGCATAAATGATTAAAAAATTTGCTATTTTATGATAGGAACAACCCCAATTTGCAAAATAAAAGTAAGATAGCAAGTCATTACATCTTACAAAAGAAGAAAATATCACCTCTAATTCTTTAATATCTACTCTAATTGGCAAGTTATAACTCTCCAACTATCGACATGCCTTTGTACATCATCTAAAAGTAAATAATTTTAGTGCAATCTTAAAAATATATTTTAAAATATAATATAAAAATAATATTTAGAGTCTTGACACCAAGCTTGTTAAGTTTGCAAGCTGCTCACGAGCCGCTGACGAGCCAAGACGTTGGCTCGGGCTCAAATTCAAAAACATTGGCTCGGGTTCGGCTCGTTTTGAATTCGAGCCAAGCCGAGCTCACGAGCCCCGAGCTTTTTTTAGCCACCCTTAACCACAGTGTCATGCTCGGAGTCTCTTGTGACAGAGTCGGTCGTCGGTAATCCTCGTAGTTAATAACATGGTATTATGCCCCAACAATATTATACGATAAATATAAAGGCATTTTAAATAAACATACAGTACCTATGGTTATAAGGATGATTTGACTTCTCAAGGTCACGTAAGTTTAACTTGATCAAAATATCTCTTCCAACATATTATTGTGATTAGGACATGGTTCAAATCTGAAATGTAAATGAAAGAATCCAAAATACAAGTTTTCGTCTCTCAAATGACAACGTGAGTATCATGAATTTAGATGTATGCTTCCAAAACGACTATCTCACAAAAAGAGCACTAAAAATGCAGCGGACAGAAAACACAGAAGATCACAATGATGCCATTGCCTAGCACAAGCCATGCCAATCACTCCTCAATCACATCAGGAGCGGCGGAATAAAAGTGACCAAAGACGGTCTCAGGAAAAAGGAAAAGCGAATTGAATTTCCTCCAATTTCATCTGCAACTTAGTGAGAGAGAGAGAGAGAGAGAGCAGCTTGAGTAAAAGTCACAAGACTTACCCACAAATAATAATCAAGGATAATACATATGGTTATAGCAAAGAGTGAGGCATTAAGGTTAAGTAATATTTTTACAAAAATCTATTTCTTTCTAGCCTTAGTTTTGACCATAAGCAAGTAGATTACACCCTATGAACAACCACAGAGTTTCCTTACAATTTTGCCCAAACCCACCATAAATTTGAGTTAAACATGTACAACATCATGAACATGGAGCATAGACATGTGAGCATATATCATAACGAACTATCGGCATATGATGAATTCGATGGACAATGAGCTTGCTCATAACCAAGAGTACGATAATTCAAATTGATTAGAAACCTTGTAAGGGAGTACTTTTTTACCCACACGACACGAGGACCATACGACTTGCACACCCGGGCAAAAGTTAACAATAGGTGTACTGGTGACAATCTTTCCCATATTGCCCCAATCAAGTGAGTATCCAAGCCTAGCTTGTGCGGAAGATACCTAAGCCTACTGTGGACACTCTAGGGTCCCATACATAGTCCTATTGACCACACATCTAGAACCATGCCTCATGTGAATAAATCAAGGAGGTAATGAGCTCATCCTCCCAATTAGGATACGTGGTATCATGAAAGGGTGGTGCTCAAACCAATGTCATCAACAGATGATTCTTAATCAATGTCATCTCCGAACTCCATTCTCGAGACCCTACATCCGCTTGAGTCACGCATCCAATTGTTTCATCATATTCATTTAACCAACATTAGAGAGAGAGGACTCAAACTAGTACCGGTATTGACTAACCTAGAGAACCCTTCCCAACCCATTCATTGACCTTCCACTCTAAGCATGGCTAAGAACTTATCAAATTAAAGATTGATTGACAATACTAATTGAGCGACGAGACGAAGCTATATAAAACAAGGGTTGTACATCAAAAATAGGTTCTACCAATACAATATACATGACATAACCACATGCACCCATAGATAGATATAATAGTACAATTAACTTTCAAAAAAGATAGGATAAACATGCTTAGCTGCTTGCCTTGGGTTTTTTCGGGTTCAAGCTCGACTTCTACTCCGGCCTCGGACCTAGGCTCAATGGTCCCATACTCCGAAGGCTCAATCTCTAGAATGAATGAATAATGCATGCATTAAAGATGATGACATAGATGCAAATGATTATGGAAATGGAAGAACATAGATGACATTGCACAAACAAGTGAAAAATAATACATAACTATATTTAATTAATTGGAGAGATTAGTTAATTATTTAGGTTATTATTGAGCATGTAATTACAAGATAAATTTCATTGTTGTTCAAACATCATGAATTATGTTGTACCAGCAAATAAACACAAAATACTACCAAATAGTTGGATTTACACCAAAATAGATTTTAGATATCTAATTACAAACTAAATAAGTTAAAGCACCCTAGATCACATTAAATCATAAAAGGCATGTATATCATCACCAACAGTTTCATGATTATTTTTCAGTGTTTCATGATTATTTTTCCAAGTTTCATGATTATTTTTCCTAGGTTCTTAACAAATTAAAAAAAACAACATGTTGGTTTCATGATTTTAGCATTATTGAGCTATTTACTACTCCCTCTGTCCCAAAAAATTATTTTATAGGATTTTTCAAATAGATTAAGGATGAATAGAAAAGACGCATTTGCCCCTAACTAAAATAGTAAGTTGAGGTGAAGATAGAATATTCGTACCATTCACTGCTCCGACTTAGCGCTGCATATGGTAGTTGATGTTGTCTGAATCCTAAAACATCAATCTTTGTGGGACAAATTTTGAATTCCAAAACATCATTATTTATGGGACGAAGGGAGTAAGCATTAATCAATTTTTAGCCAACATAAAGGTAAACTTAGACAAAATTGCAGACAAAGGACATTTTCCAAGAGTTCATGTGCATATACAAGGTTACCTTTATGTTGGCGCCTGCTGCCCAACCAGTGAGCAAGGAGCGCGCGGGAGAACAAGAGGGAGGAGATGACAGGCGGGTCCCAAGAGCACATGCTTGTTCAAGCATCAAAACTTCCTCCAAACAGCTAGCTGTAGGCACGCAAAAATTCCCTGAAAATACTCATTTGAAAGCTTAAATCAGAAAGAACATAATGGGACTTGATTCACCCATAAAGTAGCTCCAGTTTGATCACAATTTGCAAAATAAAACAACTATGTTTGAACTTTTGCATGATTTTTTAGTCCAAGAAAACAATTTCCAAAAATCTGGTAAAAAATTCCTAAATTCATCATTTTGCATCTAGTGTTTGAGTAAAATAAGAAAGGAAAAGTTCCATAACAAAATTTGATGTTCCTTCACAAGGTCCTAATTCAAACAAATTCTATTAAATTCAAAATCAAGCACAAACGCATGAAATGATGCTCCATTATGCACTAATGACGCTCATGATGCTCATGGGTTACATGTTAATCTCATTTTTATGTTTTGGGTCGTAACAAGCACTATGCCAAATGGAAAAAAAAACCCTTGGAGCTGGTTCAGGGAAAATAATACTAGCGCAGAAAGTCCTTCCATGTTGTTTTGGCTATATTTGCTCGTTTAAGTTGTAACATCTCATGATATTATATCACTAATCACGTTCTCAACTAATTTATATTTCACATAGATAACCATATTTTTAAGTAATAACACTATTCATGAAAGGAGATTTTTGTTACAACATGCATTTCTAGTTATTAACTAATGAAACCTGTGATTTTTAGCCCAACATACCAATGTTATACAAATTAAAGATCAATTGTTTCAGCATAAGTTTTTTATACAAAATGTGTTTTTTTGTGAAATTTAGAAAAAGTTCCCAACAAGGCTTCTGCTTTGCTATAGGTTGTAAAAACATTTTAAGCAAGTCACATACAACGTACCTGTTCAACTACGTTAGTAGTTGTATCTACAAACAAATTTGATGACTCCATCTTTGTAAAGCTCCAACGATTGATGATGCCATCTTTGTAAAGCTCTAACAATATAACAAATGTGGTGTCTATCATGGCGTATTCTAGAGCAACTTTACTGCAACGGCAAACTGCATTTCCGAATGAGGTTGGGTCAACGAGCGATAGAAGATTGTGTGACCTGTCATCTTCGTCTCCGAACGCGTGCTCCCGTCGCCTGTGCCATCCTTAGCGCCTCTCTGGCATGCACCACTAACCCTTCTCCCTTCTTCCACCGGCGTCTAGCGGTTCCCACCACCACGACGTCCACCGGCAGTCTCCTCCTTTGTCTTCCCCTAACCACCATAGTGTCCCTTCTGACCCTGCCCTCCTACCACCCACCGTTCTAGCAGTATCCTCATCTCCTTGTAACACCACCATGTTGCGGCAGTCGCCCCAAACACTCCTTTTTGGTCTATCGGTGACTAGTTCAACCCTTGGAAACATTGAAACCTTGATCCAGACTCTAACTCTTTCTTCTCCGATAGTGGCGGCGTTATGGCTCGTGGGTCTAATCTCGTGCTGGCAAGGGCGCGTGGCAAGAAATGGTAAAAATATTAGGACACTGACGGAGAGAGCACATGCTATTTGAATAAATTTGACTTCTATAACAATGTAATATTATAGGTTTTTTCTAAGTTTTATGGCTGCTCATAATTGCTGTGAGCTAGATCAATTGTCCATGCGGGAAATTTAACACGTGATTCACTGTTTTAGTGTCTTGTAGTAATTCTAATTTAACCTCCATTGCAAGACAAGACATAAACAAAGCTTCTTTTGAGGGCAAGTAAACATAAATAAAGCTTGCAAAGAAAAAAAATACAAAAGTTAAAGAAAGACACGGAAATTTAGCCAGGAATAATCATCCGCCACCGCCGGGACCGACCACCGAACCGACCAATTCCTCCCATTTTCGGCTTCGCTTCCCTTTCTTGCCGTGCCCCCTACTCCCCTCGACTCGAGTCCTCCCCCTTCCCGTCTCACGTTCTTCACCCACTCCCCCACTTCTCTCCCTCCTTAAACCCACGCAATCCAGCGGAGGAATCCATCTCCGCCCCCGGCGACGCCTCCCAAACCCTAGCCACCCCGCCGGCTCCGCCACCGCGCGCTAATGCCCCACACCCGAACCCTAGCAACACCACCATCCTCCTAGCCCTTCTAGAACCGCAGCGAACAGTATCGGCCGAAGATGGCGGCCGACCCCGCCGCTGCGGCCGCCGCCTCCGCGGCGGCTGCGATCTCCGCCGTGATGGACTGGCGCTCCTCACCCGACGCCCGCGCCGCCGCCTTCCAATACCTCGAATCGGTCCGTGCTCCTCCGTTCCCCGACCGTCACCCTCATGGCGTCATCATCCCCTTTAGGCCTCGCTGCTTTTGGTTTGCTCTCGTGTGCTGTACTGCGATGCGGTGCGGAGCGCTTGGTTGGTTGATGCCGCTTGTCGTGGTTGGATTTTTGCGTAATCCGTGAACTGTTGTTTCTCGGGCTTTGTTGTTCAATTACAAATGTTGAAATGATTGTGACACTTGTGCGCGTTTGGTTCTGTTTAGTTATTTCTGTGTCTGTCGCTCCATAGATTTCATAAGTTTGTGTGATCGCTACTATTGTTGCTGTTCACCACTTGAATTAGTGTCTAATGGCAAATGCCACTCCAACTAGGAAAATTCCTTCTCATTACTATGTGTTTGCACATGCTTCTTCTCTATGGGAAAGCCCATGATCCCATTTCCCCCAAATGCAATGCCGATGGTTTGCTGACAAGGCTCACTAACTGCAGGTCAAGAGTGGAGATGTACGTGCATTGGCAAGCACATCATTTCTCTTGGTACGGAAGGACCAGACTTCAGAGATACGCTTGCACGGGTTCAAGATGTTGCAGGTGAAGCTTGATCTTATCTCTGTATTGTGACTTTGTTGAATGGTACTGTGGTGATTGCTTTAGCAAGTAGCAGCATCTAATCGTTGAACTCTCCAGTTGTTCTTTGTTGCGGAGTGAGTTTAGGTGCACTTATTTCTGTTGAATCCCATTCTCAAATTTCACAAAGATACATGAGCTATAACAAATTTGAGAAACTTCTGTTTCTTCCCAAGCAATTAATATAGTTGGTGTTGGAGGGATAGAGCGCGGCACTGTTCTTTGATTTGGTCTGGCTGCTTTCTGATAAGTTATCTTGTATAAAGTGAGAAGGAAAAATCAGGAAGATGCGAGAACATTTTTTCCGGAAACTGTTTAATGACAAGTTTAGCCTGAAATGACCTTTGTATATACCGGAGTCCTGGGACTTTCTTTAATACGCTGGAGCATAGCTATTATTAGCTTTCAGTGTTATCAAATAAGATATTCTATTATCTTATTATCTCCCAATATAGTTCACAATGGCATATTTTTTTAGTTTTTTATTGTGTTCCGGATGTTGTACGGCTAATACATGGTATTGCTATCATGCTACTTATTTGGCAACTACAACTTTTTACTTACCTTGCCAATTATTTCCTGTACTAAGTACTATGGTTGAATCGTAGCGCAAATGATGATTATGGCCATGAAATGTTGATCACTTTGATGATGGTGTTCATTAGATTGATTACTTTGACCTTTATTGTCATGTTATGTTGATTTTTGTAGTTTTTTTCAGGAAAACATATTTCCTTAATCAGAAGCTATCATTGTACGAGTATTGTACTCCTTCCATAGGTCATTTTTGTTTGTCTGTGTAGTGCTCGCTGTAGCTCACCATAGGTTCCCCTTTACGTATCACTTGGATTACAATTTCTGCAATGATTGAGTTGGATGCCTGTAACTCACTCAGCTTAATTCTAGTTAACTGAGTTACAGTAGGAAATTGGCACCAATTTATTTTCTGCCATTATTCACTGTATGAACCTAATTAATCAACAAGCTGGTGAAAAAGATACATCCTACTAAAGATATCAGAGGCATTTTAGAATGATCAGTTCAATAGTGAAGTGTGAAGGTAAAATAACAGAGGAACATATGAGCAAGCCTAAAGCAGCAGCAAGCAAGCAACAACAACACAAACTTTTTTATTCCCAAATAGAGATGGAACCCAACATGAGCAACAAAAAAAGAAAAAGAAAAAAGAAAACAAAAGCAGGGTAAGAAAGGAAAAAGCACCCAACATGAGCAACTAAAAATTCTAGAAAAAATGAAAAGAAATAAATTAGCAGGGGAAAAAGGGAAAAAGGAGGTAGTAGTAATAATAATGGTAAATGGGGACTAACAATCTAAGATTGGTCGGGCATGTGGATTGCTGTTTTCCATGCGCTCCTACCCAACACTTGTTCTTTGCGTATATTTTAAGGTTTCTCGACGTCTCATCTCGACTGATGTTGGACAAGCTTTTGTTTAATTGTTCCCACCCCTACTCTATCACGTGTATTATTGATTCAAACTTGATCCTTCCTAGCATGACCGCAGATCCACCGCAACATTTCATCTCTGCCATGTTAGATGCTGGATGCGCAGCTGTTTACTACTCCCTCCATTCGTTTATGAGCTACGTATTTGTCCTGGAAAAGTATTCGTTATTGATCTACGGTTAAGCGTCGGCACCCATTTTTTGCATGGAACGACGTGCGTCGCTTCGGGTTTGTTGCCTCCAGCGTTAATGCGCTGCTCCCCAACCACATCCTCTAATCCTTTCATATACCGTCTCGCGCTCCAGTTTTTTCAAACACGTGCTCACTTCTCCTGTTCTCCATACTTAGCTTCCATACTTGTAGACAGCGCAATTCGGGCTTGTTGCTGTTTCCAGGATGAAAAACCCTTTCCAGGAAGCACAAATCTACCTCGCGGTAGTTTTTATTCTTTTTTCCACGAAGTGTGTTTTCAATTTTTTCGCGAAGATTTTTCCGTGAACAAGGTAGTTGAGCTGGCTGGCAAATTTCTGGTAGTTTGATCAGCGCGTGAACGCGACGGAGCCACGGATGAATCTATTGGGATGCGCGAAAGGAAAGCGATCTGCAGGGTACCAACGTCGGAGCCGCAGAGGCGAGGGCAGGTACTGAAACGACAGATCTGCGCGTGGGAGGCCGCTTTTATTGCGTTGCAGCTGCTAGCCTTGCCAGACGTGATAGCCTTGGTCTCGGTGAAGCACTCATATGCGTAGATCATAGACGAACGGAGGGAGTATGTTATAAAACCTATAGCTTAGCTGTACTAGTAGTGAACATATTGTACAGATTTTTATAGAAGAGACTGTATCTTCATGACTCTCTGTCCTGGATTAATTGATGATTTCTTACTGATCTTTGCAGCACCTTGTGAGATTAAGATGGGAGGAGCTCAGTGCTGCAGAGCGGAATGAATTTGCTAATTTGACCATTAATTTGATATCAGATGTTGTTGGCCCTCATGAGGTGTGGGCCTTGAAGAGTCAAACAGCTGCTTTAGTAGCAGAGGTTTATCACCTTACCTTTATGCTTTTCCCTTTACTTGTGTGGAAACTTGAAACTGATTAGCTGCAGGCAGTTACAACAACCTGTACTTCAGATACTCTTCCTGAGCAAATATCTTCTCTTTGTAGGTAGTTAGAAGGGAGGGAGTTGCTTTGTTGAATACTTTACTCCCATCTATTGTTTCTCTCTCCAACAGTGGTCCTATTGAGGTAATGTATCCCCTCAGCCTTGCATCTTCAAATCTGTTCTACCATCTAATAGGTTGAATTGAATTTTGGAATCCTTTTGATTTAGGCTGAGTTAGTTGCTATGATTCTAAGGTGGCTTCCAGAAGATATAACTGTTCATAATGAAGATTTAGAAGGTTACTATCCTTCCTTTTGTTTTATTTCTTATCTATGTCCAGGACTTGCTTGAAACTACACTGACTCCAAGTCCAAACCATAAAATTAGGAGAACAGAAAACCTTTCTCTCTTATGTGAAGTTGTTCTCTGCTGTTAAAAACTTAAAATATCTGTTATGACCAATAGGTGATAGACGGAGATCTCTATTACGTGGCCTTACTGAGTCACTGCCACAAATTCTGCCACTGTTGTATTCTGTAAGTTCACCAAACCTTCAGGATGTTCAAAAAGATGGTTCTGTTTGTTTTCTAAGTTCTAAACATACTAACATGAGCATCGTGTAATCTCTCATTTTGAAGCTATTGGAGAAACATTTTGTTGCTGCTTTAAGTGAGCACTCAAAGCAGCAAATGGACTTGGCTAAACAACATGCAGGGACAGTGACAGCGGTTCTAAATGCTGTCAATGCGTATGCTGAATGGGCTCCTGTGACAGATCTAGCCAAATATGGTTTAATTCATGGGTATGTTTACTAGAGTATCGATGTCCCAAGTTTTTTGATAGGATTCTCTCACTTGTCTCATTAGTTTTTTTTGCTTATTTTGCAGATGTGGGACCTTGCTTTCTTACAGTGATTTTCGCCTCCATGCTTGTGAGTTTTTTAAAGTAATATGTCAGAGGTACAGAGAGACTGACTTCTTCACTAAAAGTTCATCTCACTGGTGCCTGCCTGTTTTCTGATATTTTCTTGGTTTGTGTGGTGCCACTTGTCTCAGAAAAAGACCTGTGGATGTGGCAGTTGCTGAGTATGATGCTGCAATGTGCAACATTTTCCAGGTGTTGATGAACATTTCACAACAATTTTTGACCAAATCTGGCATGCAGTCCAGTTCTATTGATGAAAACGATTACGAGTTTGCAACGTGTGTTTGTGAGACAATGGTTGCTCTAGGATCTTCTAACATGCAATGCATACTAGCCGATGGAGCTAGGACTTTCCAGTTCTTACAACAAGTAAGCATTTCCGAATACACTTCTCATACTTTTTTGAAGAGTAATATGTTGCTTGTATTGCTGTACAGCATCTTCCCTTCTAATTTGTTCAAGTGCTAGTTGGCATCAAGACTTTTTTTTGGTTTCATTGTGAATTTTACAATTAAAACTTGAATAAAGATAGCCTACAGAACTGACTTTGGCAATAAAGTGCTACTATGCTCTTTGTGGTGGGGAAAAAGTCTAAATTACCCCCTCAACTATAACCAAAGTCTAGATAACCCCCTGAAGTATTTTTGGGTTCAAATACCCCCTAAACTATGTCAATTAGTTCAACTTACCCCTCAATTGAATTTATCTTTTTTGTATCTCCACATACAAATAGAGTTTTAAGTTCAAATTTTACGGTATGATAGTCGACATCATAACTTATGTTAGAAAAATATATTATGATTGTTTCAGTATTATTTTAATAGGCTAGTATATCTAATTATAAATTAATCATAAACTGTATAAAATTTAAGTACAAAAAATCATATTAAATTTTTTAACATAATACACGATGTTCTCTGTCATCCCATAAAATTTGAACTTAAAACTCTATTTGTGCGTGGAGAAACAAAAAAGACAAATCTTACTAAGGGGTAAATTGTACCAATCGACAAAGTTGTGGGAGTAAATTGAACCAAAATATAGTTTAGGGGGTTAACTAGACTTTTGACAATAGTTGAGGGGGTAATTTAGACTTTTTCCTTGTGGTGGTGTTGGGTTTGAATTCCAAGTCTGCTGTCCTTTTGTTCTCCTTTTTCTTATATGCGGAAACACATGCATTGCCAGCTATATTTGTGTCACTTTGGGTGTAACTCTTTTATCACTGGGAAATTAGTTCTTAATGTTAAGAGTATATTTGGTAGTATAGGAAATATCTCCGGGAGGCATCTTGCCCCCCAAGTCTTGTACCCCTATATATTCGCCCTAGAGGCTCAGTGCAATACAACCCACGATTCATACACAATCCTACCTTCCTACATTTAAATCTAAAATCAAAATCAATGGAACTTTTTGGCCACTTATGGCCATGTTTGGCACTGCTTACAATTAATTTTAAGCTAGCTTTTTGCCAGCTGCCAGCAAAAGCTGCGTACTCAAGAAACTGCTGGTAAAGAAGTTACTGTTTGGCGATTGGATTCTCTACTGGCTTTTCCATGCCTGCTCTCCTGTGGGACCCACCTGTCAACCTTTTCCCCTTCCTACTGTCGGAGCCCTGCGGCGGAGGGTGAGGAGCGGCGTGCAGCGGACGAAGGAGCGGCTTGTGGTGGAGGGCCGAGCAGCGGTTCGTGGAGCAGGCCGAGCAGCTGTGGGTAGCGGAGGGGTGAGCAGCGGCGCATGGCGGAGGGTCGAGCAGTGGCGCGTGGCGGAGGGGTGACAACAGTGCGTGGAGCTGGTTGAGCAGCTGTGGATGATGGAGGCCAAGTAGCAGCGCACAGAGGAGGGAGCGGGCTGAGGAGGTCGAGCTCCGCTGCCACATCCACGCCGCCGCCCTCGCCGAAGCCTGGCAGATGGAGATGCGGGTGTTCGGTGTAAGGGGAGGAAGGTGCGGGCGGGCTGGCGGAGCGGAGGGAGGTGTGGCCAGCCGGAGAGAGAGGGAGAGCGAGCGTGTGAATGGAGAGGAAGAGGACCGAGAGAAGCCGTGGTGTGCTGGAAAAAGCTGTGTTGGGGGTGGTGGGGGGGGGGGTGGAGAGAGACGGTCTCTCGGTAACCTGGTTTTACGTGGGATTGGAAGAAGCGCTGGAAAATAAGTCATGCTGGAAATTTCGCGTTTGGCTGTTCGTCCGCTTTTATCTAAGTAGAAGCTGGTTGAGAAGCCGTGCCAAACAGGGTATATCAGCACCTCTGAGAATTCTGGTTGTCATTGAAATATTGAATATTCCTTACCTGGCTCGTGGGTAAGTGTAGTGGTCACTAATGCGATGATGTCCCTATATCTTTGCATGTGGGAAATGCCCGTTTACCTGTGTAATATCACTATATGACCGACTAGTTGGACATGCTTATGGAATTCATGCAAGTCTTAAAATTTCACTAACGTGATGATTTTCACATGTTAGCATTTGGTCATTTACTTTTTACTAGTATTCTTTTGATTCCTTGCAGATGCTGGAGTATTATCAACATTACAAAATCGCGCTTCATTTCCAGTCTTTATTATTTTGGCTGGTATACTCCTTCTCTTTTTGACCTTTTTGCATAGTTGAAATGCATGCCATATACTTTTTGTAACTTGAGAAGTTAACACAAACTTTGCCTAGGTGGTATTGAGAGAACCATCGAAAGCTAAGTCTGTTGCACGTGTTTCTGGTGATAACTCTGCTGCTGGTAATTCTACATCCATCGGTGACTTGTCAACAGAAAAGGAGAAGAAAGGGGTATCAGTATTTGTTACTGATGAAATATACAGTAAAATTTTGGATGTTTCTTTCAAAAGAATGCTCAAGAACAGTGGAAGCGCATCTTCTGGATTGTTAGAGCTATGGAGCGAAGAGCTTGAGGGGAAAAGTGACTTCTGCAACTACCGCACTAAATTGGTATGTCTTGTTTTCTTCTGACGTCTATAAACGGCAGTTGCTCTTGTCAATCAATATATTTCCTTATTATCTCCAGTCTTGATCTTGGAGTTTGGTTGCGAAGCTAGGCAAAAAGTAGGAGCATGACTAGTTATTTATAGTACATTTCTATGTCCTTCAATTGGTGATTCTTGATAGGGCAGGGGAATTGGGGCTTTATTCAGTGGAATGGATGAACAATGGCAGATTGAGCGAGGTCACCCTCTTTGAGGATGACTCGTGGCTCTAATTCTGCATAAACCAACACCAATACTCCCTCAGCTTATATGCTGCCGGGGAGGAACAAATCTCTCCTAAACTCTAGCTAACAGCCCCTTATCCAACTAACCCTCCGGCTGCTCTGTTGCTGCGGCCATAGCCCCCTGCTTCTTGTGCCTTTGCCGGTGATAGGTCTGCCCTTTGAAGGCTTCCACAACAATTCTTTACCTTGATACATACAAATTGCAGTTGCCTACTGTGTTCTCCTTTCTTGCATGTTTTCTTGTGTGATGTGTCATAAAGGTGAAACTTTTTTTGGTAGTAAACAGTTGGGAGGGTATATATGTATGAATAAATTATTGAAGGTATTTACAGTACCTATTTAGGACCAATGATAGATATCAGCTGGGCTCTTTGTGTTCACAACACAGTTAACTGTGTCTTATGCATTTAATACTTAACAAGTATATTTTTATTCTTCTTGCAGTTGGATCTCATTAAAGTCATTGCTTCTCAAAGACCTGTGATTGCTGCAGTAAGCATTGTTCAGAGAATAAATGTTGTTTTTGGAGATGCTAATCAAGCAACTAAATCCCCCCAGGTTGGATTACCTGCATATTTTTATTACATGAACTTACTGATTTCTCTTTCCACTTTGGTCAAAGAAGGTTTACCAAAATTGAGGTGTTTATCTACATCTGCACATTAAATTTTGGTTCCAGGATCTTGATGCAATGGAAGGGGCTCAGCTGGGTCTTGAAGCAGTTGTCAGTGCTACATTTGATGGCTCAGTTGATAATGGAAAGATTGATTTGGAGATGAAATCCCAAATACACAAGATTTTTGAAGGTTTCACCCATCTTAACTTTATTTTGGTCTTACTATTGGGTCTACATTGTGCTAAGTTCGCTTCTGCTTGTCAACTAGGCTTACTCCAGCAGCTTCTTTCTTTAAAGTGGACAGAACCTAACCTTGCGGTTATTCATGGTCATTATTTGGATGCTTTGGGTCCTTTCTTGAGACATTATCCAGATGCAGTTGCCAGTGTTGTTAATAAGCTTTTTGAGCTGTTGACGTCTCTCCCCATCACATTTCAGGTGCATTTATCTTTTTACTTAAGTAAACCATAGTACTCTGATTCTATGCGAAGCAGTAAACCTGGCATTGATATCCGTCATCCAATTCAATTCCACAAGTGATGTTGCAGACATGAAAAGCTGATGCTACGTTGAGCTGGACATATCTTTTCATATGCAATCTTCTATGCTGTTTATTTGTTATATTCGCAAAATTTGAACTATTTGGTTGCCTACAAGTTTTGTGTTTACTTTATCATTTCTACCTTTTACTGTGTCTATATCTGCAGGATCCATCAAACAATTCTCGCTTAGCAAGGTTACAGATTTGCTCATCATTCATTCGCATATCGAGAGCTGCTGATAAAGCACTTCTGCCTCACATGAAGGTCAGGCTCAGCTCATAATTGATTGTTACTTTACCATTTTTTTATTCTACATAGTGTTTGCTTTATTACACATCTTCAAATTTCTTAGTGCAGTTGTGTATTTGACATCCATTTCCCTGTTTATCACGTGGTTACCAGAACGTAGGTTGATTTCCGGTACAAGTTTGGGGTTCACGGTTTGGTACTCTATAAAAGTTAGGTTCACTAGGTGTATGCCACTTTGGTTTGTGAATCAGGAATTGGGTTAATGGTTATTAGGTTCGTTAGTTGGAGTAATGTTGCAAAAAGAGAAGGAATGGGGAATTGAAAGAAAAATTGTTCACATTAGTTAATAGGCCCAGCCCAGTCACTTATCATCATAACCTCACAAACCAACTTGCCATTTGCCTGCCCATATCTTCACTGTACTGCCCTAGCCCTCCTCCAGGCCAACTCCATGGCCAAACCTGCAGCCACCGGACCTTGTCTATCTACTCTTCTTTCTTCCATGAACGCAGCTCTATGGCCGGCATGAATCCCTTGCATCGGGCCACCATCTCTCACCAGTGGCTCGCATCACCCTCGTCTCTCTGGTACCCTTGTTTTGCCTGGGACAGCAAAGAGCAGACTGCGTTGCAATTTTGCTATTCCACACTGACTTGACAAGGAGAGATAAGAGGGGAGTTTCATAAGATGAGAGAGGAGTTTCATCCCCATGACACTCATCAGGCTCATCTACCAAGTTCCGAGTCTTTGGTAACCGTGCAATGAAACTGTGCACTGAGACTGGCCTTAAATTTGTTCAGGTTTTCATGTACATTCTCTGGTTCAATTTTTTTTTGAGTTCTGACTTGAAGGGCAATATCCAAGTATCCAACAGAGTTCAGATTCTGGTTTTACCCAAAAAATGAACAAAAGGAAAGAGTTAGGCCCTAGGTATTACTAAATATTGGAAGGTAACAAGGAAGGCTGCCTAGAATGACCAGAACTGGGCCTATCTCATCTGGAATCACAGTTCATCTTTTGAATTTAAAGTTTGGAATTTATTATTTGGTGCCCTCTGGGGAACCTTGCCAGAGTTTGATACCCTTATAATTCTAATTGCCTTGTGTCCTTATAAATATTTGTAAATACTTGTAGGTCATGTTAGATTGAGATCTTTTAGTCATATCTGTTGCCATCCCTCTTAACCACAAATTATAGCAACAGTTATAGTATATATGTAAACAAGGCAAGACTCGCATATGTAACAAACTTTGGTTATTGGTTAGTGTGGCAAACTTGCATTCTTGAGTTGAAAAGGATGTAAATAAATCAGAACACAGCTGTGTTTTGGTGCTGGTGCTAATTTTTCATGCATCGTGCTTTTATGTTGCTTCCACCATTGTTTATGTACTTTTTAGGTTGTGTAAAATGCTTTTCCAATGACACAGAACATTGCTGATACCATGGCTTACCTTCAAGGAGAGGGTCGCTTACTACGTGGTGAACATAATCATCTCTGTGAAGCATTTCTTGTGATGGCATCCTCTGCTGGGTATTTGGCTGATAAACCTTTTTGTATTCATGCCTACAACCTACTGTTGCTTCTATCATAATTTGTTTTTTTATTTGTTTCCATAGGATTCAACAGCAACAGGAAGTCCTTGCCTGGTTACTTGAACCTCTAAACAAAATGTGGACTCAAGTGGAATGGCAAACTGCATACTTGTCTGATCCTTCTGGTTTGACAAACATGTTTGCTGATAGCCAATTTATGTGGTCCATTTATCACACAGTTACATTCTTTGAGAAGGCACTCAAGAGGAGCGGAATCAAAAAGTCTACAGCAGCTCCACAAGCACCCACCACAGCAGCAGTACCTGGTTATCTGCATCCAATGTCTTCACATTTAGCATGGATTCTTCCCCCTCTATTAAGGGTATGTTTGGTAGTTCTTGATTGTCAGTTGAGATAATAATAGAAATTACAATGATGGACACTATATGATATTACTGAATCCTGCTATAATCTTTCTGGTAGTTGTTCTGCACTGGCCAAGCTGATAAATAACTAGCATTTTAACTTTCCTTTCTTAATCTGATTTTCAGCTGCTGCGATGCATACATGCCCTTTGGGCTGAGCCTTTTACTCAGTCTCAGACGGGGGAAATCAAAGCAGCAAAAAGCATGACTATTGCGGAGCAGGCTAGCCTTCTTGGGGAGACAGGTAAACTTACCAAAGGCCAGGTTGCTCCTGCTGATGGATTGCTGGATGTTCAAAGAGATGGAGAATCAAAGGAAAACAACATAAAGAATTGGTTGCGTGGGATCCGAGACAGCGGGTAAGAATTATGAGCTCAGAACTTTAGCTATTTACTAGACACTTCTATTGTCATTCAATTTTCAATCTCAAAAGAGCACTTTGCATGCAGAGTACTAAAGGCTCTTGCTTTTTTTTTTGAATTTTTCTATTGCCATCTGACAATACTTGCGCTAAACATGGAATCAATCCATGCAAACTTCTTTCTATTGTTTGTCTAATAACATTAGCAGTAACATGGGCGATCTGTAGTCAGAGTGGGTTTTGGTAGCCTCTCTAGCTTGTTAGCGCCACAACCATGATTATAGTATTATTTGGATATTTACCAACTTGGCTACGCCCTTGCATAGTTGGTAATTGGCTTGAGCAATACAGTTTCTGTGAAGAAATCTAGCTGGTGGTGAAGAAAAATTAAGCAGCAGCAACTTTTGAACAGCTTGGGCCAAAACCGTCGACAGTGCTGATGAGCACTCCTGGTTGGGAATGATCTAGCCTTTTGCGGCTAATTTGTGGGCAAAAACTCATTGCGTCTAATTGGTGGCAAAAACTCATTTGCGGCAAAATCCTTTAAGTGTTATTGTGGAATCCTTTATCTTGAAGGTCACTAACATTGTAACATCTATTTACTCTGCTGCAGTCCTGGTTGAGTTGTTATTGAAGGACAGAAGGTCCATGCACACATCATACTATCTTTGTTTTAAGCCATATCATAAATAAGATTAGTATGATTAATTATTCAAACAATTAAGAAGCTACTGAAGCACAATTAGGTAGACGCGAAAAAGTTTTAATTTAAGCAATGAAAAGAGTGTAAGTTGACAATTTGGAAGCAGAAATTGTTTCTTAACCAAATGCTGCAGTACCAATTTACCAAATACTTGGTACACAATGTAGCTATAATCCAAACAATCTTCTTTCGCCTGGTTTGCCCTGGTTTTGGTCAGAACCAGTGTTATCCTAAACGCTAAACGGTAAACAGTCGGTCACCCTTTGTTTAGCGTTTAAACGGTTTAGACGGTGTTTAAACGGGTTAAAACGGTCTAAATGGTTTCAAACAATATTACTAAAATATGCATATTGTTTATGTAAAATTAATTGTTCTAGCATTTATACATATTTATGCAAGTAAAAATCAATTATTTAGTGTATATATATTATTTATGCATGTGAAAAGAATCAAATATATATATTTATGCATGTAACAAAACAAGTGTACACATATATGAATATAATAAACTCAAATATATAAATCTATACATGCAAAACTCCACTTGATTTACCTCGTGTTCACCTAAACAGCCGTTTAAACAGCTGTTTAGCCCGTTTAATACCGTTTATCTCTTCCGTTTAGACCGTTTCCCCCTGTTTTTTTTACCGTTTAAAGGGTCAACCGTTTAATTTCCGTTTACCCCCTAAACAAAACAGTTTACCACCGTTTACCGTTTAGCGGCCGTTTAATCGGCCATTTAGGCGAACACTGGTCATAACCAAGTTTTGGTTGGGCTATTTGCATCTCAAAATAAACATAAACCTTGTTCTAGACTAGACTATTCATGTTAGGCCTGCCACTGGGGAGGGTATGAGCAAACCCACTCTTGTTCATACCCAAATCCAAATATATATTATCCAATCCTTACCTTCCCCATTCTTACCCATATCCAATGGATAATTAACTTTGTACTAGATACTATATATTTCTAGTCGATAAATAGTTTTCTCCCCATACCCTACCCTCCCCATTTCTAATGAATAATTAATTTTCTACCCATACCCTCCCAATTTGAGGTGGGTATGGATTTGGGTATGAGTTTTGAATATTCACCAACAGGCCTAATTCATGTGATGTAGATGTCTGAACCCTTTGTCTGAGATATTCTTATACTCCCTGCAAGTTTAGTAATAAATGGAATCCAGAAATAATCGCATATTCACAAATGTTAAGAGACGATCTCATCTGTTTGTTGTAATCTTTTTGACATGTGCAAAAAATGTCATACTGCAGGTACAATGTTTTAGGACTGGCAGCTACTCTTGGGGAAGCATTCTTTCGATGCGTAGAGGGTTCCTCTGTCATCCTTGCTCTTATGGAGAATCTACAAGTTATGGAGTTTCGGCATTTGCGACAACTTATTCACCTTGTTATTATTCCATTTGTTAAATATTGCCCTGCCGATCTATGGCAAGTGTGGCTAGTGAACCTTTTGCAGCCATTGTTTGTCCACTGTCAGCAAGCTCTTCATTATTCATGGTCCAGTCTTCTCCACGAGGGCCGGGCTAAGGTTCCAGATAGCATTGGTAATCTTGCTGGGTCAGAACTGAAGGTAGAGGTGATAGAAGAGAAGTTGCTACGCGACTTGACTCGTGAAGTATGTTCTGTGCTTTGGGCTTTAGCATCACCAGGCTTAAATAGTGGACTTCCGTCCTTGGAACAACTTGGACCTTCCAACCGGATGGAATCTTTGAAGAATCTGGAGTCCTTTGCTTCAAGTTCTCTCACTGGGTAATGCAAAAATTTCTAGCACCTTGGGTGATTTTAATGCATTTCTTTCTATAGGTATAGGATGTTACTGACCTTTTACATGCTCTGAATGTAGACCATTCTTTTGAGAACCTTGTATTTCAAGAATTTCTGTTATAACATGTTTAGCTTTTTATAGCTCTTTTTACAAGAATTGGTATCTGTAGTCTTTTTTTACCTTGCTTCCTTTGCTGTGTCTGCATCTCATAGCTTTAACATTATCTGTACACCATAGCAGTAATTTTTTAAAAAAGTGCCATTAAAATGGGGCTTGGGCAGTTTGGGAAGATATGCAAATTTTGGTCCTTCCGTTTTTCCCTTACACGCAGGAGAGCTGCATATCATTTCACCAAGAAGAATAAAAGTACAAAGGACAGGGGCCAGGGGGTATGAGGACAGATCTAGTGCTATTCTTTTCGTATGTCCAATTTTGATAGTCTTAACCTTAGTGGCGATTACATTTCACAAAGTTTGATCACATGAAGACTAGAGCATCGAGCAAAAAAGATAAAAGCATGGTGGAACTCTCAAATAACAAATATTGTCCGTTTGTTTTGTTTTGAATTGACAGAGTAAAGACTGATTTTTTTTTGTTTTTTTTTTTGCCTTCCACAGATTTCTTATGCTTCATATTGGCACAGCCCTTCCTGCATTAAGGATATCAGTTGAAGTGTTCACTTGGACAGATAGTGATGCTGTGACTAAAGTTATCCCCTTCTGTGGCGCACTGATTCACCTTGCTGTTGCTTCGAACCAGGCTGAGTTGAGGCAGTTTGTTGCGAAGGATTTATTTTCCTCTATAATACAGGGTTTGTCTGTTGAATCAAATTCAGTCATGAGCGCTGAACTTGTTGGACTTTGTCGGGAGATATATGTCTATATGTCTGATAGAGATCCGGCGCCTAGGCAGGTAATTTTTGTGGGTTACATAATTGTGTTGATATTGTAATACTTGCTCTAACTCGACAGTAGTGCTTTAAGGCCTTGAAAGTATTCAGGAAAATGGATTCCATATCAAGTTTGTGTGTTATAAATTTAGAAATAACTACGACACGTGTTGGCACAGTACTTTCTATGGACATGGGTACATTCAATGATGTGTAGCATGTTAACTTTTTTGTGGACCTGTTATTTTTACTAACAAATTCTTTTTACATGAATATTGATATTTTCTGTTACGTACTGTCTTAGATATTCATATAATTACCTAAGCGGTAATGTACTTACATTTGTTACCAAAAGAGTGCTGATTATTTTGAGAACTTAGAAGCATTCTAATATTGAACTTTGGCCGGTGTCAGACTCTAAATAGGCTTGCTGTGGTTTGTTGCTCCAAATTGCAAGTTGCACAAAACAGCAAGTTTTACTTTGAGTGTGTGGTTCATGACCACATCATTTTTAGGACTTGTTGCAATTACTCTCTGGGCCTGTGAGTGATCCACTTTTTGTTTACACATCAATATTTTCTTAACCTTGGATAATGTTATCATATTTGTCATTGTTGTTTTCATCATCATAATGATCGTCACCATTGCAAAATTTGCTAGTTTCTGTATGTTACTTTAGAAAAAATAATATTAGTAGATTCTTTCATATATAAAAGGGCCATGTTGTAGCTACTCGCAACTATTAGTATGTCTTGCTCTGGCTGGCTGATATTCATTGGCTAAGCATTTATAAATGTTGATAGTGTGAGTTTCAAGGGACTCCCAAGTATGGAAGTGAACAAGCTTTGTTAAATGAAATGTCATTACCAATGAGTCAATGGATAGTTGACAAGCACATCCTCCACTGATTCCTATTTTAAGTAGTAGGATGTAAACCTAGGACATAGTTCTGTACCTGGTCAGCTATGTGCATTGGGACTAAATTTGAAATGTTTACCTGTAGGTTCTTCTTTCCCTCCCACACATCAAGCAGGAAGATTTGCTAGCATTTGATGACTCCTTGAGTAAAACTGCTAGTCCAAAAGAGCAAAAGCAACATATGCGAAGCTTACTTCTGCTGGCAACAGGGAACAAATTAAGAGCTCTTGCTGCCCAGAAGACAACTAATGTGATTACCAATGTTACAAGTGAGCAGACTGCCTCTCTTTTTTCCTTTTTATTGTCATTATTGTGTATTGTACCATCAGGTCCATGAGCATGTAATTTGCAGAAAGCTGGGGTCTAAATGCAAAAAGGTTTCATTCTTCCATGAACCAGATTTAGATTTTATAGCCTCTGTGGAGCATTATCTGTTGCTTTCCATAGAATATGGATATTTTCATGTCAAACTGAAATCCGTACCCTTTTGCCTGTTGGTTTTTGGCATTGAGACACTGTCCGCTACATGGTTATCCTTGACAAATCTAATTGCTTTCATGTTATAATGTCAAAGCTTCAAGTTTGTTTGTAGTCACCCTTAAAATGAGGTGGTAGTTGCACGAGGACTGAGCTTTTGTTTGTGCTTCTGGTTATCTTGTGACTTGCTCGATTATTGTTCCATGTAGATTGAGAGCTTGAAATCAGTTTTATTCTATCAAATAGTCAGAGATAGTGTTTTTTTTACAAGAATGAGAGCTGATTTGGAATTTTACTATAACCTGCCATGTGCATTAACACATTGCTTTCTTTGACCTGCAGCTCGAAATAGGAACTCTACTGCACACCATGGATCAAGTGCCGAAGAAGATGGCCAAATTGGATTGGCCGCACTATCATCAACATGACCTGCCAAAGTTTTTAGGCTTGTAAAAAAGGTAGCTTAATATAGAATGCATCCTAATGTGGTAATTATTGAAGGATGACAGATTCTTGCAGCATCATCATGTGAGGATGAATGGGGTGCTTAGTTCTGCGGCTATACCCTTTCCTGCCGTCATGAGCAACTGACCGATTCTTTGGTTTAAATGGTTTGTTTTCTAGATTGGATGTAACCTTGCGTTTGTGTGGGTTTTGGGGAGATGGTGAAGTGGTATATGTAATTACTTGTAGTTTACAGTTACATACTAATAGTATATCCTTACCCCTCTCGTATGTCAGCTTGCGATAATTTTAAGCCCATCTGGCAGCATCGCTCTAGTGATAGACAGGGTCAGTACCGGTAGATATGA
>CM014274.1:60075692-60119542 GCA_004135705.1 Alloteropsis semialata
GACGATATGGTCGAGGTGCCGAAAAGCTTCCGCCGCCGCTGTCCCACTGACATTGACAGGTTCGGCGACCACTAGTCGATCTGGCTGCAACATACGCAATGTAATGTAGAGATGCAAGTGGGTGCGGGCTCGTCTGCCAGCCTGCCAGACCTGCCTGCAAAAAATGGACCGATGGGCGTCTGCAGGCATCTGCAATTTTTTGATGGGCTAGAGAGCCAGAGAGGGCAGCTCTGCCAAATCCAGTAGGATTTAGCGGGTATGCCTGCGAGGCCCACAAAGGCTTGCTTATGTCTGTATGGCTCCCATACCACCGTACCGCTCCTTGGTCTCGTTCCTCTCCTGCAGCGCGTCGCAGCCGGTCGAGGTCAGCTAGCGGGATCTGCAAGCGTCCGCAGGCTTGCTTGCTTTTCGCTGCAAAACCCAACGGGACAACGCGGGAATCCGAGCAGAACTTAGCGGGCTCCTGCAGAGTGCAGATAACTTAATTTGCTCAGGCAGTTGATGCGGCGGCCCGCAGGCGCACCCACTTGCATGCCTGTTAAATGTATTTGGCCCTGTTTGGTTCTTTATAACTCTAAAAGCGCTAAAGGGAATCTTGCATGCATGGAGTACTAAATGAAGTCTATTTACAAAACCTCTTCACGGATGAGTGTAACTTTTCGAGACGAATCTAATGAGCTACAGTAATCCATGATTAGCTACAGTGACGCTACAGTACCATCCTCCGATCATGTGGTCAAACGCCTCATTAGATTCGTCTCGCGAATTAGCACAGGGGTTGTGGAGGTAGTTTTGTAAACTGCTTTTATTTAATATCCCTAATTAGTGGTCAAAGTTGTAAACAGTAGTACTAAATTTTATAACTGGTGGATCCAAACAGGGCAAATGATTCTACAAAACCTCGTCATATGGATGTGATTGGTTGGTTGCAGGGGGCATGGCCGTTATTGCCATCGCTAGGACTAGAGTAGTTGGCGATGAGCCGATGACGATGAGGTCGGGAGCGGTTAGGGCACGTACAAAGGTTTAGACGGCTGCTGTCTGTGTACTGTGCCATGTCATACGTAGACAGCTAAAAAGACAGCTTATACAAAGGCTCGTCTGTTTAGCTGTCTGCAAACTATTTAATTCAAGTACAAGCACATAAATCAATATTGATCAAGTATGAATTTGATCTTTATAGCCATTTTGAGATATATTCAAATAATCGCATCAGACACATAAATATAACAATAGGTGCTCCTAATACATGATATAATTTTAGAAAATGGCTACAAACACGAGATAAATAATTTAGGCCTAGTTTTCATTGTGCTCATAATGTCTAAGAGAACATTTTAATGCCTGTATGAGAGAACATATAATATATATTCAAATAAGTCTAAGAGAAGCATAAAGGTAAGCAAGAAAAAACTTGTATCATACAAAAATATTTCTAGTGAAATATCTTAGTTTGTAAATGTGCATGGATGCTCTGCTCGTCAACTCTATATTGTTTAAGGTTTAACCTTAAACGGCCAAAGAAGCTTCACTGTGTATTATTTTTATTCACTTCCTATCCTTATCCTTCCACCGTTCCATGAGAGTCCATGACTATCCTTGCTCTATTCTCTCTCAGCGAAGGGACTTGGCTCGCCTGCACGGCCGCGCATCGTGCTTGTGAGCAAGCTTGCTCTGTTGCTCCTCGAGGCTTAGCTAAGCGCGTCAGCTGTGCCGCTTGCTTGTGCAATTGCTCCGCTGCCGCGGATGTGCCCGGCCCCTTCCGCATCCGCTGCGAACACGACATCCCTTCCGCTGTTGCTCATCCTTCGATTGCGCTCTCGAGCCACCTCCACCTTCGGCAGCTCGGCGGATTAGTGGTCGGCGAGGACACCCGTGAGGCTCGGCTAAGCTGCGGCAAGCGGCGACCCACGGGATGCGAGGTCCCGCCGGAACTTGGACGCTGCCGGCGAGCTCGGCCCGCCGCGACGTACGGAAGACGCCAGCGCCAGATTCCACCCGCGACGGGCTCGGCTGTCAGCGATGGGCGCGCCTCCGCCCCGCGCCGAATTCCACCCCTCTGCGCCGTCGCGGCGGCCTTGCCCAGTGCCGGCTCGTTAGCTGCCAGCAGCGGCGCGCGGCACCTCCGCCTCGCCCCAGCGGCCTGGCTTTGCGGCGGCGGCTCTGCGGAGGGTGGAAGGAAGAAGCGCGCTGCTTTGCTGCCAAGGAAAATCACATGTGTGCCTCGACGCATCTAATCCGTGGCGTCGGCGACCAAGACGGAGCGCTCCTACAGCGGTCGACCAGAGCCGATGTTTTGCTTCGGAGCACGCGCTCGAGCCGTCGACGAACGAGACGCCGGCTGTTCTATCTCTCTTCATTAAATGAGGGACACGTCGGAGCATCTAGCTGACGGGGCAGCAAAAAGACGACCCTCGTCTCGCCGATGTACGTGCCCTTATTGGTCGCCGAAGGCCACAGATCTGCAGTTGTCCCCGGTAGACGGAGAAATTCCGTGAAAAAAAAACCAGATAACGCTAACTGCAGGAGGTCGTCTAAATGTATAAATTCAGCCCCAGATTGTGGGCTAGGTTTGTTTCAGCTTATCTAGACAGTGAATCTGTGGAAAGCTAGCTCGAAATCTGCTGACAAGAAAAGCTACGAGTTTGGCAACCTGATTTTCTGTTGTCATTAGATTGTTTGCGTTGAATGTGTAATGACATGCATGCCCTTAGGCTGAAAATACATTTGTTTGACAACTCGATGACCTCATATTCTCATTCCATATGTAAAAAATATCTGTAGATTTCAAACTATATACCTAAATTAAATTCTGAAGGCACCATTATGTTCCTTACAACAAAATATTCAAATTAATACCGCACTTGATGATATTTTGACAACATTTTTGTAAGATTGTTTTTTATTAAACTCTAATTTTTTTATAAGATACTCATGTATCGAACAAATAATACGAATCAACTGAATAAAATAATTGCACACCACGAATAATTTATATTAACTTAGGGAGAAAAAATCATTTACATATCTCGAACAAATTTTACAAATTCATGAAAAAAATATTTGTACACCTCAAATAAATCAACAAACTCAAAATCAAATGTTTGTACAACTCAAAGAAATTATGTGGACAGAAGTAACAAAAACGTATACGTATAGAAACAAATTATTTGACTTAAAATACCTAAAAATTATGCAAAATCATGAAATTATATGATTTTATTGTGTGAACAAAAAAATATTAAACATCACGAACAAATAAGTAAACTATCGTGAACAAACTATGCATATATGAAAAACAAATTAATATTAAAAATAAAAAAGTTAATGAGAAATAAAAAGAAATACAAAAAAGGAAAAATAAAATAAAATGAAACTAAGAAATAAATGAAAAGTAATAAATAATAAATAATACAAAAGAAGAGTAATAAAAAATAAAACAGAAATAAAAATAAATAATATGTAAACCCAAAGAAACAAAAACACAAAATAGAAGTGAAAAACAAAAAATAAAAATAAGATGAAAATGGAAAACATAAAATAGTAATAAATATAAATAAATAAATGTAGAAAACATAGTATTAAAAATAAAAAACGCAAATTATAAAAATAATATAAAATAAAATAAATGAAAATAAAAAGGAAAGAAAAACATGAAAAAAAGAAGAAAAAAAGTACATGAGCTGTAACTTTTTTTTTTTGAGAAAACACGTGCTGTAACTTGGCGTGGTCACACATGAAAAAGAAGACAACATGTAACAAATAGGTCTATTTGAGCCACATTCGGCCCACGCATGCGACATGTAGTCACAACGTATATCGTCTGGGATGGTCCCAAAGATTAGGATGTCGTGGAGCGTACTGGCGGGGACACATTTTACTCGGGAAACTAACTAAAATATTTGGTTTTTTCAAACTTTAGTTCATTTAGACAAGGCATAAAACCTCATACGAGAAAAGCTCATACATAGCTTGGAACTCGCCATTTTTGGAGGCAAAGGTAAGACACTAATAGTAATCACTTAGTCATAGTGATTTGAGAGCCAGCAAAAATATTAGTGGGAGCTCTAATAAGAATCAAAGGAAGGGCAAATCTTCGATACCTCAAGAGAGATTAAAAATCTGATATCTTCACGCTCTTTTTATTTCGTGCATTTACTTTGTGCAATGTACTTCCTTGCAAGTCCTTAGACTCGTATGTTGTGTCGTTTGGGTCACTACACTCTAAAAATTCCTTATCTAACTCCCTAAACTGGCCTCGGGTGTCATTTTGGTTCATATACTCTCAAAATGCATACCTGGACCCTGAACTTGGCTTCGGGTGCCATCTAGGGCCAAACACTCTTAAAATACAGTGTCATATCTCACCTAAAGTATGATAGGATCAAACATTATTGTTCTTTCAAGTAAGCCGTACTTTCATTGCCTCCTTTTCTGACTAATTGTGTTGCCCCTTCAACTTCTTCTAATATGTCATATGAAAATTCATGGTGTTCATAAGCCTATAATTTTAGTTTGGCAAATGCAGCTGCAGGTTATTCAAGTTTGAACATTCTTCCAAAAGCAGTGGGTGGCTGCAATAGTGCCGACTTTTTTGCTTTTTGATCCTTTTTGGGAAAGAATTTCACAAATAGACCCTTTGGGGAAAGAATTTCAAAAATGGACCCTGGGGTCAGCGCCGTGATTCACGGCGCTGAGCTACAACGTCTCGACGCCGTGAATAACGGCGCTGAGGTCCACACCACGTGGAAACTGCGTGGCCGTCGTGGCGCTGACATGGCGCTGGTCAGCGCCGTGGATCTTGGCGCTGACCTCAGCGCCCAGGCAAAACGCCCCGGCCGGGCGCTCCTCCGAAGCCGAGACTCAATCTGCTCGTTCTGTTTCGGTTTTTCCCTTTCCCCACACCGCCAAAACTTCACAAATCGGCATATTCGACCGCGGAAACTTCGATTGGCTCCATCCATCTTCGAGAGCAAGGTCTACTCTCTTCCCTACTCTTTTTTTCAGCATTGATTTGATCTATGTTTGATGTATTTGACACTTTAGCCACGTATTTAGTTAGTGTTTGAAACAATAGTTTATATGTCTTCCATTGGATTTTAGGATGCCGAGACGTGGTAAAAGTAGTAAGACCTTGCAGCCAAGGTAATGTCCAATACATTATATAAATTTGCACCGTTAATTTATGTTCTTGCTTAGGGTAGCTCTTATGTATATAATTTTATTTGTAACAGTCGTCGCTTTGGAAGTGCATATGAGGTCTTGCCGCTGCCTGATGGTGTTCCCGTGCCTATGTGTTTTTGCGGTGATGATTGCAAGGTCGCCGTGTCCGATGAAGAGGAAACCTTCAGGCAGAGGTATTGGATGTGCGCCAACTATGAATTTGAGCCTACACGTCGCCAAGTTATCATTGGCTTGTTGGTGAGATTGTTTTTGCTTAATTAGTTTGTCATGATGATTGTTTAATTTGGTGCATGACAGTATTGAAATGTGAATATTTCATTTGCAGACCCCTCCCCCGCTCTGTGATTTTGAGCAGTGGATCGACACTGAGATCAAAGAGGAAGACAAGAAATGGTTGGAGGATGACAAGCAGTGGAAGGCGGAGTGCAAGGAGCGTATGGAGAGGAGGCGTCAGGATGAGGCAGCACAAAAGGAGCGTGCTGAGGAATTTCAAAGGAGGCTCCAGGCTCAGGCGAGGGAGGAGAGGGAGAAGAAGCTTGAGCGTGTTCGTCGTGCGAAGGCTGCTTTGGAGGAGAATCCCGATGCTTTGAGGAAGGGAAAGTGGCCTCGCTGCACTCAGTAGTTTGCTAGGTTTATGGCTGTCATATCATGCAGGACCTTTCATTATGTAGGCATGTTGTGGACTTAATATTGTGCTGTGTTTGATTTCAGTTATCTTTGAACCTTTATTATGGACCTTGCATTGTGTTCTGATGTATCTCACTTATCATTATGGATGTTTCCTTGTGTTCTGATGTATCTCACTTATCATTATGGATGTTTCCTTGTGTTGTGATGGGAATGTGAAATACGAACTGAATCATAAATGAACTGGTGCAGGTACATAATGATTGACGATTAAATGGCATGTGAGGACCTTTACCGAACTAGGGTAAATTAGTCCTTTCATAACTAAACCTAACATGCCTTAGGGAATTCAAACTAACAACGTTGGCTAGCTATTTGAAACCTAACATGGCTTAGAAAAATAAACTAACAACATTGGCTACTTCTAGTAGTTGCCCCACATAGCGAACTGGGTTGAACCTTCTCCATAGTATTGTCCCGTTGATGGATGCTGTGGTGGTGGCGGCGGCGGTGGAGTTCCCTTGTTCTTGTGACAAGGGCAGCTGCAGCCTGGAATGGAGCACAGTTTTTCCCCTGAAGCCGCATCATCATGGTCGTCGTCGCCATCATCTTCCTCGTCGGTGTTGTTACGGTGGGTCACTTCTGTTTCGAGATCGAATATACGATTCTGCAGGTAGCTGATGTACTCCTGATGTGGATGAATCGGGGCAGGGTCAACCCACCTGGTGAACCCACAATTTTCTGGAGCGTCGGAACTCTAAAAAAATAAGCAAAGTGAATTAGTGTAGGAAATGGAATTAGACATGTGTATCCATAGTAATATTAACAGAGATTACCCATGCTCGTGGGCATTTGAAGAAACGACGACCTCCATTGTCCCCCTCGGTCTCCATCTGCACTAAGCAGTCCTCACCATGCATGCATTTTGGCCAATCTTCGTTCCGTGTATCATATCCTCTAAGAGGGGATTGTTTGGTAAAATCACTTTTGCTCTCAACTGGAAACTCATACACTGCTTCCCCAAAGAATCTAGGACCAACAGACCCCTCCCACACAATGGGAGGTCCCTTCCTTCCCCCAGTTCCTCTCCCAGCAATGAAACCTTTCCCACTAGATGACCCTCCAGCCATAGTTACTACACAAGAACTCTTCTCTCGTTTTCAAACAAGCAGCAATGCGTATATATAGCCGGAAGGAGAGTAATACCAGTGACCTCCAAGAAACATAGCACGCGGATTGAATGGCCCCCACACACACGGATTGAATGGCCCACACACACAGGACATGGATTGAATGGCCCACACTTCACACACGGATTGAATGGCCCACACCTTCACACACGGATTGAACGGTGCACATATTATTCATTGAAATTAAATTACATTTCCCTATTTGCTTTAGTTTCGCCTCAAATACTAAAAATTTCGGCAGAACTTCCCCTCTTTTAGAAGGTTTCAGAAACACAACAAAACATCATAATATTATATGAAAATATACCACAAACATGTGTCACAAGCCATACTCCACAATACCAACATATACCACAAACATGTCTCACAATCCAAACTCCATAATACCAACATATACCACAAACATATAGCACAATCCATCCATAATCCATAATGTCCAAACAAAAATGTTACAAGTCCATATAGTCCATAGCACATAATTAGAAACAAAGCCCATAGTCCATAGCACATAATTAGAAACCAAGTCCATAGTCCATAGTCCATAGCACATAAATAGAAACAAAGTCCATAGTCCATAGTCCATAGCACATAATTAGAAACAAAGTCCATAGTCCATAGTCCATAGCACATAAGGTCCATACAAAGTATCCATACACTAGGGCATGCATCCCTCACTGCCTCCTACTCTTACCCTTCCCCTTACGCAGCGCGTCGGTGCCTGGAGTGTAAGGATCAGGGGCACGTCGTCGCCTACGTGCTGCAGGCTGCGAAGGCTGTGTGGACGGAGCGTCCTCGAGCTGAGAGGGACCAATCTCCTCGGCCTGCTCGTCGTCGTCGCCGTCACCACTAGAAGTATCCTCGAAAGTATCCCACGTGGAACGGAATGTGCTCTGTCCTCTGGAGCCACCTTCACCATGCATAGGAGCACGGTGACCTGAAGCGCTGCCCGAACGTGGTGGTTGCGGCGCCTGCACGCCCAACCCTGACATGGTCCTGCAACCACAACGAGCAGCAGCACGACGTAGGCGACGTGCAAGTCTCTGGAGACAAATAATTAGTTTAAGCATTTGAATAAACCAATGGAAATATGATGTCAACACTTACTCCAAGAAAGTTGCTCGTGTGCTCGTCCAGTCCGGCCCTGGGAAAACGCTCGATGTCATACACGGATTGCTTTAGCGTGTTCCCCTGCCATAATAAATTGCAAAAGCTTAGTCGCCATACGATAATATGTGTGAAAAAAAGATAATATTGCTGAATTGAAACTCATGGAAGAGACCATACCACTCGATCTAAGATTGGCCCAGCCTCCACCACCGTGCCTGCCCTCGTCGCAAGATCGTACGACGTGTCCTCGTCTTCGGAAGATTGAATGTCCGCGTAGTCCTGGCCCGTCCATTGCACCTTTAGCCTTGCCCTCGTAGCACCTAAGTTCAATAAAATAAACATTTAGTTTTGAAAGGACCATACAAAATTAAGTAAAGATGTCACGCATTCAAAAAGATATCCAACCATCAATCTATTTATGGAAGGAGGCAACAAGTATTCTAAAGAACAAAATTCTAAATGAAAAAAGAAGAAGGCAGATGATGACTAAGAGTTAATAAGTAACATGTTGGAATTATCAGCATTCAGCAAACACGTGGATCTTGGAATTAAGCTCAGAAAAGAACTAGAGCTTAAGTTTCAGCAATGAAATAAACAATTAGTTTTGACATTTCAAATTCAGTATGGGAAATAGAAATGAAAATCATATATGGAAAATAGAAATGAAAATGTAACTAATTACCATATAAAATTAAGTAAAGATGTCACGTCTCGTACCTAGGAACCAAGATAGGTACCCGCGGAAGTTGTAGTTTGTGTGTGGCTGGGTGTTCTCCCACACGTTCTCGTGCAACAGGTCCCATCTCTCTATGTGCTGCTGGTGCAAGGTCTCGAAATCCGTCGTCTTTTTCTGCTTCTGACGATCAATCCTGTAAAGTACATGTACCATGAACGGCAAAAAACAAATACTGAACGTCATTTGACACAAAAATGAAATTATCATGTGAACACTTACTTATGCAACTCGACAGAAGTCAAAAAAGGGGGGACGGGCCATTGCTGCCTCAGGCCAAACTGGCGTGCAACCCTATGCGCCAAGTGGTACTCAACAGCGTAGAAGCAGATGAGCGGGCACGTCATCTGGTACAGGTCCTCGTCTGCAAAGCACTCGGTGCTGAGTGCTAGCTGCAGCACCTGTATGTCGTTGTACGGCTCCCAAGTGACCTGCAAAAGTATAAGGATATTGTTATATTACGTAAATCAATTTGCATAAACAAAATGTATTGAAACGAACTAACCATGGAGGGAGTCAGTGCGTCAAGCTCGTTGGCGTACTCGACATACGCCCGCTGCGTCCTCGACCAGGGCACCGTGACCTGGTCCCAAACGTAAGCTACTGTCGGTCATAGCCGAACACCCTCCACGTCCCACCAGGGGCGTGGTGCTAGAACAGTAGGCCGTCCAACCGGTATACGAGACCACATCCAAAGCTGAAGAAGGTAGACACAACCTCCAATGGAAGCGTTCGGTGCAGTGCGCCGACACGCCTCGCAGAGGTGGCGGTACAAGAAAGCCAACATAGCCGAGGCCCAGCTAAACCCGCCTGCCTGGTCCCAGTCGGTCAAGCAACGGATGTACATCCAGGAGGCGGTGTCGCCAGTGGTGTCAGGGAAGAGAACACACCCAAAAAGGTGAAGGATCCAAGCTCTGCAGTAGTACGCAACTGTCTGCTCGTCTGCATCGGCCGGGCACTGACCAAAGTTCTGCCTCAGCCAAAGAAGAGGTACTCCTGAGGTGCGGGGAACTGGACCTGCTGCAGGAAGCGGTCTCCCTAGAAAGGCCTCGACTCGTCCCCTCCAACCGTCGGCCTTGCAGTCACCGGTAACTGGACGACCTCTAACACTGAGACTGAGAAACTTCTGTGTGTCCTCAAGTGTGATGGTCATCTCACCACAAGGTAAGTGGAAAGTATGAGTCTCCGGCCTCCATCTGTAGAAGAAACATGTAAGGTCAGGTATCCCATAAAATTTTTAAAATGTCAAATCATATTTGAATTGTTCGTGAGTTTACCTGTCAACAAGAGCTGTGATCGCCGCCGGGTTGATGGCAGGAAACCCGCGGCGAACCTGGTACGATACGACGTCTAGGCCAGCCCTCTGCAAAAGAGGAGTGTACCTGTCGTCGTATCGCATGTCCAAGAACTTGTCATGGGTTCGAGGACGCAAGAGGGGCAATTCCTGCAAACATTCAAAGTAAATGTATTAGCATTTGAAAGCCAAATGAAATAAGACCAAATTACTAATACATAGAAAGTAAATGTATTAGTACATACCTCCCCCTCCATGGTGCGTCGTCCTCTGTGGTGCTCGTCGTAGTACGGGTCGAGTAGGTACGGTAGCTCCATCCTGCAAAAGAAATAAACATATTTAGTACCAAAAGTATAAGCTAATCGACATAACAATTAAGAACAAATAAATGTAAACTTTAAAATACATGTGAATCAATATTCTAAAGTTTTCACCTGACTAATCTGCCACTTGCAACTATGTGAATTGTGGCCCAATCGTCCACACTTGCCACATTCCCACTGCTCTGGCTCAGTAAGAAATGGGGTTCGCGTTCTACGCCTTGCTCTACCAGGAATCTGATCCATGACCATCTTGTGCCTCGACCTCTTACGGGAACCACGTTTGTCCCACTTGCAACTCGGATCCGCAATGTACCTAGGACCATTGTATGCAGGCCACTCTCCAGAGTCACGAAAAGGCACAAATCGTGGACTCCATGTGCGCACAAGGGCGTCAACACTGAACACACTAGGTATCATGCTCTCAATGTCATAGTGGACTCCATGTGCGCACAAGGGCGTCAACACTGAACACACTAGGTATCATGCTCTCAATGTCATAGTTATGACGTCTTGCTGCAGCCACCATATGGGAACAAGGAAAGTGGTATTGCCTTGGTGCTCCACAAGTACATGTAAAGTCTTGGAGGACTACAACGTGCCTACGAGGCTCTCGGACCTCTCCATCAGAGGTTGTGCCACCCCTTTGTATGACCTCGTATGTACCTATTGCGTTGTCAAACATCTCAAGATCATGTGTGTTAGCCCTTTCATTGGCCTGCTGAAGAAAAAAAGCAGGTTTAGGTGGCCATCTCACACCAGCCTCTTGCATTATCATTGCTTCGGCGTGCCTGTCATTGAACCAATATACAAGCCTATAGAATGTGAAGGACACAATAGCATTCACTGGCATCCCCCTAATGCCCAACAACAATTTATTGAATGACTCAGCCATATTGCTGCATTGGAACTCATATCTCCATCCACCTGCATCATGAGCCCTTGTCCATTTCTCCAATTCTGTCATCAATCCTGACAACCAGTGCCTACCCTCAGCATTTGAGGCTGTTCTTACCTCCTCCAACTTCTCACGAAAGTACTTGTCCTCGAGTTTACGACAAGCGGCCTCGAAATGTGCAAAATTATCCTTCACACCATCCTTACGGAGTAGGTTCTCCGCAAGGTGACGAGTACACCATCGATGATGCAATGGTGGATACCCGTCTATATGCTCCTGCACTGCACTAAGAATGCCCTGGTGCCTATCTGAAATGACACCAACCTCCCTACCAGGACCAACCACATGTATCCGGACTAGCCTGATGAACCATCCCCAACTATCTTTGTTCTCTGTTTCAACCAAAGCAAATGCCAACGGAACCAACTTGTTGTTTGCATCAACAGATATGGCCACAAGAAGTATCCCTTTGTACTTTCCAAGAAGAAATGTGCCGTCGATCGAAAAGACAGGACGGCAATGCCTGAAGGCCTCCTTACTCTGAGGGAAACACCAGAAAGCACGAAAGAAAATGTGTTGGTTATCCTTCATTTCATTAGGATTTGGCATGTACTCGTAATGCATGCCTGGATTCACCGCCTTTATTGCATTAAACAGCGCTGGCAACTGCTTGTACCCATCCTCCCAATCACCATAAATCATCTTCCACGCCCGCTGTTTTGCCCTCCAAGCTTTACCATAGGAAATTGTTAGACCATCATACACCTCCTTAACTGTTTGGATAATTGTCTTCACCTTCATGTTTGGCTCTTGTTTCAATATTCCCATAAGCCGTGTCGCTATTAGTGTAGATGTCAACTGTCGATGTTTCATTATGAGGTCTGCAGCAGCACAAGTGTGTGGGGTAACAACCTTGGTAATCTTCCATTTACCAGTGTCTTTTTGCTTCCTTGCACAAACCCTCCATTGACAACCGTTCTTGTCACACACAATTGTGTACCGCTGCTCTGCATAAGAATGGAGAACCTTGTATGGCCTTTTACGTATGACTGCATAATGCTGCAACCACCTCTTCAACGCTGGAAGGTCCTTAAAAACCCGTCCCTTCTCAATTGTCATGTTCCAGCTAGTTTCTGGAGCATCTAGAAGGTCGTCATCCCGTCCTTGTGCATATGCCTCATTTGATAGTCCAGCATCGCTGAAAGCATGGACCCTTATGTCACGGCCAGGGAGAATACGCCTCATCATCTCATAATCACTCTCTGAAAGCTCTCCAACTGGACGGTCATCATCAGAATCTAATGCTCGAGCAAACTCATAAGGCTCCTCGTCCACACTTGGGTAAGGTTCATCATCATCCTCATCATCGTCCTCATGAAAATCCATTGACTGAACACCGACTTCAACACTATTTGAAGCCCGAAATCCATCACCAAAGTGACCACCCACATTATCGGGGACAAATGCTGCACACACAAGTGTGAAGACAATAATTGAATGAGACAAATAGATTTCATTGGGACCGTAAGAGATTGATAGAGACAAGTGAATAAAAAGAAATGTGCAACACTTACTAGGTGAATTCTGTGACAATGGAATCTCCATATTTTGTGTCAATGGAATGTCCTCATTTTGTGTGAATGGAATCCCCTCATAGAGTGGCAAAGGGACATCATGAACCTCATTTCCAACAACATCATCTCCCAAAGGCAAAGAAATATGAGGCTCATTTGGAGCGGATCTAGCATCTGGCACTTTTCGGACATGAGCTACACGTCTGTGAGAGGGCCGGGTGGGAGCTCTAAACACCAGACGCACAAGAATGTCCAAACATTGCATGTGACTCTGTAACGCTGCTCTGATAAAATTATTCCATTGATTCTGACACCCAATTGGGATGAGTCGCCTTAGAATGTTGGATGGAGAGCCAACATAAAATACTCCCTCCACTGCAATGTCATCATTAATTCCAGAACCATGTAACTCCTCACGAACCCGACCAACCAACTCACTAAAACTTGGTTTCTCATTGAATAGCAAAGGCAAACTTTGCATCCCAACAAACTGAACATATCCATAGTTTTCATCTCTCTCAACAGTACCTCCATAATACATGGTTACTAGACTATCCATCTAAATTTTCATAAAAAAAATTTAGATGAGTACAGGTAAGTAATATACTAATGACAAACTAATGATAAACTAAAACCTAAAACTAAAACTAATGATAAACTAAAACCTAAAACTAAAACTAAAACTAAAACTAAAACCTAATTTCAAACATAAAACTAAAACTAAAACTAAAACCTAATTTCAAACATAAAACTAAAACTAAAACCTAATTTCAAACTAAAACCAAAACCTAACTAAAACTAAAACTAAAACTAAAACTAAAACCTAATTTCAAACTAAAACTAAAATCTAACTAAAACTAAAACTAATAAATTATTTCAACCTAATGATACTACAAACTAATCACAAACTAGTAAGAAGTAATTCTACATCTAAAAATAATAAAAATTCACTACAAATTCGTACCTTCAAGTTGGGCGACGACGGCCGGGACGACTCCTGCGCGCCCTCTGCGCCTGCGCGCCCTCTGCGCCTGCGCGGCGGGGGCACACAAGGTTAGCACACAAGGGGCAGAGCGAGTTTTGCTGTCAAAAAACAAAAGGTGGTGTTANAGAGACATGGTGAATTGGACTGACCAAGTTCATCCTGAGCATTTCTGAGTTGTTTCTGGATCTATTACTCTATTCCATCAAGCACCCGGCCACTGACCAACACGGTGACGAGCAGCTGCACTTTGAAAAATAAATCCTCCTGCATTGGCCTGTATGAGTCAATGTGTGAGAGAAGTGTACCAAAATCTCTGTAACAGAGTGTGTTCAGATCTGAAAGAAATTCAGTGTATAAAATTACAGGCAATCACTTTGATAAAATGTGATTAATATGCAGCCACGCTTGGTTAGCATCTGTGAAATGAAGACACGTTCAAAGACATAACAGGAAGCTAGCGAACCTTATCCTCTAGTGACTTCGGGATATTCTTGCGTGTGGCAGGCAGGCACATGATTTCCAACAAGACTCGCCGTCTCCATCTGCTTGCACGGCCAGGACACCAGGCCACCGCAGCATCGCTCCTCCCTGCGCCTGCGTGGAAACACAAAGAAAAGCAAAATACCATGGCCAATTGGGAAGGGAGCCCGAACAGGAGTACCGCACCATGCCGAATTACCGGCGCCTCGTCCCGGCGCAGGGGGAGAGCGACAGGGTGGGGGACGAGTCGAATCCCTTGGCCGCCGCCGTCACCTCCCCATCCTCCGAGGGCAACCACAACCACGATTCTAGATTGGTCTCCTGGATGGTTGACGAATGGGCAGTGAAGAGGATCCGTGCCGCCGACGGGCGGGAGTGAAAGGGGTGGCCGCGCTGCCTTGCTGTCCTTCTATGTGGCCCTGCCGGGGCCTGGCTGCGACCGGCCTGGCCGGATCCTGGCTGCCGGCGGCCAGCGAGTGGCCAGGGGCGGCGGGAACTGGCCTTGTGCGGCCAAGTGAGGCTGGGGCGAAGGCGACGCGCGGAGCAGCAGTGCGGCGGCCGGGTTCGGCGTGCGAGGGGAGGAAAAGTGGTGGCGCCTCGAGAAGGGCCCCAGGGGCCGATGCCCGATGGGAAGGGCGTGAGGGGCGGCGGATGATGCGGAGTCGGGATTGGGAAGGGAGACGCGGCGTGGGAAGGCTGCAGAAAATCGGGGTGCGGGCGAGATCCCTCGACGGCGGACGAAAACCTGCGGACGAGAAAAAACGTCGGACGGGAGGACCTACGACGGACGAGAAAATACGACATTTGTACCTGCGCTGATGTCACCGGCGTGGAAGTCTCGCGCGGCGGCCGGAATGGAGTCTGCTTCCCCAAGTTGCGATGGCGGATCTTCCCCAAGTTGCGATGGCGGAGGGCGACGGCGTAGAAATCTTCCCCAAGTTGCGATGGCGGAGGGCGACGGCGTAGATGATGGAGGACGGTGGTGGAGGGCGATTCCCCGGCGTCGGTGGTGGAGGGCGATCGACGATGCCGCGGCGTAGCAGACGGTTGAGGACGGTGGTGGAGGGCGATTCCCGGGTGGCGACGATGTCGTAGGGCGACGGAGGAGGACGACCAGAGGAGGAAGGACGGTGGTGGAGGGCGATTCCCCGGCGTCGGTGGTGGATGGCGATCGACGATGCGGCGGCGTAGCAGACGGTTGAGGACGGTGGTGGAGGGCGATTCCCGGGTGGCGACGATGTCGTAGGGCGACGGAGGAGGACGACCAGAGGAGGAAGGAAGGGCGCCGCGCGGAGACCGAACGAGACCCCGCGGATCGCGTGGAGATGGGCGCTGATGACGCGAGGAGATCACGCGAGAAGAAACCTGCGTTCGATTCGCTCGGCGCTCGGGTTGGAGGAAACCGCGTAGGTCGAAAGGACCTACGACGGACAGGAAACGACGACAAAAAGTTCTTTATAGGAGTAGAGAAAGAACAACTACTATTTCGAGACCCAAAACGACTGAGCCCATTTCAATAATTACAGGCCTGGACCAAGGAGCGAGAAGGACGAGGCCCAGTTATAAACTACGACTGGGCCACGTCTGCAGGCTTTTCTGCTTTCGTAGCTCGGCCCATTCCTAGGGGGAAAAAGTCCGGTTTACCTCCCTGGATACTAGACTGAGTTTGTAAAACCTCCCTGGAGTAAAAAACCGTCCGTTTTAGCTCCTCGGGCTCGCAATACCGGACACGCAACCTCCCTGAGTCGTTCAGCCCGTTCGGCTAGCTGGTGCTGATTCTGGCTGGTGGCTGGTGCTGATTTTCTGTAAGAGAAAAGTACTGCTGACTGGTTGGTAGCTGGTAGCTGGTGTGTGACGCTGATTTTACGTGAGACTGAAGTAAGCCGAACGGGACGGTTACCACCGTAGTTTTGTCCCGAGCTGGCGCCATGTCATTGACACGTACCCCTTCCAACTTGGTGTGGCCCCCACATGTCACAATTTGTTGCGATTAAAAACACGCCGCCGCTGCCGACGTAGTCGTCTCCATTCCCCATTGGTTGGGCTTAGCAGGGTGTAGCCGGCGGTGGAGGAGGGGTAGGAGAGCACCAGAAGCTCACCACGAGCCCCTTCGTGAGGTTGGTTGAGGACGAGGATGGCTGGGGTGGTTCACCCGCGAAACGGTGACCACAAGAGTCCGAGCGGCCGAAAGCTTGCCGATTCCCAACAATGGAGGCTCGGCTGCGCCTATGTGTAGCTCGGGTGTGGAGAGCGGGAGGTGGAGCAGCTGTATGGGAGAGGAATCGAGCATTGGTGGGATGGATGCCCGTGGATTGTTGACCGAGCGGAGCTTTGTCCGTGGAACAATGGCGACTCGGGATTTCTCAATCCCCAGCGATAGAGTCGATGAGGAAGGGGGCGAAGGGGTCTAGGGTGGAGAGGGTGAGGTGTCCGAGGTTCGTTCGGAGCAAATCAAGTATCCTGGAGCACGGGGGGAGATGAAGGTGCGCGTGCGCGACGCATGCACCGCCGTGCTATGGGGCACAAATTACCTCCTCAAGGCGGCCACCCAGACGGAAATCTCTACATCGGCGTGGGCAAACTCAACGCAGACCACCACTATTAGGAGCGGCCTGAGGACATGGACACCCCGAGGGCCGTGCACGTGGTGTCGGCGTCGGCGCCACGGTCCGATGTCGCAGGTGAGACCGCAGCCGCGCTCGCCGCGGCGAGCATGGTGTTCAGGGCCGATGACCTGCCCGACCTATTCAGGACTCAGGAGGCTCCTCACCACGATGCAGGACGTGATGGAGTTCGCCGTGCAGCACCAGGACAAGTACAGCAACTTCGTCGGCGGTGACATCGGCGCCTACTACCAGTCCTAGCTACTCCGGCTACAAGGTTTGTTTGCTTTGCTCCCTGGACAAATACGAAATTCGCATGTGATCGGTGGCCTACTGAACGCTTGGTCTGGATTGTTCAAGGATTAGCTCCTGTGGGAGTCGGCGTGGATGCTCTATACGACTCCTCCTACCTCAGCTACCTCTACTCTCTGTGCGACAACGACGGCATCAACCTATTCAGCTGGGACGCGTTTTTCACGGATGAGGCGATCTGAGGGCGAAGCCGCCGGTCTCGAGTTGTCTCTCGCGGAGATCTAGCCTCGCCGCCGGCGAGGCCTGTCTGCCGGCGCCTTCGTCGGGCAGGATACCGGGGCTACGGCCGCCGGCTTGCTTTCCCGCGAACCCTTCAGGTTTGGTCAGGGAGAAGCTCATCTACCCTTCACCGGCTTCGTGGTGCGGTGGAACCCGGATTGTAAAGTTCTGAATCGGCGTGTGAAAAGCTGGTCGTGATACATCAGGTCTCCTGGTTGGATACGCCTAGCACCCTTCTGTTTGGAGATTTAAACCCTGGTGCCGAACTAGGGTTTTGGTCTTTGCATCTGCTCTCATCTTGAACTCGTCGTCGCTGCGCCAACCGTGACCTAAAGTTCTCACGCTTGCTGTACGTTCTCGGTGGGGGTGATCAGGGACTTCCGGTGAGGAAGTTGCCCACCCGAAGCCGGAACTGCGGCACGTGGGTCTAGGGTTTCGGTTTTGGCACAATGGTGAACTCGGTCCATGATTCGTCGGATGATCGCGGTGCTGCTGCCGCTGATGGGAATGCTACGGAGGGGAGGCAGAATACTGGCGGGAAGGAAGAGAAGCCTGCGGAGACGAGTGCTGGGGATCCGCCGCCGCCGCCGGTGAAAAACCCAGACCGGCGCATGGTTCTTGTTGGGAACCAACCTGCTGATGATGCAGAAGATGAAGACGAATACGTCTTCGAGGAGGATGTCCAAGCTACACAGGCGCAGCGCTGGATGGCGGTGGCGCGATTTTATTCGGGGCAAGCTTTCAAGACCTGGGTGCTCTTCAGTGAATTGAGCAAGGCATGGGGTAGACAGCTGCCTGTGCCAGCTAGAGAACTAGATGAAAATAGATTTTTGGTGGAATTTGATGCTGAGTGGCTGTGGAAGAAAGCGATCCATGGAGGCCCTTGGAAACACAAAGGGGATGCCATTATTTTTGTTCCCTATGATGGATTGCAGAGGCTGTCAGAAATTAGGATTGATTCTATTGGCTTATGGATTCGGATCTACGATGTTCCCGTGGCCATGCTTACAGATGGATTTGTGCAAGTGCTTGGTTCAAAGGTTGGGAAGGTGCTGGAGATAGGAGAGGCAAGGATGAACTACAAAAGGGTGAAAGTTGATTTCCCCCTTGAAAAAGCTATCATGCATAAGGTGCAAGTAAAGGTGAGGGGAAGAGGTGTTATGGAATTTATGCTGAGATATGAAAACATCCCACACTTTTGTTTTGGATGTGGGCGGATTGGTCACGCGCAGAGAGAGTGCCCGGAGGAGGGGGGAGCTGAAGGTGGAGTGCGCTTTGGTGCAGCCTTGCGTTGCTCACCACAAAAGCGGGAGGTGGGACGGCGTATAACAATCCCGGCGGCAGATTCCAATGTGAAGAAGGGTCTCAATTTTAGTGGAGCACAGAAGGAGAAAGTCATGTCAGGAGCAAGCTACTCTAATATGCATCCTGGATGTGATTTTTCAAGGAGTGGCCAGAGAAGAGGAAGGGAGGAGGACGGTGGAAGAGGAGAAGAGGTACAGCGTTCGGGAGATGCAGGCTATTCCCATGCTGGGGTACCTGCGGCAACTCCGGACGATTTGGCCAATGGAGTGGCTAACATGGTGGTGGATGACCCACTACCTGTCCAGAGAGCTTCCCCAATTCAGAGGGATCGTGAGAAAATTTCTGGGTTAGACTCGTTCGTGGATTCGAGCTATATTTCGGGGAGTGTTTTGGAGGAACCGGGGAAGAAGGTCAGCATGCACGAACGGTTGATGAAGACAGGAGAAGGAGCTGGTGGAGGGGATGCGGCGGCAACGTTACCAGCTGGTGCTTCACCGGCAAAACGATGCAAGTTATCATCGCCCTCGCAGACGTCCCTGACGGGTGCTCATGACGAGCCCTGTCAGGCACAATGAATGCTATAGTATGGAACTGCCGGGGGGTGGGGAACTCCCGGACAGTTCACGATCTAGACGCCTTAGTGCGCAAGAATAACCCCAAATTTGTATTTTTGTCGGAGACTATGATTAGTGATAGTCGTGTTAAGAATCTTAGATGGAGACTAGGTTTAAAAGGTTGTTTAGCTGTTAGTAGTCAGGGTATGCGAGGTGGCATTGCTCTTTTTTGGGATGAGAACCTTATAGTTGATTTACTGTCGATGGATGATCGTTATATTGATGTATCGGTGCGGGAGCACCCCTTGGCTTCGCCTTGGCGCGCTACTTTTATTTATGGGGAACCCCGTCTCGAGGATAGACATCGCACGTGGGAAATTCTCCAGCGTATAAAAGATAAATCGAACGATCCATGGGTAGTTATAGGAGATTTCAACGAAGCTATGTGGCAGTATGAGCATTTTTCTGAAACTAAGCGGGGGGAGAGACAAATGGAAATTTTCCGAGATACTCTTGCTGCTTGTGATCTGCAGGATTTGGGATTCACAGGAGTTCCATGGACGTATGACAATAAGAAGCCAGGGAGAAGAAATGTCAAGGTGCGACTCGACCGAGGAGTGGCTTCCAGCGACTGGTTTGCACGTTTTCCTGATTCTTCAATTTCGCACTTGATTTCCCCTTGCTCGGACCACTGCCCGCTGCTTCTTTGCCTTGCACAGGAAACCAGAAGTACCGGTCGTCAGAAACAAGCTTACTATGAGATAATGTGGGAAAGGGAGAGCTCCCTGGATGATTGTGTGCAAGAAGCATGGGACAGGGAGGACACAAGGGGCGACTTAGGTACTATTAATTTGGCACTTAAAGGAATGATGCAATCGTTGAAACAATGGAGCCTGGAAAAGTTCGGGTCAGTGAGGAAAGAATTGGAGATCCTGCGTTTGAAGCTTGGGGAGCTGCAAGCAGCGCAGCAGGACGATCAGGCGATACGAGCAACCATTGCAGAAATGAACGAGATGCTATATAGGGAGGAAATGCTCTGGTTACAAAGGTCGAGAGTGGCGTGGCTGAAAGAGGGAGATCGCAACACCAAATTCTTCCACCAGCGAGCAGCTTGGCGGTCCAGGAAAAATAAGATAACCAAGCTCAAAGACGAGAACAATGACTGGATCACGGATCAGCGGGCAATGGAGGAGATGGTAAATGGATTTTTTGGGGATTTGTATACAGGGGATCCCATGGTTCAGCCAGCAGAGGTGGTTGATTTGTTTGGCACATGCATCACGGAGGAGATGAATGAGGCCCTTTGTCGGCCGTTTACAGAAGAAGAAATAAGCGACGCACTATTTCAGATTGGTCCTTTAAAAGCTCCGGGGCCTGATGGATTTCCGGCACGTTTCTTTCAGAGGAACTGGGGTTTTATGAAGGAGGATGTTATAAAGGCGGTCAGAATTTTCTTTGAGAGTGGGCACATGCCGGAGGGGGTGAATGATACAGCCATAGTACTCATCCCAAAAGTCCCGCATCCTGAAAGATTAAAAGAGTACCGCCCCATAAGCTTGTGTAATGTATTGTACAAAATTGTCTCAAAATGCCTAGTGAATCGGTTGAGACCACTACTGGATGATATAATATCGGAAAATCAGAGTGCCTTTGTACCAGGCCGACTCATTACAGATAATGTCCTAATTGCGTTCGAGTGCATTCATGCTATCCAGCAGAGTAACACAGACAGGAGTAACTTCTGTGCGTACAAATTGGATCTTGCTAAAGCGTATGACAGAGTGGATTGGAATTATCTTGAACAAGTTCTTGTGAAACTGGGCTTTCATCGTATTTGGGTGCAGTGGATAATGGCATGTGTCACCACTGTGCGCTACTCCGTCCGTTTCAATGGTACTCCTTTGAGTACTTTCCAACCCACTCGTGGACTACGCCAAGGCGATCCGTTGTCGCCCTATCTCTTTCTGTTTGTGGCGGATGGCCTGTCTAGGATTCTTCGGCAACAAGGGGAACTAGGTGCAGTGGAGGGTATCAAGGTTTGCAGGAGAGCACCGGAAATTACTAGCCTTCTATTTGCAGATGATAGTTTGCTCTTCTTCCGAGCCAACATGGAGCAAGCTCAAGGAATCAAGGCAGCACTCCAAACATACTGTAGAAGCACTGGCCAGATGATTAATTTTGATAAGTGCTCGATCCTTTTCAATGAAAAGTTGGACAGTAACATAATGGAAGAAGTAAGGAACCATCTACAGCTCAGTGCAGTTCACTTTGAGGCCAAATACCTGGGGTTACCGACTCCAGAAGGGAGGCAGCGTGCAGGGCGTTTCCAAGCTATCACAGAGCGGCTCATCAAAAGCTGCAATGCATGGGATGAGAGGTGCCTCTCCTCGGCAGGTAAAGAGACACTCATCAAGGCGGTTGGGCAGGCTGCACCAGTGTATATTATGAGCGTCTTTCAGCTGCCATCGTCGATCCACGATGCACTGGAGAGAACTTTGCGCAAGTTTTGGTGGGGTGAAATGGGGGGCAAAAGGAAAACGCACTGGATTGCATGGAAACGGTTCACAGTCCCGAAAGGAGAAGGAGGGCTTGGATTTAGAGATCTTTGCAAGTTCAATCAAGCCCTGCTTGGGCGACAAGCCTGGCGCCTGATTGATAAGCCTAGTAGTTTGTGCGCTAGGCTCTTGAAGGCTAAGTATTACCCCAATGGGAACCTACTAGATATAGCCTTCCCAGTTAATCAATCAATTACCTGGAAGGCCTTAATCCATGGTTTGGAACTGGTTAAGAAAGGGGTGTGTTGGCGAATTGGTTCTGGAGAAGCAGTGCGCATGTGGCGCGACCCATGGATTNCGCGGCGGCCCGGCGGCGGCGTTCAGCTAGGGCGGCGGCGCGTGGAAGAAAGAATGGGAACGGTCGAGCGCCGGCCGGGGCGTTTTGCCTGGGCGCTGGTCAGCGCCGTGGACCTTGGCGCTGAGCTCAGCGCCGGCGCTGACCAGCGCCACGTCAGCGCCACGACGGCCACGCAGTTTCCACGTGGTGTGGACCTCAGCGCCGTTATTCACGGCGTCGAGACGTTGTAGCTCAGCGCCGTGAATCACGGCGCTGACCCCAGGGTCCATTTTTGAAATTCTTTCCCCAAAGGGTCTATTTGTGAAATTCTTTCCCAAAAAGGATCAAAAAGCAAAAAAGTCGGGCAATTGTGTCACGCACACATAGCAAGATAAGATATCGTCTCCAAATTGAAAAATCAACAAGTTTCCTGGGTTCATACTCCTCAATATTCTCTACACACGTGGGCTAAAATTCACTTTATTTTTTACAACTACAATTAACTTATATCTTTCAAAAGATAATTTTTACTCCCCCCTATCGAAATATTTGTTACCGTGGACTTTTTCTGAAACGTTTGACCTTTCGTCTTATTCAAAAATTTTACGCAAATTTGCAAAAGGATAAGTCCCACTTAAAGTATACATAATAATAAAACAAATCACAAATAAAATAAATGATATAGAGACAATATTGTGAATAAGACGAATGGTCAAAGTCGTGACAAAAAGTCAACAGCGATAAATATTTCGATACAGGAGGTAGTACTAATTTAATTGAGATAACATAACATTTTGAGAGCAGAGGGACGTGGATGATACCCAAAACCAAGTTTAGAAGGCTAGATCTTCATTTGTAAGTATAGGGACTCAGATGACACCTGACCTGAGTCCATGTTTAAAATTTGCAATTTCAGAGTACGAGTACCTAAGTGATGCTGACAGACAAGTTTAAGATTCGGCCATGCATTTTACTCTTGTTTGTACTTGTCTTTGTGTGCTGGGTACAAAGCTTGTTAATTGCTCCGTAGCATTCCATCATCACAGAGTGTTTGGCTAACATGATAGGCCCTTGAGTGAACTAGAATAATTCTAGGCTAAATTGGTACACGTTCTAGTTTAAATTTGAATCCATCCCAATTCATCCTTTCTTGGCCATTGGATCCTTTTAGAAACTACATGTCTTTTATGCTGATATCACTAATTTACCAAACTTTTCGATGAACCACGGTTTAGTATATAAACTGCGAGGACAGTGGCCAGAGCCACCAGTGATATGATTTTTTTTTATCTTGGATTTGTATCCGTTGTAGAAAATGACCTTATATGCCACTTATATACTCTTGCTGTTGTGAAAATATGGCAAACAAAGACTAAAGAAGAATAATGGGAGATGAGCCACTATAGTTGTATTATCATACCATATTTGACGAGGACATGACCCATACGAATACAATCAACACAAAAAAAAAACATTTAGGAACCATATGAAGATGATCTCAATGTCTTGAAGAGGGGTAAGGAGGTAGATAGGACCAACAAGGGGAGTCCAAGTCAAGTGGGGTCTCAAACAATATCATGTTTGAGCCTGTCTCAAAATGCAGGACAACCCACACTAAAAATAAACGCCTAGTTTGCATATGAACTTCTGCATATACATGTAAAGATAAGAAGATAAGATTCTCAATCGAGCTAGTCCTATGTCCAAATTCATTTGGAGTCAACGGAAATCGTTGAAACAAATGAGCACATAGAATTGGTTAGGGTGATGGGTCACCATCTTTTGGAGCATTGGGATGTGTATCGTATTGGGATCTATTAGGGACATGTCAGGGGGTGAAGTGGTCCCTAACCCCTTTATTATCAATAGGCAACATCCAAGTTAAAGTTTGGTTTTGCTTAGATATACTTTGTCATTAATAGTCGCTAGGGATGAAAACGGTAGAGATAATTTCTGTCTGTCCGTCGACCGAAGGGGTTTAGACAAAATGAATAGTCCGATATTCGGATTCGGAGGTTCAATATCCGATTGGTATCCGAATCCGAGTATCCAAAGTTGGGTATTTCTTAAATATATGTAACATATATCAATATTCGATCCATATCCGGCACATTTTACACTATTCGTATCTGAATCTGATCCGAGAAAAAAATAAATACCTGTATTCGTATTCGTGCATATCCGTTCGTATCCGATCCATTTTCATCCCTAATAGTCGCCGTTTAGAGGTTTGTGGAACCCAACTTTGTGTCCTTATTCAAAGATTTGAGCATATTGAATTGTGTTCTTTCTTGCTCTTGTTTGTGTTTTTGGTTCGTGCAAGAGATAGCCTTCGTGACGAGATCAACCGAGCAGTGCACGGTTGATAACTAGAGGAGACGTTGTGCTTCGAGTGCGAGGTTTGGATCATGTTGATTGGAAGGTGAATCGATTATGTTTGAGTTTTCATGAAATCGAGAGTTACCCTCAGCTAACGGAAGATCGAACATCCTAGTTCTAGTTGAGGTATCTAAAACAGTCCTATCTAAACGGAGCTTACTAAAAATTAAAATGGATTTCAAGAGATGACGAAAATAACGTTGACAAAAGAAAGTCCAGGCTTCACGGGCCTGACCGAGTCATCAATGGCCCATCATCGAGCCCGGCCTCTTCGGTGGACTAAACAGTTCGGTTGTCCCGTTTCTCGTCGTTTCCGCCTTTCCGGCCGCCATCTCACCCTCTGCCAGCCAGAAGTACCACGAAGGAAGGGGAGCACCGGAGTCCGGAGCAGGGAAGCGGAAGCGGAAGCGGACGACGACGAACTGCTCCTCCGACTCCTCCTCGCATAGTCGCATCCCAAGCCGATGGCGGATAGCGGTGGCTGGGACTTCCTCGATTGGCTAGGCCACGACACATCCGCCTGCATCTTCCACCGCCTCGACGACCCCGCCGATCTCGCCCGCGCCGCCGCTGTCTCCCGCTCCTGGCGCCGATTCGGTACGCGCCGGTCCCCCCAATCGTTTATCCTGTTGTAAGGTCGAGCAGTTGCTGAATCCACCACTTGGGTTGGATTGGATTCCCATTCTTCTAAGCAGTTATCGCCAACCAATTCTTCAAGAGCCTATGCCTGAGGATATGCCCCGAGGTTGCCAGCTTCACCCGCACGGTTGAGGTGAGCGAGTCGCCGCCGTCCCGCGCCGCGCACACCTCCGAGTCCAGCCATGACGCTGAGAGGGACCACAGGGTATACTCCTACCTCGCCGGCGCCCTCGTCTCCTCGCAGCCCTCCGTGGACTGCATCCTGCACTGCATCGGCGCCTCCAGCACCGACCGTTTCCCGGACGAGAGGATGGAGAACACGCTCGAGCCACGGGAACGGGTTGGTTACCGCCCGTCCTACTGGTCGAGCAGGGGACAGCACGACCCCGACGTGCCGGAGAGCTTGACCTACGGGCTCCAATCTGATCTGTGCATCCTAGATGAGATAAGAATACAACCGTACCAAGGTTTATATATCTGATCTTAGGTTGTCGTGATGTTATCAAATGCCTAAAATTTAGTTTCGCCTTTCCTGGTGATTGATTCTGTTAATTCAATTATTATTGTTTTCTTTTCCTTATTTCCAGTGTACTTTTACTACGAGCAGCCTATTTTCTCTTCAAAGATGATAAGAGTTCGGATTGGAAGTGAAAAGCTTTCTGCTGGCTTGGATGGGGATGATAATCAGAGGGAAATAGCTGATGAAAATTACACATGGTCATACACGTCACCAGAGTTCCCTATGCTCAAGGTAATTCTTATCTATCATTGAACATCCATTCTTAAGGTAACATGTGATTCAGCACAAGTAACTTGTTTTGTCTACATGATCTGTCATTTGTGTGGATTGTGGAAGATACACATGTAACACTTTTGACAAATTGAGCAACCCATTTTGATTGGAGAGATTATTCCCTTAATAGAAACATGATGAAGTGCTATGATCTTTCCTTCTATTCTCGATCATTACATGTTTGCAAAATTTGTTATTTTCTTATCTAATCTTTATGTTATCTTTCAATGGCTGAACAAGTCTACATGGCATGAGTGCAGTAAATTAACGAAAGTGGCATCAAGTCCACAAGAAGTTGGTGTAATAGTTGCCTAGTATTGGTAAACAAAATTATATGGGACTGGGCCATCAAAGGCTACAACTGAGGTTCTCTTCTAGATGTTAACACATGTCCCGTCCCATCTCTTCTCCATTTACTTTTTCTGAATTCCATCGATGTCTAGATGTAGTACTATGCGGCAGTGAGCTAGCCATCCATCGACCTTAACACAGGACATATATGTAAGCAATCAACACCAAAACAGGATTGCATATGAAAATCTTCCACATGTCTTCGTTCTTCTTCACAAATCACAACAATTGGTGGTGTCATGGTCATGGTTAGTGGGCATGGTGGCATGGGATATCATGTTGTTGATCATTGTCCCCATTCTCCCACACACACGTGTGTCAGAGTCTATGGTATCAATAAGCAATTGCAGTGGCATCACATTCATCGTTGTTATCCACTTATTCAAAGTAAAGTCCATTCGGGTTGTCATATGCTTGCAGGGTCGTTTAAGGACCTGCTCTGTCCAACATAACTAGTTAATAGAGTCCAACTGTGTCAGGAATGGCAGGTTCTAAACGGAAGAGATATTTGGTGATTTTAGGTAAGTGCAGCTTTTAACTATTGGGAAGATCCTGGATGGGGCCTCATGAGGTGGGATCGAAGGCCCCATCCCATTCCCATATGATTCCTTTCGTTGTTGCAGTATTTCACTAGTCTATGCAGAGGTTAATAAGGACCATATTACTCTTGAATATCCAAGCATGTATTTTTATGGGGCTATTGCGTTCTTGCCCCTACTTTGTCCTCTAATTGTGATTTTACCCCCATTTTTCCTTCCGTTGCATTTTTACCCCTACTTTTCGAATACAAGAACACAATAGACTTTTTTATTTATGGTGGGACCTCTATATTTATGAGCCATGAAATAATATTTATCTAGTATTATGATATGAAATAACATACCCGTAGTATGCCAACCTCCTTATTCTTGCTATCTTTTGGTGTGCTAGGAAAATGTGTTGCAATCATTCAAACTCCCACGCCCTGTCCTTTGCAAGGGTGGTGTCGTGAGGATTGAACTGCTGGGAAGAACACAGAAAGCTATAGATGATATGTATTACATATGGTGAGTTTTCAATTGTCTCGTTTTTTTTTAGTGATTGGTCACCTGATATTTTTCTCATGTTCTCTCGAAAGGGACAATTGCTTAATTTATTTTTGAGAAGAGAGCTAACTTGTTTGTTATGCAAATATCGGGGTTTCATATACAACCAGTTTCATGCTGTGAATATAACAATTTTCTCGTTCCACTGCAATATGAGGAACAAAATCGCATATGCCACAATCATATTTCTATTTGATATTAAGCACCTTCAGTGTAACTCTGTTTTTGCATTTGATCCTTATAGCATGACAACTTAATAGGCTCAACTTGATTTTTTTCCAAGAAAGAAAAAAAAAAGTAAAAGAAACACTTGTAAGATGGTGTCTATATGTTACGATCTCCATCTAAAGTATAATTTGCTTTGTGTGGAACATTTCGTTCGATCCATCTGTAACAATCCTGAAATGCTAACACTTGAGGCTTTGGTTTTTCATTATAATGAGCAGTGTTTGCCATGCTCAAGTGATGGGGCGCTCACTTTCACCAGTTTTGATGGTTGACATCTCTGATGATGGTTATACAATCCTCAAGTATTGGCCGGGTGCCAGAAAATGATAAACCTGTATGCAGAAGACATAGGGGGTGATTGGTAGGGCGGCCATCCATTGATCTGGTAAGGTACTTAGGGGGTCAGAACTAGGCTGCCTGGGTCTTTAGGTCTATGAATAAGGTTGAGTTTGGTCTTTTGAATACGCGAACGGCGTTGAGATGCTATGTGATTCTTTTTGGTTTGTACACGGATTCAAAGCTTCCTGGTAAAGTACTACTGTTCCAAGTTAAAACATTTGGGACGTGTTCAACTGAGTGATGTATTACTGTGAAATAAAAAAGGTTTAGCACGGTTCTCGGCATCTACAGAAATTGTGCCATCCCTTCTTTTTTGAGAAACACAATACATATGCACACCCACAAATTATCATAGTTATATTAATGTCCATATAGCTTCTTAAATTTGTTATATTGCATTAAATATTTCCTATACGTGTAGTGGAAAATCTACATCCATATGAAGTCTAATAATCTAATATTTAACCATGTGTGATAATGTGTCAACTGTCAACAATTGAATTGGTTTACTTTTCCTTGCCAGCTGTTCCTTGGTGTTAACTTGTAGATCTCGGCTAGAACCGGCCAGCAACCACTCCAACAACGTTGAATGGGAAGCCTACACTCTAATCTATATTATTAGTTTTGAAGCGGTTTCTGAACACAAATTGCAATACTAAGTTAAAAGTCCTCCCGATCACTACTGTTGAAGTGGTTTCTCAGCTTTGTTCGTCAGCAAGGGAAAAGAGGACATGAAACATGAAGAATTAGATCTTGCCTGTGCAGGCAAAAGAATCAGACAAGGCCCAGCTTGTTGTCCAACAGAATTAGATCATAGGCATTGACTGGATGCAGTATGATCCGCCGCTTGCTCGTGATGGCGGGGCTGATGTGTAGTGATGGGCAGCTGCTCGGAGCACCCCCAGCCTTTGGAACGTGAAAGAGCTTCCCAGATATTATTGTACTATCCATGGCTTGACTTGGTATATGCATTGACTTGTTCAAAATCCTGCCGTTTTCTTGGGGCTAAGTAGTTATGGCTCCTCACCCGATGTTTGTACCTGAATTTTTAAACACATTTGTCTTATTCACCGGTCATTTTTTTAGCCAGCTGGTTGAGTAGATCAGTACAAGGGCATTTCAGCATCATGCATGGATTTAGTGAGATGAAAAGTCACTGCCGTGTCAAGGGGGTTGGACTTGACATGGTGACGTGAGTACGTGACCACAAGGTACGCGGAGACATTTTTTCTGAGGTGATGGCTCTATCTCTCTGAATCATGAGTGGTCCTTTCATAGAATGCTAACGACACATGTGGAACAAATAAACAGAGCACAAAATTACTACGGTCCACACACGGCTATATATAGAAACGTCAAAACATATCCCATGAGCACAACAAACACACCGCCATCACGCAGCGTTTGGCGTCAAGGGTGTTGACTTGATATGGTTCCTAAGTCGTCCTAACCACAAGCCCAACCATCGCCGTGCGTCGGCGATGATTCTAGCTCACACCCAACTTTCTGCGACAAATTAAACATTTCATGGCCCTTCAGTATCAGAGTCACATCTACTTCTAGATTCTAGTTAGCTCACTTGCAAGCGTCCTAGGACCACCAAGCATCATGTCCTGTTTGTTTCCGTTTATAAGGGCAGGCCCAACGCAGCTACAAAATATGAGTGGTCTGGGCAAAAGTTGCACAACACGTAGACTAAATAAAATTGAAGCTACCGGCCTACCCAAGTCATTTCACCCCCTGATGGTAGGGGTAAAAGGACAGTACAAAAAGAAGCTATGGTCCTCACCAAGTACACGTTTAAAGCAGTATGTTGTGTCTTAACTTCTGAGTCTCCATCCTAGTCTACTTCTGAGTCTCCATCCTAGTCTATTTCCCACCATGCATAATTGACTAGGATGGAGACTCAGAAGTTAAGACACAACATACCTTCACTGTCACGTGGACTCATCGACTTCCATGTCTCGCGCAGAGTGGTTGTGGCTCGTGCGCTTGCGCATATACTACTTATTACTCCCACGTACGACTGCAGGAATTCCAGTTAAGATCCTTGAACCAACAAAAGTATACGCTCGTAGCCAAGAGCAAAACGACTACTCACAAGAATCCCGAAAGCTAGAGTACGAAATTTTCTCACACCATGTGTCGCATGGGTAGTGTGACGAACCGTTCAAATTATCTTGATTAAATTGAGTTATCATCCTTTGATCGACCCAGCTTAAGCAAAATAATTCCGGTAGTCCCCGGTACGCGTCTCGAGCATCGCCTAGGACAACACGCATACCGTTTTTACACCTCATGGCGACCATCACATGGATACAAAAGAGAGCAATTTTAAACTTTAGATTGCAAGTCTTGATCATATTACAAGCTCTCAAGTTAATTACAACATCTAAAACTAGAACATGAGAGCTACACTAGTTAAAGTGGAGATCTTATCTAACTTAGATGTATCCTAGGTCTAGGTGTGCCTATCCTATCATATTTTTCTTAGGTTGAGGGTCAAACACAGCGAGAAAGATAGAGAGTATCAAGAGGCAATAATGATGTCTTTGCCTATAAGACACCACTTGAATAAGCTCGAGCGACTTCCACCGTCCATCCACTTTGCCGGCTCCGGCGGGATGAAAGTGGTCATCACTCCTAAGGGAGAAACCTGCAAAACAACTTAATGGCAACACCGTAAGTACATTTCATACTTGCAAGGCTTATCCACAATACTATAAATTTGGTAGATGCATGAGGCTAGTCAAGTTTTAACTTTAGATAATAAAAATACGAATGGAGTTTATCAAGTGAATAAGCAAAAGACATGGCATCTACCCTTCTATATCAATTACCAAACAATTGCATAAGTAAAGTGATCATGAATATGAGCTCAATCTTTCATGAACTCTCATCCGATAACCTATGTTGACGCGAACCTCATAGAGCGTGCTCAGTGACCGAGAGCGCGGCTATTGCAATAGATTAATACCCTGCAGGGGTGTACAACTGGGACCACATGGAACAAGGCTTTCCACCATACCCTAGGCCAAGGGTCAGCATCGGCTCATGTCCCAACCTTTCATATACCCGCCCCAACCGCCCATACCGGCGCTCGGTAATGGATAGATGTCCTAGAATCCGCTAGCGACACCTCATCCCAATCCGGACATACCAGACAGGTGATCCGGGCGACTTATACTACTTAGCTTACATTGCTAATTCAATTATGTGGTTTGTACGAATAAGTGCTCAAGAGACCGGCAACAATCCATATCCTTACCCAACTTAGCAAGTCTCCACACTTTTTAGCATAGCAAGTCTCCACACTTACTCAAGTCCCAAGTCATCATTCATAGTTGCTCATCTTTTAACCATTCATAGCTACTTGTTATAAATATTATCAAACACCCTGTAGCTCGCAAGTGGCGGTGACCTTGTCACCTCTTCTTCTACCGGGGCTAAGCATAGCTAAGTAATTAAATCGAGGGTTCTAACATTCATACTTTCTCTAAATGAGTTGTGCTAAGACCAAGGGTGTACATGACTAGTAGGTTCTACTCATTGCATATGTCTAGATAGAGCTAAGCCTATGCACAACCATTAATAAATAATAGTAATTCACATTCAAAAAGTAGGGTTGAGATATATTGGTGCCTGCCTGAGTTGGTGCTCCACGACCGCGACACTCCGGAATGTCATGCTATAGAAATTAAACGAATGCATGAATTAGAGAGGATGACATGGAGGCCTATGGATATGAGATGCAATGATTCATGAGAGAAATACCAATAACATGGTTCAAGTTCATCAAACAAGCAATCAAGAATTGGAATTATGTCACACAAGCATAGCATAGGATGAAAGTGCCAAACCATTACTCATATATGTGCACATAACTTTACTTACAACATAAGGTCGCCATCACAACTTAGTTTTGCTACTTTAGTTGTCTTAAGCACTAATAGTAATTTAACTTAGTCACAACCTATGTCAAACATGTGAGATATTTCACCCTTGATATCAACAATAATTATCAAGACAAGCGTCATCATTCTAGTTGATTTCATAGGTGTCTAACTCTAATCCTCATAGCACATTTATTCTATAACTAGCAACACGAAGCTTATAACTCATAGGAGCACAACTAAATTGATCATAACATTAGTAAGTTAACATTCACTCGAATAATATATTCAAGGCTACCACACTACACAACCAATTCATTATTGTGAACTATGGATAAGGATCATGTAAAGTTAACAAAACTAGATCCCTAAACTTAGGATATACATGAATTTAATATGTATTATCTAACTTACTAGTCCTAGCCAAGTATATTTGTATAAGTTGCACCAATCTATTATCATATCATAAGATCTATTTATTCTAAATAGTAGTTCATGGTTATAGAAGTCTAACAAAATTAGTTTCATAATTTTAGAAGCTCTAATGAATTTATTGTGAATATAGCAAATTAACTAGGTTTTAAGCTAGATGATTAAACTATACTAAACTACATAACTGATGCAAACAAACACCTTAACTAGATAGTACATGTCATAAGGGAGCTAGCAAAATTGAGTTCACAATTTTTGGACTAACAGAGAATTAATTAAATATTAAACAAAATTAAATCATATTTAAATAAACTGGACAATAATATAATTATTTCAGGAGCAAATACATTTGTAACAGATAGAGCACATCATGATGCAACTAACACAAGTTGTTTCATATTAATCCGAGCTATATTTAATTTTCTATGAATTATGCAATATGCTACATGTTTATGCGATAAAACAAAAAGGCTGATTGGGCTGCCGCTACCGTACCTGCGGACCGTCCGCCCCTGGAGGAAGACCGTCTGCCATACAAATCGAGGTCCAGAAACAACCCAGTTCTATGTGGTCGAGGGCAATTCAACTGCGGACTGTCCGCTAGTGAAGGGCGGACAGTCCGCCGTTAAAAGTCCGGGAGACGTGAATTCTCGAATGGGTTCTGTGTGGAGTTTGGGAATGAATTGCGGAAAGTCCCTGGGTGAAGGGCGGACCGTCCGCCTTAGAAAAGTGGAAATTGTGATTTCAGGAGGAGTTTCTGTGTCGACGGGGACGCGGCTCGCGGACTGTCCGACCCCAGGAAGCAGACCGTCCGCGTGCCGGCCGAGGCTTGCCGGCGAGGTCGCCGACGGCGGCTCCGGCAACGGTTTTGAGTGTGGTTTGTTCCTATAGCTTCCATAGGTGATGGAGAACCTGTTTTGGGTGGGGGATTTGACATGCATGAGAGTGTTGGAGCTCGAGGTCAACAATGGCGATATGGCCATGGATGTGTTTTGGGGCTTGATTGAAGACAAAAGAGAGAAGGTGAGCGACGAGGGGAGCTCACCGGCGATGAGTAGAGCACGATCAAGGGGCCGCTTGTTGGTGTAAGATCGACTCGAGTTCATCCTTGAGGGCTTGGGGAAGAGGAAGAAGAAGCTTGGGGATGGCCTTCTCCTAGGTCTCCGACGAGGGAGAGGTGGACAAGGTGGTGGAGAAGCTCCTCGGCGACGTCCTCCGGCGGTCCTCCGGCCAACTCCGGCGATACATGGTGGATTTTGTTGGGGATGGTGAGTTCTCCTTTCATGGCTTGGTTGAGGGAAAGAAAAGGAGAAAGAGGGAGCTTCTGTGTGAGGAGGAGGCCGCGGGCTCGACACGCACGCAGGTGCTCCACGCGGAGCGTCCGCGGTAGAGGGCCGGACAGTCCGAGGGAGAAAATCATCGTAACTTTCTTCATTTTGCTCCTTTGCTCCAACTTCTAAATTTGGTCTTGTTGACGCGAAAAATCGGCGATCGTATCCTCCACGTGCAGCACACGAAGACCAGGGAGATCTGCTTCGCTCCAGTGCCAGCCTACACTCCAGTTCAGGTTCGCGGCGTGCCAGTCAATTTGACCTGAAATTGACAAGGGAATAAAACAGTTAAATTACTCTTTGATTGTGCCGGCTCTATTTCAGACGATGGAGTAACGTCGAATTTTAGCCAAGACCCAATCAAGCACGTGTCGGCCGATACCAATCGGACCTCAAAATCGGACTTCATTGATGACGTCAATCAGACCGAGTAATCGGACCTCAATTAGACACCAAATCGGACCTCAGAATCGGACCAATCAGGATCGGACCTTGATTGATATAACAGATCAGCCTTTGAATAATAAAATAAAGCATAAAACAAGGCCAATATGTAAAGTAATGGATCAGCTGTGTCTTTAAACAAGATATCAAGTAATCAAAGTGTAAGCCGATACATTGCCCACCTTGCCTAGTTGCCAGTTTGACTCATCTTATCGGACCATCTAACTAGCCAATCGGACCATAGCCTTTTCAGAGAAATCTAGCTCCGACGTAGGGAATCTAGATTTCTCCAGCTATGATCAAATCAGATAGCTAGATAGTCAAATTCAACTTACCAATCTGACATCTAAACAAGATGCTCGCACAGGTGTTGATCAGATTAAGCAAATAAGCAGATAAAACAATAACAGGGTCGTTCTGATTCTAAGATATGCTACCAAATAATCAAGCAAGACCTAGCTCCGACGTAGGGAATCTAAACCACACTTAACATTCAAATAGCAATAAGGCATAACCAAAGCTTCCTTTGACTAATCAAGATGAATCTAGCTCCGACATAGGGAATCTAGACCAAGCATGACAATCAAAGATTAATCTAATCGTATTGCAAAGATCCAGCTCCGACGTAGGGAATCTACACCAGTACAATACTCAAAGAACAACCAGATTAAACCACATAACATGGATTGGACCTAGAACGATGCTGTAAGATAAATATTGCTTAAATCGGACCAAGACCAATGCTCAAAGCCGTTGAAGAAGTAGAATTGATTCACATGGCGTAGATCTAAACCAATCTAGCAACTCCAAACAAACCGCAAAAACTGCCTTTAGTAACCAAGATTACTCTAGCTCCGACGTAGGGAATCTAGACTAATCTTGATATCTAGCTCCGACGTAGGGAATCTAGACTTAAAGTGCAGTCCGATAAACGATAATCCGTTGAATAATCAATATTGATCTAGCTCCGACGTAGAGAATCTATATCAATCTTGATTATCCAGAGATAAATCGGTTGAACAGTATAAACGAGAAAGAGCGATGCGCCTCAATTCAAAGCCTATACTAGTTCGATAAATTGACTAACTTACTGGTAAGCCGGAGATCAGAACTGATGCAGCCCGTCCACCAATGAGCTTCGTCGGTAACTACTACTAGGGTTTTTGGCGTGAAGCCGGGTTGTATTGATTGTGAGAATAATTCTTTACAATGGACGAGGGTTCATATTTATACCCTGGTCATGGAGAGTCCTGATCGGACTAGACTAACTTACGGATAAAGTAAACTAAGTCTAAGATAGAATGGGACTTCTCAATACGCCTTCAAAAAGGAAATAGTCCCCATATCTGATACGCTTCCTCTTTCAGCCGACGCGCCCTTCTTCGTTTGTCATTAGATTGGACTCTTTGCCTTATCGGACCTCTTCTGTATATCGGCTTCCTTCTCTGTCATCTTCGGCTTTGACCAGTCAATGGGTCCACCAGCCCTAACACGTCACCATATGACTCAGCATACCTGGTGCGAAAATCCGGTGTCAACACATGCCCCCCAGTTTCGGAGTATGAAGGATTCATGCTTCGAAATTCTGTAAATCCAGCGTCTCAATCTCCTAGTCGATGCAATTCGCTTCATAGATTCAATACCTTGACTTCTCTAGCACTGCCCTTTTCATAGCCGATACCTTTCTTCAAGCTTCTTTATCATAACATGTTAGCCAATATGAATAATCAAGAAAACTCTACTCTTCCTGCTAAATAACTTGATTTTTCATTCTTAAATCAAAACATAACTTCGCTCCTCAAATGATTCTCTCAGATCGCTCAATGTGTATTATTCCTCACCAAGGCACTGTATCGTCTCTTTTTCTTCCTACTTCTAATAAGGCCTTTTTTGTGGAGCTCAGGGTAGGATATAGAAAGGAAGCATACTTGCACTGCATATCTTGCAAAGTCAAAAACCGGATCCAGTGGAGAAAATAAGTCATACAATCAGATCAAGATGTGCATGTGTGTGGAATTCTTTGGGTGAAACTCCCTTTTGCATGACTCTTCATTTTACTTTTCTTTTCAGATATGGGCTATCTTTCATATTTATTTTTATCACTCTTCCTTATGCTTTTGAGCACGGATAATATATTATTTTTTTTCTTTTTTTTGCATAACCCATACCTTTTGCATAATAAATTTGAAAAGTCATGTCAAAGGGACGGAGTATTTTTGTATGGATGGAAGACATGTTTTTGCGTAACTCCCAGTGCAGAAGTCAGCATATGAATAGTCGAGTATGCGAATCTAGACCAAACGACCGATGTGCCCGGAAATTAAAGTCTAGCATACCCAACAATGGAATAATATGTGGAGTGTACGTGATCTCGATCTTAAAAGCATGAAACGAATCTCACAAGGGTCACAAACAATTTGACAATGCTCAATACAAAACAAGTAGCATATGTGTAAGGTTTTCAGAAGATATCAACATATGGCTCTGGTAGGAATTTCATATCGTTGAGGAGCTAAACTATGTATTTTATTTTCACAAAATAAAATTCCCAAGTATTTCGCAGTAAGAAATAAAGTTTACTTGATCATACCATAGTTTTCGGATCGACGAGCCGACATCGTGTTAGCATAGATGTTGAAATCCTTTCTTCTGAATCTTGGTATTCCAGCACTGTTCCTTCATCAGCAGCAACGGCATGAGCAGCAGCGGTATCGGATTTACGAATTTACCCAAATGCTAGGGTAGTACTTCTTCAAATATTTCCCGTTCAATGATTTAGGAAATGTCCCCCCTTCAACCAAGACATGTCTGATTGATTTGTAACGTAACTTCCTGGAAGTCTTGACAGAAGAATCCTTCAAATATTCAATGATTTCTTTTCTCTAATCTCCTTCTGGTATCTCCTGTACCATCACATCGGACATAGGCCGATAGCCAGACGCTTTTTGCGCCAACCGATCTGCTTCCTCGTTACGGAATATACTTAAGAATTACCAAGGCGAATTGGTCAATCAAATCCCGGCATTTCTCAAAGCAAGGCATCAACGCATCCATCTTGCAATCATACGTGCCGAGTAACTGATCAATGACCAACAAAGAATCTCCAAATACGCCGATCTCTTTAAGAATCCGGAGATCTTTCATCAATGCTTCATATTCCGATCCTGATTATTTGTGCACTTTTCAATCGGATAAGCAAACTCGAATCTTGCCCCCCGAGGCGAAATAATAAGAAGGCCGATTCCGCAACCATCATTGCAAGATGAACCATCAGAGAACATGGTCCAGGGAACTGCGTCAACCACATCGGCCTCTGTATTGATCGGACCAATTGCATCAAGCTCCATGGTGCATTGTTCAACAGTATCAACATTAGGTCCACAATGATCAGCAACCAAATCAGCCATTTAAAATAAAGTTTCAGAGCCGACTGCCTGGACCGGCTGTAATCCTTGACCGGACACCTTGAGGAAGTCACCATCCCATGCTTTCCCTGTCAAGCATTCAATTCCTTCAAACTCCCAAATCGTTGACTCAGCTGTAGCAATGCTAACCGAATCATCAGCTGGGACGATCTCCACATTATTGCCTTGCCATTGGATCAAACACTGATGCATTGTGGATGGGATACAATAATTGGCATGAATCCAATCTCGCCCGAGGAGCATGCTGTAGGAACCTTGTCCATCAATCACAAAGAAGGTGGTCGGCAATGTTTTGCTGCCGATAGTCAATTCAACATGAATTGCCCCCCCGAGGCTCTGAAACGTTTCCGCCAAAATCCTTGAGTGTCATATTGGTCTTGATCAGATCATCAATCCCTTTTCCCAATTTGCGGAACGTGGAATAAGGCATGAGATTGACTGCAGCTCCTCCATCAACCAGTATCTTGGTCATCGGCTTCCCATCAACGTATCCCTTGATGTACAGAGGTTTCAGGTGCCGATATCCGTTTGCATTTGGCTTCTCAAAGACAGCCTTCTCTGAATCAAGAACCAAGCATGTAGCGGCTTCCTCCAGTTCATAATCGACCTCATCATTGTCCTGTTCATTAGGAGCAGCAAAATCAAAAGGCAACATCAAAACCATGTTTATTGCGGCCGATGTGCTTGCTTCATCATCATTGGCCATCTTGATGCGCCATGTCTTCTTTTCTTTTGCCAATTCCTGCTCCTGAATCTGCTCATGATAGCGCAACCTCTGAACACGTCTCTTTTTGGACCTAGAAATCCCTGATGGGCACCACTGTCCAGGCTTCATTGGAGGTTCTTTAGTCCGATCCTGAACTGGAGCCTTCTCTTCCATTTTTTCAGGGCCAAGAACATCAACCTGGCCTTCGATATTTTTATGGCCATGAGCATCAACTCGGCCTTCATCTCTTTGATGATGATCATCAATCCTGACGCCGATCCGTTCATGAACTGATCGTCGACCTCTCTTGGAAGCTCTGTATTCTTCATACTGGAAACTGCATTCAGGACAATCTGCTTTTGATGGCAATCTAAGCTTCTCGTTCCAGCAGAATACGAAAAAAGGACACCCCCAGTGACCATCATCTTGATCGTACTGGTCATAAGCTTGACGTCTGTCCATATGCCAACCGGACCTATAACCGTATTGATGACGATCATCGATTCTATCATCAAACCAACGCCTGCCATCGATCCTGTCATCATATCGGCGTCGGCCATCGGACCATTCATCATATCGGCGTCGGCCATCGAACCTGTCATCACGTCGGCGCTGATCATCAAACTCTTCATCAAGCCGCCTTGCTTGATACTCGCGCCTCCAACGTCGTCGTTCCTCGCGTTCTTCCCATGCTCGGGCTGCTGCTTGCTGCCTCTTGTACTTGTTAATCAACATCTGGGAAGTCACACGCGGCCGATATCCACCAGGAGCATTAGATTCACGCCCAAATGCCTGATGATTCCTCCGCAGCTCTTCAACGGTAACTTGAACTGCAGGATCAACGGCACCAGAACTCTTGGCGTGGTCCGATGTAAGCACCTTAAACTTCCCCTTTTCATTAGCATCAACCATATTAACAGAAAAGGAGAAATCAGCAAAGTTATTAGGAAAGGGATGACCGTCGATCTTCATGGCTTTCTTGTTGTCTTCAAATTTGATCTTGCCAGATTCTATAGCCAATTGGATCTCCCTCCTGAATACTTTGCATTCATTTGTCTCATGAGAAGTCGAGTTATGCCATTTGCAATATTTGTGTTTCTTCAACTCATCGGCCGATGAAATTGAATGATTTGGAGAAAGCTGAATAAGCTTCTCACTGAGCAGTAAATCAAAAATCTTATCGGCCTTAGTTATATCAAATCCAAACTTCTCAGGTTCTGCTTGATCCATGGGAGCGATACTGGCTTCTTGGATTTGGTCCATTCAGCTATGTTGACATCAGCTTCCTCTTCAGATTCAGAGAGATAAGATACTTGTTTGGAAAACTTTACACGCTTCATCTCTTGATATCGGACCTCATGGGCTGACACCTTCTGAACCAGTTGTCCCAATGTCTCAAACTCCTGAGCAGAAAACTTTTCTTTAATCGGCGCAAGCAAACCCTGGAATGCAAGCTCGGCCAACTGCATATCAGACAGCTTCAAACTATAGCACCGATTCCTAGTGTCACGGAACCGTTGAATATACTCCTTGACGGTCTCATCATTTCTCTGCCTGATAGCAATCAAATCGGAAATCTTCATCTCGTTGAGACCAGAAAAGAAGTATTTATGAAACTGCTTCTCCATATCGGACCACCCTGTGACTGATCCTGCTGGCAACGACGTAAACCAGGTAAACGCTGGCCCTGACAATGACAGAGGGAAAAATCTGAGCCTGAGTCCCACCTCTGAAGCAGCTTCACCACATTGAGCCAGGAATCGACTGACATGCTCAATAGTGGTCATATCATCCTGCCCGGAGAATTTGGAGAAATTCGGCACTCTGTAACGCGGAGGAAGTGGCACTGCATCAAAGTAAGACGGGTACGGGTGCTGATACAACCTCGCTTCATCTTTAGGCTTCAAGCCGAATTGATTTTGGATCACCTTGGCTATTTCTGTGACCAATCGGACTGTTGACTTCCAGGTGGCATTCCATCAGCTATATCCATCACATAATTATTGTAATCACCGACCATACGCTGATGTGAAGGAATCTCTGTACGTAGTCGTGCAGCTGCAGGTTGTTTCTCTCCTTCGTTCAGAGTCCTAGCATATTTTTCACCATGTGGGCCGACAATAGTTCCATCGGCCATCAACAGAAAACCGTTGGCCAGTTCAACAGGAGGTGGTGGAGCAATCGGAATCTGTGGAGCAACGGTCATTGCATTATCTGTAGCTTCTTTGCCTTTTCCTGATCCTGATGCCCCTGCAGAATCTGCTATAAATACTGGACCTTTCAAGCAAATAGCATCGTCCACCGCCTTCTTGATAAGATTGTCCAAAGAATTCACCAAAGTGCCTGACTGGTAGATCAATGCATGATGAACAGCCTGATGAATCATCTCTGTCATGTTGACCTGGTACTCCCGAGCATCAGTTGTCTTCTTGATCAATTCTGGATCTGGGAGAGGACCTTTGAGTATAGGGCCTGAACGATTACGCCCAAATTGGCCAAGGCAGAGCTTCTCAAACGCATCAATCTGAGCCTGAACTGCATCTAATTGAGTTTTAGACAGATCGGCCTTTGTAATGGGAATGGCCGTCTCAGGCGTCTTATTCTTGTCGTTCTTAGCCTTCTCAGCAGCTTCCTTTTCAGCAGCAAGTCTTGCTGCAGTTTCTTGTTCAGCATCAGACGACGACATCTTGGAATTTGTTTCTCGTGTCCCACTGGGCGTGCCAAAAATGTGTTGACGCGGAAAATCGGCGATCGTATCCTCCACGTGCAGCACACGAAGACCAGGGAGATCTGCTTCGCTCCAATGCCAGCCTACACTCCAGTTCAGGTTCACGGCGTGCCAGTCAATTTGACCTGAAATTGACAAGGGAATAAAACAGTTAAATTACTCTTTGATTGTGCCGGCTCTATTTCAGACGATGGAGTAACGTCGAATTTTAGCCAAGACCCAATCAAGCACGTGTCGGCCGATACCAATCGGACCTCAAAATCGGACTTCATTGATGACGTCAATCAGACCGAGTAATCGGACCTCAATTAGACACCAAATCGGACCTCAGAATCGGACCAATCAGGATCGGACCTTGATTGATATAACAGATCAGCCTTTGAATAATAAAATAAAGCATAAAACAAGGCCAATATGTAAAGTAATGGATCAGCTGTGTCTTTAAACAAGATATCAAATAATCAAAGTGTAAGCCGATACATTGTCCACCTTGCCTAGTTGCCAGTTTGACTCATCTTATCGGACCATCTAACTAGCCAATCGGACCATAGCTTTTTCAGAGAAATCTAGCTCCGACGTAGGGAATCTAGATTTCTCCAGCTATGATCAAATCAGATAGCTAGATAGTCAAATTCAACTTACCAATCTGACATCTAAACAAGAAGCTCGCACAGGTGTTGATCAGATTAAGCAAATAAGCAGATAAAACAATAACATGGTCGTTCTGATTCTAAGATATGCTACCAAATAATCAAGCAAGACCTAGCTCCGACGTAGGGAATCTAAACCACACTTAACATTCAAATAGCAATAAGGCATAACCAAAGTTTCCTTTGACTAATCAAGATGAATCTAGCTCCGACGTAGGGAATCTAAACCAAGCATGACAATCAAAGATTAATCTAATCGTATTGCAAAGATCCAGCTCCGACGTAGGGAATCTACACCAGTACAATACTCAAAGAACAACCAGATTAAACCACATAACATGGATCGGACCTAGAACGATGCTGTAAGATAAATATTGCTTAAATCGGACCAAGACCAATGCTCAAAGCCGTTGAAGAAGTAGAATTGATTCACATGGCGTAGATCTAAACCAATCTAGCAACTCCAAACAAACCGCAAAAACTGCCTTTAGTAACCAAGATTACTCTAGCTCCGACGTAGGGAATCTAGACCAATCTTGATATCTAGCTCCGACGTAGGGAATCTAGACTTAAAGTGCAGTCCGATAAACGATAATCCGTTGAATAATCAATATTGATCTAGCTCCGACGTAGGGAATCTATATCAATCTTGATTATCCAGAGATAAATCGGTTGAACAGTATAAACGAGAAAGGGCGATGCGCATCAATTCAAAGCCTATACTAGTTCGATAAATTGACTAACTTACTGGTAAGCCGGAGATCAGAACTGATGCAGCCCGTCCACCAATGAGCTTCGTCGGTAACTACTACTAGGGTTTTTGGCGTGAAGCCGGGTTGTATTGATTGTGAGAATAATTCTTTACAATGGACGAGGGTTCATATTTATACCCTGGTCATGGAGAGTCCTGATCGGACTAGACTAACTTACGGATAAAGTAAACTAAGTCTAAGATAGAATGGGACTTCTCAATACGCCTTCAAAAAGGAAATAGTCCCCATATCTGATACGCTTCCTCTTTCAGCCGACGCGCCCTTCTTCGTTTGTCATTAGATTGGACTCTTTGCCTTATCGGACCTCTTCTGCATATCGGCTCCCTTCTCTGTCATCTTCGGCTTTGACCAGTCAATGGGTCCACCAGCCCTAACACGTCACCATATGACTCAGCATACCTGGTGCGAAAATCCGGTGTCAACAGGTCTTCCAAGCCTCCGAAAATTCCACCGATTCTTGTGTTGATACTAGAACTCAAGAGCAACCCAATTTTCTTGGAATTGATAGAAACGCTATTGTAACTTTGGAATGAAAATTCTTTCTGGAATGCTAAATTTACGATTTTGGATGAGCTGTTTGGCCTCAAGATAGTTTCCTAAATTCCAAGAAAAATTACCTAAATTCATATTATGGAAGGTACTAGTTTACCATGTAAATTATTAGCATAAGTTGTATATGGAAAATGCAAGTTGCTTCATGATGCATATGTTTCCATTTTATTTACTAATTGAGCTTGAATTCAAATGCATTCAAACAAGGCTCAACATTTCATAATTGCAATCAATTATGCTCATGATGCAATGCTTAACGACCCAATTACAGGCGTCATCTCTTCGGTCCTGATCCGAAACAGTATTTTTGAAATTCTGTTAGGTCTTTTTCTTCTTTGGCGATACGGCCACATCGACGAATGCCACATTTTCCACATGGATTTATCTAGGAAGGAGACTCACAAGTCGCAAAGTTAATGCACTAGACGACCTAACTCTCGAGTGGACTGACTGACTTCAATGTCGTCTCGGTGGTCACAGTTCACATGGAAGTCAGTCCACGGGTGGGGTGCTAACACTACCTATATACCACTAGTGTCTTATTTAAGATCTGAAACCAAGTTCGTTCTGTACTTCGATTGTGAATAAACAATAAGATTGTTCTTGAGCATAGTCACACAACTACACGAAGTTTACAATCTCCAACGTTTAGAGTAGGAAACTCTCTGGCAACTGTGTCGTATGGAAGCATCAAACACCGGCGCTACCAAATGGTTCGAGCTGGCATGCCTAGCCCTGGCAGTTGCCACCGCCGTGGCGGGGGTATCCGCCGCGCCTCCCTCCGCCGCCGACCTTGCGCACTGCCCTAAATCCTGTGGGGGCGTGAACTTCTCGTACCCCTACGGCATCGGGCGGGGCTGCTTCCTCCCGGGCTTCGAGGTTACC
>CM014274.1:60120542-60182478 GCA_004135705.1 Alloteropsis semialata
ACAGGGATAATTTAAGGCGCTTCATCAAATCGGTGGAGCCAAAGAGAACGGACCCTCCTAGGTCGCCCCCACTGAGTGACTACGAGCGAATCACATCGAAGCCCCGGATGCGGCTACACAGTTCTGAATTATGGGGAATGGAGGTCGGCGCAAGGAAGACGTTTTGTCAGGACAATGACGTCACGGAGGCAGAGCTGCTGCAGCTCGACAAGTGTGATGGCTATGCTCCGTCCAAGCTCCCCCATCCTGAATTTGTGATGGGGGCTGATATGCTACCATACGAGACCCTAAGGAACATGGGGACGCGAATGCTTGAATTGCACTTTTGGTACAAAACCCAACAGGCAGACCGTTTCGGGGTAAGGATCAGGGATGAGGATTTCTACAGGGACCCGAATTGCAAGCACCACGGTGAAACCCTTTGGGTGGACTTCGAGCAGTTGTATCATTTGTTCACCCAGGACCGTCTGCACGTGAACATCCTGAGCATGTGGACCATGTAAGCTCCGCTGAATATAATGTCGTACACTCTATACCTGTGTTCCACGTCTAACTTCAATAATTTTGTAGGATGGAGTCACATACATGCAGAAAGAGAGGAATCACGAAGTTTGGCTTCTTGGACCCTACCGCTTACAATGAGACCACGGCGAAGTTCAAAAGCACCCAAGAACATTTAGCCAAGAATTTGATCCACCTACAGGACAAGGAACGTATATTTCTTGCCTACGAATGTGCTAACCATTTTGTCCTGTTTGATATCCATCTAGAAGGGGCCAAGGTGACTGTTTACGACTCCAAAGAAAGGGAGGACAAATTTATTCAACCATTTTTAGATTGCCTGAACAAGTAAGCATCACATATTACTTTCGCACTGTGCTTTACTTTTTAAGTAATGTCTTAGCTAATTATATGCATCAACGTTAGGGCATACGAAACCTTTCATAAGAAAACCAAGAAGGACAGACCTTTTTGGACGTATGGCATCCAATTACACCACGCGGATGTCATCCTACGCCAGCCACCGGGCAATAATCATTGCGGGTTTTATGTCATGTATTACATGCACGAATTCACAGGAGATAAGATGTTTGATTGCGGTCATGAGGTTCGTATGTGTCACATATGTACATCATTAATACCTCACTATTGTTCTGACTAGTTTCTTACTTTGTCAAACTTTGGTGATAGGAAATTGATTATCCGCTAACTGCATTAAGGCCAATTCAAATTTGGGGGCTTCAAGACCAGCTGGCCGGGTGGATTATGGATGAAGTGGTGGATCCAGAAAAAGGGAGTACTGTATTATTTGATGTTTGAACTTGGATCAAGAACTTGTATGAACTTCTATGTGATGTTTGAACATGTATGTCAATTAGTAGACTTGTATGAACTTGTATGTATAATGAACTATGTTTTATATGCTAAATGCGTTATTTATGGAATTCTAAATTATATGCGTGTTACATCGTATCAATTGAAGCACACGGAAATAAATAACGTTCATTACAAACAAAAAACGGCGCGCCATCGTAAATAAGTAGCTAATAGGCAATATATGTCATTATATAAAAAAATCCTGAAAAACACATCACAACCGGCCCGTGGATTGGGCCGGTTGTGATGACACCTCCATCACAACCGGCCCGTTGTTTGGACCGGTTGTGATGACACCTCCATCACAGCCGGCCCGTGGCGTGGGGCCGGTTGTGATGTGGGGGAATCACAGCCGGCTCCATGTAAACCGGCGGTGATGTCCCCCCCATATCACCGCAGACCTTTCACCGCCGACCCCCAAAACCGGCTGTGATGGGGGGTTTGGGGCCGGCGGTGATAGGGGGTTGTCCAGTAGTGAAAGTTATCATCTAGCACTAGAAATCTATCTATAGAGTTTCTGCCCTAAACCCTAACCCATCGCCCGTTTTAGCGCTCCGTTTTGCGTCGTCTTTTGTTTCGTTAGTTTCATATATCAATCTAATCTATGTGTTAGCAATCACAATCTTGTTTGTTGTTTCTAGTGTCTATTAAAATGTTAATATGATTAAATACTTATTCACCAGTTTCCTAATTAAAAGTTAATTAGGTTATATCTCGGCAAGTTAATTTGATTAATTGGTATGTAACTAATTAAAAGCTATTTAGAGTTAAACATCGGTTTTCATAATTATTGTTAATATGGTTAATACTCAAAGCCAATGTCTTTTCAATAATAATGTGATTAGTCGAACACGAATCATGAAGTTATACGTTTAGATGTTCACACATGCTTTATTTCTAATTAGGTGTTTAATTGGTCTAATTCATACATGAACATTTAGATGTATAAAAATTGACTTAGTCTTATCTCGGTTTTGTAAAATAAACTCTAATATGACATAATTCTAATTTAGGGTATTTTCTAAAATATCCTTTATATTGTTTTTATTAAACTAAAATAAACCAAGCGTATAGTCTCTTGTGCTCTCATAACATAAATGTTACGATAGTTGTCTTTTCGTCCTTAGCGTCGATCTCGTCGTTTCTTGAGCCCTCGTGACCTTAGCATCAAGCCCCGCCTTTTTGTGCGTTCTTTTATTATTTTCTGTTCGTTTGGTGTATTATTCTTAGTTGTGCTTGTTGTCTCTTTGTTAGTGTGTGCTTGTGCCGATGTTGCTGCGAGTAGAAGGAACGCAATTCAGGTGCTTTGAAGAAAAGAGTTTCAACAAGAAGAGTTTGAAGACTCTGAGCAGTACGTGGTATTTTTATTGCGGAAAGGCAAGTGTCCCTAACCATCCTTCTACCTATGCTTTTAATATACCATATCATTTAATTGGAACATGGAGTGACCACCCAGGAAAACAGTGCAACCACAAGCGCTAATGGGCTCTGGTCTTGGCTAATTAATTAGAAACCTTAATTTATAGTGGCCTTACCGAAAGGGCAAGAGGGGAAGCATGGATGGGGTATAGCCGGATCTCTTGGGAGTATGCTTTGGTAAGAAACTCGGCGATTAGAAAAGGTTATGCTCTGCTATGGCTTGAAACCTTAGCGGGTTGCTATGAATTGAGGGATCTTTGTAAAGGCCTCGTAGCGTCCCTATGCAATCACACCAAAGGTAGTGTGATACGTGCCTGATCAGCACAGCGTGGTTGGGTCTACGCTTCTTGTGGGGAAAGTGTACAAACTCTGCAGAGTGTTAAAAACTGTTATAACAGCCGTGCTCACGGTCAAGAGCGGCCTGGACCCTCTCATGATTAATTTATTTGAAGTTGATAATAAATCATATTCTGGTTATTTCTTGTGGCCTTGCTGAGTACCAATCATAAGTGTACTCATCCTTGCTTACTGCTGCTCAGAAAGGTAACGTGAAGATGTTGAAGATGATGCTAGGCCTACGCAACCCCCAGTCGATTGCCTGTGAAGTTTTGGAGCCTTGGATTCCAGGATCTGCTGTGTCTCTGATAGATTGTAAGTCTCTTGTATTCTTTTACGTGATACTGTTACTGTTATTCACTTATGATGTCACTATATGTATGAAACTAGATCCTGGCATACATATAGGTAGCACTTGGTTTTATTTTAAAACCGGGTGTGACAGAAGTGGTATCAGAGCTGTATCGACTGTAGGACGCAAGCCTAGATAGCATTGGTCGTTTTCTAAGGCCCTTTCTGATATCAAAATTTTTCTTTAAATTATCCTTGAGCTTTCAGATGATTATTCTCAAACCTTGACCCTCTATCCCCTCCTGGATATCTCACTTTTCATACATGACTCTTGGTCACTGGTCATCGTCACTCGTTTTGACATTTCAGTCTATTTAAATCCTTGATTGTTGATGGCTTTCCCTTGATTTTTGTTACTTACCTTGAGATTCCTATTATCGACCCCTCCTTGACATTCTTTTCAATATATCCATCGTCTCATTTGCTTTCTTTCTTGGATTTCCAAAGTGATTGTATCATCTTCCCTTATTTGGATAAATACAGTAGATGTTCTGTACCACATGTCCTAACGCTACCCAAGCCTTTCTGAAGAAAGCTACTCTGCAACCCGGAACATCAAGATCAACTCAGATAATGCCTTCTAGGACTATAGGATCCCATGCAACCTTTCTAACGACGTTTAGAATCGTTTTGAGTTGTCTGATTAACTTATGTTTGATGTTTTGCAATGACTATTGTTTGCCTAACTCCCGTTTTAGTTGGGTTCTTTTATCTCCCAATCCCTTGGTTTCCTTCCTATCCACTTCCTGAGTCAAATGGAGAATATCATGAGGATTATTGAGTCAACAACAATGAAAAGGTCTACAAGAGGATGTTGTCACCAACGCCAAGCCAGATACCCTATTATCTTGCTTCATGTCTAAATCGTCTTTGATTACTTTCTAGCCTTGTTATTTTGTTTCTTGCCCTTGCGAAAATCCTGTTTACATCTCCTCCTTGTTTCTTTTCTCTTCGAATCTCGGGACGAGATTCAGTTTAAGGGGGTAGTTCTGTCACACCCCAAAATTTCATATTTTGGGATGTGAATAGATTACACTAAATAATCTAAAGGATTTAAGAATTTCTAAAATTTTCCAAGATTTATATTTTATTACAGGGAATTTAAAATATAAAAATTAGTGTGTCTTGAATAAATTAAAACAACATAGGCCTTAAGAGCGGTTGTTGTGTCCTTGCTTTGGTGTGTCTTCAACGTTTAGTGTTTAGCGTCCCAAATCCTCTCAGATATCAATTAGGTTCCTCTGGATTCTTTTCAGATCTTCTCTAGAATTTATTCCTATTCTTCCTAGAGCTAAATCCTTCATCTCCAAGCTTCTACAAATATCTTCATGAGCTCCAAATATTTTATTTGGATTCTTTAGGTCCAATATCATCTCCGAGATTTGTCTCATGAATTTTGGAATTTTTGGAATATTTTTCATGGTTTAAATATAAATTCTAGACTTTTCTAGAATTGTTTAATACCAAGAAATTAATTATTCCGAAAATATAAATATTTTTGGGCCAGCCTTGACCCATTATCCAGCCCGTGTTATCCTAAATCCATCCCATCTTCTTAATTGGGCCAAATTTCACAAGCCCATTAGTGGTAGTGAAAACTCTTAGGTCCATTAGCGTTAGAGAAGAGTTAAACCATCTATTTGTCCCATATTGCTAATGGATGGAGAGATGGTGGATTTTCTCCCCATATATGCGAAGTACCTTCCTCCCAGGAAAGATACACCATTGGCTCCTTTACAGGGAGGCCCCAAGTTTGGGAATCCCTAAGGACTCCATCTTTATTCGCGTAGCGCTCGCCGCCACCGTCCCTTTTGCCCAGCTTCGCCACGCCAAGCCGCCCCTGCATGCGCCGCCTCGCTGCCCTCTCCTAGCCGCGCCGCCGTATCGAGCTGCACCCGTTCCGCCGACCTTCGTCGCTCGGTTCGCCGACTCCTCCAACCGCTGGATGAAGCCAACCCTGCCACCAGCTCCCTCGTGCCTAGCTGCACCCCCGACGCCGGTCACCATCTCTGTCCAGTCGCCGGAGTAGAGCAACGTCCGCCGGCGTACGTCGCCGTTTCCGTCGTCGTCGATTTCTATTCACCTAAGGTGAGCAGGCCATTATCGTCAACATCTTCCTTCTTGCTTCCATCTTACCACTCATTCATGCGCGTGCGTGATGCGTTGCAGTGCCACCGGGATGTCTGTACGCTTTGTGCATGTCCATATGGTGATCACCGGCAAAAGTGGCAAGCGCACCAAGGGAACTCCGCATCGTCCTGATCTCTGTCCGCCATTGACGCTGTTCTCTTGCAAGCTGAATCTGGCCAACATCTGGCCGTTTGCCGAGCATCTCCCATGACGGTGAGCACTCCCATCTCTAAATCCTCTCGGACTCGTAAGTTCTGTTACGTTAACCCGGCCATGCTCTGCATGCGTGACGTTGCCTGCTGCCGTTGCGTGCTACTAGCTCCCTGACCTTCCCTGACCTGCAGCGTATCAACTAGCTAGGTCCGTACGTAAGTGCCTCAGTTGAATCACCCATGAAGAAGCTTAGCTTTGCTCTTCTCTAATCGCATGTGTCTTGCCAACGACGAAGTGACGAATCAGGTCGAACCTATATATGAACCTCAATCTTTCCGGACCATGTTCAGAAGCTATATGCCTTCACGTTTTGCAGCCAGACGAAACAAGTAACCAGTGTTAAGCCTCGTGTAGTATAGAAAGCAAGCCCCATTCAAGCGATGACATCATGGTGATGTCAAGCTTACTTGGAGAGAAATAGCCAAGTTTTCCCTTCACGTCACCAAATTCATTCTCCATCTATCTTTTATCTTGTCAAACATTAATCTTTGTCTTCTTTTGCGAGCTCTATTTATAGTAGCTTGCAAAAGTTATCATCTAGCACTAGAAATCTATCTATAGAGTTTCTGCCCTAAACCCTAACCCATCGCCCGTTTTAGCGCTCCGTTTTGCGTCGTCTTTTGTTTCGTTAGTTTCATATATCAATCTAATCTATGTGTTAGCAATCACAATCTTGTTTGTTGTTTCTAGTGTCTATTAAAATGTTAATATGATTAAATACTTATTCACCAGTTTCCTAATTAAAAGTTAATTAGGTTATATCTCGGCAAGTTAATTTGATTAATTGGTATGTAACTAATTAAAAGCTATTTAGAGTTAAACATCGGTTTTCATAATTATTGTTAATATGGTTAATACTCAAAGCCAATGTCTTTTCAATAATAATGTGATTAGTCGAACACGAATCATGAAGTTATACGTTTAGATGTTCACACATGCTTTATTTCTAATTAGGTGTTTAATTGGTCTAATTCATACATGAACATTTAGATGTATAAAAATTGACTTAGTCTTATCTCGGTTTTGTAAAATAAACTCTAATATGACATAATTCTAATTTAGGGTATTTTCTAAAATATCCTTTATATTGTTTTTATTAAACTAAAATAAACCAAGCGTATAGTCTCTTGTGCTCTCATAACATAAATGTTACGATAGTTGTCTTTTCGTCCTTAGCGTCGATCTCGTCGTTTCTTGAGCCCTCGTGACCTTAGCATCAAGCCCCGCCTTTTTGTGCGTTCTTTTATTATTTTCTGTTCGTTTGGTGTATTGTTCTTAGTTGTGCTTGTTGTCTCTTTGTTAGTGTGTGCTTGTGCCGATGTTGCTGCGAGTAGAAGGAACGCAATTCAGGTGCTTTGAAGAAAAGAGTTTCAACAAGAAGAGTTTGAAGACTCTGAGCAGTACGTGGTATTTTTATTGCGGAAAGGCAAGTGTCCCTAACCATCCTTCTACCTATGCTTTTAATATACCATATCATTTAATTGGAACATGGAGTGACCACCCAGGAAAACAGTGCAACCACAAGCGCTAATGGGCTCTGGTCTTGGCTAATTAATTAGAAACCTTAATTTATAGTGGCCTTACCGAAAGGGCAAGAGGGGAAGCATGGATGGGGTATAGCCGGATCTCTTGGGAGTATGCTTTGGTAAGAAACTCGGCGATTATAAAAGGTTTTGCTCTGCTATGGCTTGAAACCTTAGCGGGTTGCTATGAATTGAGGGATCTTTGTAAAGGCCTCGTAGCGTCCCTATGCAATCACACCAAAGGTAGTGTGATACGTGCCTGATCAGCACAGCGTGGTTGGGTCTACGCTTCTTGTGGGGAAAGTGTACAAACTCTGCAGAGTGTTAAAAACTGTTATAACAGCCGTGCTCACGGTCAAGAGCGGCCTGGACCCTCTCATGATTAATTTATTTGAAGTTGATAATAAATCATATTCTGGTTATTTCTTGTGGCCTTGCTGAGTACCAATCATAAGTGTACTCATCCTTGCTTACTGCTGCTCAGAAAGGTAACGTGAAGATGTTGAAGATGATGCTAGGCCTACGCAACCCCCAGTCGATTGCCTGTGAAGTTTTGGAGCCTTGGATTCCAGGATCTGCTGTGTCTCTGATAGATTGTAAGTCTCTTGTATTCGTTTACGTGATACTGTTACTGTTATTCACTTATGATGTCACTATATGTATGAAACTAGATCCTGGCATACATATAGGTAGCACTTGGTTTTATTTTAAAACCGGGTGTGACATCACTGTTCGGCTCGCCCTGCCAGCCGGCGCCCGCATCCACGATGTCTTCCATGTGGGGCTGTTGAAGAAGTTCCAGGGCGAACCGCCGGCCGAGACGCCCCCGCTGCCACCTCTTCGTCATGGAGCCATCGACCCCGAGCCTGAACGCGCCGTGTGCTATCGCGTCGTGGATGGGGTACCCCAGGCTCTCATTCAGTGGAAGGGTGCGTCCGCTGCGTCGGCTACATGGGAGGACACGGCGACGTTCCGCGCCAAGTACCCAGCGTTCCAGCTCGAGGACGAGCTGATTCTCGGCGGGGAGGGAGATGTCATGTTCGGGCGCAAGTACACTAGGCGTCGCCGAGCCAGGGACGTGCGCCGAGCCCAGGAACGCGCCGAGCAGCATGCCAAGGCCGCACAGGGGCACATGCCAGGCGCTGGGTCCACCAGTGGCTAAGAAGGAAGGATAGATGTGTTCCTATTATTAGTTCCTTGATTTATGGAGATTGTTTCCAAGTTAGTTGGGCCATAGGCCATATATATCTGTACGCACGTTATGAGATGAAGGAGGGAAGAATCAGCCATCTAATCTCCTCTCCCTATTCTCCTAAGCCGGCAGCCAGGGGGTATAACCCGGTTGACGACGAACAGCGGCGTGGGGGCATAACCCTGCCAATTACCACGGATCGAGACTACGAACTCCGTAGTCGAGGTCCGGCCAGTCGAGGATTTGGCGCCCTTGACAACAACTTGCAGACCACACGTTAGCTACGGACACAAACGACTGAACTTGTTGCATCTTCAGAACAAAAAAAAAAGAGCTTGCTACTTTACTGCTGAAAGCCAATGACAATAAATAGCAAAATTGTGCAAGCTGCTCCAGACTAGTAGAAACTCAGAGAAACAAACCAGCCGAGCTGCTGCACTAATGTAGGAAACAAAAATACTAATAGGAATTAAACTAACCCTTTGCTCAACCAAGCATGAATCGAGCACTGAGGAAATTAAATAGTGCTAAGGACAAACAAGTCTGCTGCTTAGCTGCTAATCTATAGGTTAATTATGCTGAACTGCTCACATGAGAGAAGCAGAGGTGTTGTGCTACTGTCCACCTACTACTGTAAATAAACTCAACTCAGAGTTCTAGTCTTCAACTAATTACTGATAGACCATCATGGCGCAACATCCCAAAATTCAAAAAGGAATTCCATCATACATAGCAAGAAAATACAAATGCATGTGTCACAGGATCATAGCAGCACTTGTAATTATTAATAGCTTGGAGCAATTCAAACTTACATTGTAATGTGTGGCTTTATCTTCAACTTGGAACATCAGAGCAATAGAAGGGCACTATTATGTTCCCTGTGTTGATCAACAAGTCAACCAAAATTACAGGTTACTTGATGCAAAGCAATATAGTTGAAACTAATAGGAAAAGGTTTCAGAACACAAGCATAAGCCATCAGTACAGGTTACTTCAGTCCAAGAATAAACCATCAGCTCAAAGAATAATGAAATCTGGTATTAGCAGTAACAGATCAACATTCAGTAAATTATTAATACTGCCCTGTGGCATTCTATCTTATACATTTTGCAGTATAAATCAGACTGAATATCGATTTCGGGTGTGGTCACATAGCACAGCAAGAAAATTGAGAGAGGGAGAACTGACCAGCTAGTACTTCACCATGTCTGGATAAAGTCGGAGGGGAAGCTAGCACAACCAATGGGACAAAGGTCAGGTCGACAGTAGTTGCTCAAGAAAAATTATCTGTAACCATTCTTCCTCTCTGCCACTGGAGTACATTACTTATCACAATTTGTTTCAGGAAAAAAAACGAATTTCATCATAGAACATAGAAGCAAGAACACAAGCAAATGCTAGAACTTACTGTTGCAGAACCTTAGGGTGGCAGACAGTTGTAGGAAACAACTCCCGGTTGGTCAACAAACAAGGCCACCACTACCCTGCACTCATGTCACACAGATCTTGATTGAGAGGTGGGACGAGTTTGTAGGGAGAGGAGAGGTGGGTTCCTTGACTTGGTCGCTGCGGCGGCAGAAGGCACAAAGGCAAGGGATTAGCGGCAGCGCAAGCACCTGGAGTAGCGGGAGCGCAAGTACTGCGATTCAGCGGTGGGTGGCTAGCGGCGGCGGACTGGGATTCGGCGGTGGGTGGCTGGCGGCGGCGGACTAGGATTCGTCGCGTGGAGGAAGACAACGCAGCAAGTGTCCATGGGAGCGGCGGAGCCCTGGCCCGACCCACCTCCAATGGGCACCACGACGCCTGGCTCTGCTCTCGTCCGAGGAGGGGAGTTGGAGGTGGAGGTGGAGGCGGAGGGGAAAGCGGCGGAGGGCAGGAGGATGGTGGCGGATCTGAGGAGGAGAAAGGACGAGAGGAGGCTGAGGGAGCGTGGGGAGGAAGAGAAGGGAGAGGACAGGTTCTGGTGGCACGATTACAGCCATTCGATCCATGATGGACGGTCCAAAGAAGTTGGGCCATTTGGGCCGAAATGGCCCTTGCTTCTTGTATTTTTAGTACATCAATCATCGTGGAGTAACACAAAAATATAGTTATCTTATATACATGAATATATTTTTTATATATAGAAGACTACATATAAGATGTCTCGTACAAATTTCAAAAAATTTATAACTCATTTAATATTTTTTTATAGTTTAAATGAATTTCTGAAGGTTTAATGAAAGTACTACAATTTAGTTTCTTACAATTCAAGTCAAACTTTGAGACTTGAATACCTTATAACATTTTTGAACTCGCATGAACCTCAAAGTTTGGTACAGATTTCAAAAATTATCTTATATACACAAATATACTTTTTTAGATAGTAGACACACAAATGCCATTAAATAAAACATAGTGATTTTAGAAAAATTTAAATGACAAAGTTGTGAATACAAAATATGTAGATATCATCGATATCTACAAGTGTTGTTTTGGTGATTTCCCCATTCGAGTTAGATTGAACTATTTAAATTTGAATTTTTAAATTTTGAGAGATTCAAATATTTTTTTGGGGTACTAAATGATGTCAAATGAAAAAGTCATGAATACCAAAGATTCTTAACTCATCAAGATCTACAAAATTTATATAGGTCATTACTCCATTTGACAAAGTTTGAACAATCCAATTTTTGAATTTCAAAAAATGGTATCTAGATTCAAGTTTTTGGAACACTAAATGATGTCAAATGAAAAAGTCATGAGTACCAAAGATTCATAACTCATCAAGATATACAAACTTTATATAGGACATTTTTTTATTTGACAAAGTGGTTACAACATGTGGTACAAATTTAACAAACCCCTAACATAGTTCTGGGTTTGTCAAATTTATACTACATGTTGTAACCACTTTATCAAATGGAAAAATGACCTATATAAAGTTTGTAGATCTTGATGAGTTATGAATCTTTGGTATTCATGGCTTTTTCATTTGACATCATTTAGTGTTCCAAAAACTTGAATCTAGATACCATTTTTTGTCAACAACACAAGGAAATAAATAGCTTATACATACCAATATATTTTTTATATACATTAGATTACATATAAGTTATCTTGTAGAAGTTCCAATAATTTGTGAACTCATTTACTATTTTCAATAGTTTAAATGAATTTCGGTGGGTTTATTAAAAGTAATTCCAAGTTGAACTATGTGTAGCTCCAATATGAATCAAAAAATATGTAAAAACTATATTTAAGCTACTATGTTCCATTCTAGCACATGTCCTAGAGATAGATAAAAATTTCAAATGTTTGCTAGGGATAATTCAAATCTCTACTTGGAACCTTATTATAAAATAATGATAATAATACCTAAAACTTCTCCAAAAGTTGTATAAATTGGTATAGAATCATTTCATTGATATATAAGCTTGACATAAAAATTTCATAAGATTCTGAGAAAATTGGAGTATATATCGTTCACAAAATGAATAGATCGCTCACATTGTTTCATACAACTCTAGTTAAACATTGAGATTTGAATACCTCATAACATTTTCGAACTCATACGCACCTCAAATTTGGACACAATCTTATGTTGACCATTTCATTAGAAAATGTGAAGTTACATTAGTAATTTTTATGTAAAAACGTATTTTTCTATTCTGTACTTAGGTGGAAGAAAACAAGTCATATGAAAAAATCAGAAAAATACCAATTAACATACAAAAACAGCCATTAAATGAAATACCGTGATTTTAGAAAAAAATCCAAAAAAAAGAATCACCAAATTTGGAGTTCAGATGAGGGAGAAATACTAATTACAAATTTTAATTCTGGATTTTTTAAAAAAGATGAACTATACATGTCTTGTTCATCTCCCACCACCTATTCGAATAAAAAGAGCAAACCGGCTGTGAAAATATGTTTTCACAGCCGGCTATTCTTGAAAACCGGCTGTGAAAAGTACCTGCAAATATCAGCGTTTGTCAGGCTGAAAACCGGCTGTGAAAGGGGACTTTCACAGCCGGTTTTTTTAGCCCAACCGGCTGTGAAAAGGTCTCAATTTTCACAGCCGGTTCGGCTAAAAAACTGGCTGTGAAAGTCCCCTTTCACAGCCGGTTTTACCTTTCCCAGCGGTAGGCAAAAGAAAACCGACTGTGATACCATTTTTTGCGCCAGTTTTTTAAAACCGGCTGTGAAAATGATGACTTGAAAAATGGTTTTTGTAGTAGTGGATGCAGCATGATCCGCCGCTTGCTCGTGATGGTGGGTCTGATGTGTAGTGATGAGCAGCTGCTCGGAGCACCCCCAGCCTTTGGAACGTGAAAGAGCTTCCCAGATATTATTGTACTATCCATGGCTTGACTTGGTATATGCATTGACTTGTTCAAAATCCTGCCGTTTTCTTGGGGCTAAGTAGTTATGGCTCCTCACCCTATGTTTGTACTTGAATTTTTAAACACATTTGTCTTATTCACCGGTCATTTTTTAGCCAGCTGGTTGAGTAGATCAGTACAAGGGCATTTCAGCATCGTGCATGGATTTAGTGAGATGAAAAGTCACTGCCGTGTCAAGGGGGTTGGACTTGACATGGTGACGTGAGTACGTGACCACAAGGTACGCGGAGACATTTTTTCTGAGGTGATGGCTCTATCTCTCTGAATCATGAGTGGTCCTTTCATAGAATGCTAACGACACATGTGGAACAAATAAACAGAGCACAAAATTACTACGGTCCACACACGGCTATATATAGAAACGTCAAAACATATCCCATGAGCACAACAAACACACCGCCATCACGCAGCGTTTGGCGTCAAGGGTGTTGACTTGATATGGTTCCTAAGTCGTCCTAACCACAAGCCCAACCATCGCCGTGCGTCGGCGATGATTTTAGCTCACACCCAACTTTCTGCGGCAAATTAAACATTTCATGGCCCTTCAGTATCAGAGTCACATCTACTTCTAGATTCTAGTTAGCTCACTTGCAAGCGTCCTAGGACCACCAAGCATCATGTCCTGTTTGTTTCCGTTTATAAGGGCAGGCCCAACGCAGCTACAAAATATGAGTGGCCTGGGCAAAAGTTGCACAACACGTAGACTAAATAAAATTGAAGCTACCGGCCTACCCAAGTCATTTCACCCCCTGATGGTAGGGGTAAAAGGACAGTACAAAAAGAAGCTATGGTCCTCACCAAGTACACGTTTAAAGCAGTGATTTTTTTCCACCAACGCAAGACTCAGTAGGTGCTTGCAACTTTTTCAGATGAAGCACCTGCTACTTCTGCAGGCTATACTGGTCATCTGCAAAACCACTATCCCTTGTGACATTGCACCTTTGAGCACATGTGGAAGTTGAAGCCACTGAACACCCTGGAGTGTTGGGCCTGCCCTAAGCGGTTTATCGGTCAAAATAAATGAGAATCACATCAGACGTACTGCTTATTTTCCCTTCTCTGATAATCCGCTTCAAAGATTTGAACTATAATAAGTGAAAAAAAAGAAGCGAGGAAATTTGGTGCAGCTTCGGCTGCTCCGTCTCCCTCTGATGCGCGCACTTTTTACATATACACGCACTCACAAAATCTATTCTTCTAGACCAAAAGCACAGTGTTGCTATAGACCGGAGCCGTATACTTTAGCTCTGTTGGCTCCGGCTTCTCCGACGCACAGTGTTGCTATAGACCAATAGCATTATTTTTGACCTCTAGCATCGAAAATCTTTGGTGGAGGTAGCACAGCTAGCAATTTTTATGCCCTTACTCGTTCATAACTCATATATATCATGAAAATATCATAATCAATTGATAAATATGACCCAACTGTCGCATGCTGCAAGTGGGAAAATACAATTAATTGTCATCTAGCCATAGTATGGACAATTCTGTAAATCTTACTATTCTTCTCTTCTTCTGTGGCGAGATGGTTACATCTTCGGTCATTGCTCTATTTCCCACCATGCATAATTGACTAGGATGGAGACTCAGAAGTTAAGACACAACATACCTTCACTGTCACGTGGACTCATTGACTTCCATGTCTCGCGCAGAGTGGTCGTGGCTCGTGCGCTTGCGCATATACTACTTATTACTCCCACGTACGGCTGCAGGAATTCCAGTTAAGATCCTTGAACCAACAAAAGTATATGCTCGTAGCCAAGAGCAAAACGACTACTCACAAGAATCCCGAAAGCTAAAGTAGGAAATTTTCTCGCACCATGTGTCGCATGGGTAGTGTGAGGAACCGTTCAAATTATCTTGATTAAACCGAGTTATCATCTTTTGATCGACCCGGCTTAAGCAAAATAATTCCGGTAGTCTCCGATACGTGTCTTGAGCATCGCCTAGGACAACATGCACACCGTTTTTACACCTCATGGCGACCATCACATGGATACAAAAGAGAGCAATTTTAAACTTTAGATTGCAAGTCTTGATCATATTACAAGCTCTCAAGTTAACCACAACATCTAAAACTAGAACATGAGAGCTACACTAGTTAAAGTGGAGATCTTATCTAACTTAGATGTATCCTAGGTCTAGGTGTGCCTATCCTATCATATTTTTCTTAGGTTGAGGGTTAAACGCAGCGAGAAAGATAGAGAGTATCAAGAGGCAATAATGATGTCCTTGCCCATAAGACACCACTTGAATAAGCTCGAGCGACTTCCACCGTCCATCCACTTTGCCGGCTCCGGCGGGATGAAAGTGGTCATCACTCCTAAGGGAGAAACCTGTAAAACAACTTAACGACAACACCGTAGTACATTTCGTACTTGCAAGGCTTATCTACAATACTATAAATTTGGTAGATGCATGAGGCTAGTCAAGTTTTAACTTTAGATAATAAAAATACGAGTGGAATTTATCAAGTGAATAAGCAAAAGACATGGCATCTACCCTTCTATATCAATTACCAAACAATTGCATAAGTAAAGTGATCATGAATATGAGCTCAATCTTCCATGAACTCTCATCCGGTAACCTATGTTGATGCGAACCTCATAGAGCGTGCTCAGTGACCGAGAGCGCGGCTATTGCAATAGATTAATACCCTGCAGGGGTGTACAACTGGGACCACACGGAACAAGGCTTTCCACCATACCCTAGGCCAAGGGTAAGCATCAGCTCATGTTCCAACCTTTCATATACCCGCCCCAACCGCCCATATCGGCGCTCGGTAATGGATAGATGTTCTAGAATCCGCTAGCGACACCTCATCCCAATCCGGACATACCAGACGGGTGATCTGGGCGACTTATACTACTTAGCTTATATTGCCAATTCAAGTATGTGGTTTGTACGAATAAGTGCTCAAGAGACCGGCGAACAATTATATCCTTACCAACTTAGCAAGTCTCCACACTTTTTAGCACAGCAAGTCTCCACACTTACTCAAGTCCCAAGTCATCATTCATAGTTGCTCATCTTTTAACCATTCATAGCTACTTGTTATAAATATTATCAAACACCCTGTAGCTCGCAAGTGGTGGTGACCTTGCCACCTCTTCTTCTACCGGGGCTAAGCATAGCTAAGTAATTAAACCGAGGTTTCTAACATTCATACTTTCTCTAAATGAGTTGTGCTAAGACAAGGGTGTACATGACTAGTAGGTTCTACTCATTGCATATGTCTAGATAGAGCTAAGCCTATGCACAACCATTAATAAATAATAGTAATTCACATTCAAAAAGTAGGGTTGAGATATATTGGTGCCTGCCTGAGTTGGTGCTCCATGACCGCGACACTCCGGAATGTCATGCTCTAGAAATTAAACGAATGCATGAATTAGAGAGGATGACATGGAGGCCTATGGATATGAGATGCAATGATTCATGAGAGAAATACGAATAACATGGTTCAAGATCATCAAACAAGCAATCAAGAATTGGAATTATGTCACACAAGCATAGCATAGGATGAAAGTGCCAAACCATTACTCATATATGTGCACATAACTTTACTTACAACATAAGGTCGCCATCACAACTTAGTTTTGCTACTTTAGTTGTCTTAAGCACTAATAGTAATTTAACTTATTCACAACCTATGTCAAACATGTGAGATATTTCACCCTTGATATCAACAATAATTATCAAGACAAGCGTCATCATTCTAGTTGATTTCATAGGTGTCTAACTATAATCCTCATAGCACATTTATTCTATAACTAGCAACACGAAGCTTATAACTCATAGGAGCACAACTAAATTGATCATAACATTAGTCAGTTAACATTCACTCGAATAATATATTCAAGGCTACCACACTACACAACCAATTCATTATTGTGAACTATGGATAAGGATCATGTAAAGTTAACAAAACTAGATCCCTAAACTTAGGATATACATGAATTTAATATGTATTATCTAACTTACTAGTCCTAGCCAAGTATATTAGTATAAGCTGCACCAATCAATTATCATATCATAAAATCTATTCATTCTAAATAGTAGTTCATGGTTATAGAAGTCTAACAAAATTAGTTTCATAATTTTAGAAGCTCTAATGAATTTATTGTGAATATAGCAAGTTAACTAGGTTTTAAGCTAGATGATTAAACTGTACTAAACTACATAACTGATGCAAACAAACACCTTAACTAGATAGTACATGTCATAAGGGAGCTAGCAAAATTGAGTTCACAATTTTTGGACTAACAGAGAATTAATTAAGTATTAAACAAAATTAAAAATATTTAAATAAATTGGACAATAATATAATTATTTCAGGAGCAAACACAAATTTGTAACAGATAGAGCACATCATGATGCAACTAACGCAATTTATTTCATATAAATCCGAGCTATATTTAATTTTCTATGAATTACGCAAGATGCTACATGTTTATGCGATAAAACAAAAAGGCTAATTGGGCTGCCACTACCGTACCTGCGGACCGTCCGCCCCTGGAGGAAGACCGTCCGCCATACAAGTGCAAATCGAGCTTCAGAAACAATCCGGTTCTGTGTAGTCGAGGGCAATTCAACTGCGGACTGTCCGCTAGTGAAGGGCGGACAGTCCGACGTTAAGAGTCCGGGAGACTTGAATTCTCGAATGGGTTCTGTGTGGAGTTTGGGAATGAATTGCGGACAGTCCGTGGATGAAGGACGGACCGTCCGCCTTAGAAAAGTGGAAATTGTGATTTCAGGAGGAGTTTCTGTGTCGACGGGGACGCGGCTCGCGGACTGTCCGACCCCAGGTCGCAGACCGTCCGCATGCCGGCCGAGGCTCGCCGGCGAAGTCGCCGACGGCGGCTCCGGCAACGGTTTTGAGTGCGGTTTGTTCCTATAGCTTCCTTAGGTGATGAAGAATTTGTTTTGGGTGGGGGATTTGACATGCATGAGAGTGTTGGAGCTCGAGGTCAACAATGGTGATATGGCCATGGATGGGCTTTGGGGCTTGATTGAAGACAAAAGAGAGAAGGTGAGCGGTGAGGGGAGCTCACCGGCGACGAGTAGAGCACGATCAAGAGGCCGCTTGTTGGTGCAGGGCGGCATTGGAGTAGATCGACTCGAGTTCATCCTTGAGGGCTTGGGGAAGAGGCAGAAGAAACTTGGGGATGGCCTTCTCCTAGGTCTCCGATGAGGGAGAGGTCGACGAGGTGGTGGAGAAGCTCCTCGGTGACGTCCTCCGGCGGTCCTCCAACCAACTCCGGTGATACATGGTGGATTTTGTTGGGGATGGTGAGTTCTCCTTTCATGGCTTGGTTGGGGAAAAGAAAAGGAGGAAGAGGGAGCTTCTGTGTGAGGAGGAGGTTGCGGGCTCGACATGCACGCAGGTGCTCCACGTGGAGCGTCCGCGGTAGAGGGGCGGACAGTCCGAGGGAGAAAATCACGTAACTTTCTTCATTCTGTACAAAAAATTGCTCCTTTGATCTAACTTCTAAATTTGGTCTTCCAAGCCTCTGAAAATTCCACCAATTCTTGTGTTGATACTAGAACTCAAGAGCAACCCAATTTTCTTGGAATTGATAGAAACGCTATTGTAACTTTGGAATGAAAATTCTTTCTGGAATGCTAAATTTACGATTTTGGATGAGCTGTTTGGCCTCAAGATAGTTTCCTAAATTCCAAGAAAAATTACCTAAATTCATATTATGGAAGGTACTAGTTTACCATGTAAATTATTAGCACAAGTTGTATATGGAAAATGCAAGTTGCTTCATGATGCATATGTTTCCATTTTATTTACTAATTGAGCTTGAATTCAAATGCATTCAAACAAAGGCTCAACATTTCATAATTGCAATTAATTATGCTCATGATGCAATGCTTAATGACCCAATTACAGGCGTCATCTCTTCGGTCCTGATCTGAAACAGTATTTTTGAAATTCTGTTAGGTCTTTTTCTTCTTTGGCCATACGGCCACATCGACGAATGCCACATTTTCCACACGGATTTATCTAGGAAGGAGACTCACAAGTCGCAAAATTGATGCACTAGACGACCTAACTCTCGAGTGGACTGACTGACTTCAATGTCGTCTCGGTGGTCACAGTTCACATGGAAGTCAGTCCACGGGTGGGGTGCTAACACTACCTATATATACCACTAGTGTCTTATTTAAGATCTGAAACCAAGTTCGTTCTTTACTTCGATTGTGAATAAACAATAAGATTGTTCTTGAGCATAGTCACACAACTACACGAAGTTTACAATCTCCAAAGTTTAGAGTAGGAAACTCTCTGGCATCTGTGTCGTATGGAAGCATCCAACACCGGCGCTACCAAATGGTTCGAGCTGGCATGCCTAGCCCTGGCAGCTGCCACCGCCGTGGCGGGGGTATCCGCCGCGCCTCCCTCCGCCGCCGACCTTGCGCACTGCCCTAAATCCTGTGGGGGCGTGAACTTCTCGTACCCCTACGGCATCGGGCGGGGCTGCTTCCTCCCGGGCTTCGAGGTTACCTGCAACCGCAGCACCAGACCTCACAAACTCTTCTTGGGCAACGACACCACCACCGAGATCGTTGGGCAAGATGGAGAGGGCGATGTTCAAGTGTCTGTCGTCTTCAATATCGCCACCAATCCAGGTGCGTTTGGCACTTACAACAGGTCGTGGGTGAGTCCTGCGAGGAGCCTAGTTACCTCATATCGATCAGTTATGGTGATCGTGGGGTGCGGCTTTGAGGCCTTCTTATTCAACACTACTGGTCTGCTGGGATATTGCGCCAGCATGTGCCCCGATATGGTGGCCTTGGAGAAGGAGGCAAAGGAAGGAGACTGTAACGGCATGGGATGCTGCTCCATCGATTTATACAGGTCCGTTAGTGCCTTTCGACTTTCCATCATTCAAAAGGAAGAGGCAGTGCCTGCTGCACTTGCGAATGCTACCATCAAAGCTTTCCTAGAAAGAGACCAGAGGATGTACACTTTCAGTATGGTTGATCTGTTGTCTGATAAGGTCAACGAAAGCACCATTGGCGCTGTTACGACCAATTTATGGCTTGTAATCACGGATCAACCAAATTGTCGAGCAGCTTCGAAGCATGACCTCTACATCTGTGGCGCTAAAAATTATTGTGACGATGAGGATGATGTAATATTAGAAGGCTACTGGTGTGCCTGCCCCCACGGTGGCGATGGCAATCCCTTCCTTTTCGGCGGGTGCCAAGGTAAATACGTTCGAATGTTCGATCAATTAATGGATTTATTACATCAGCATATTTGTGTACTCTTTATTTATTTTAATTTCACCTCCCAAGCATGCTATATATACCCGATCTTTTGCAATGGTATCTTACAAAACAGACACCGGTATTTTTTTAAGAAAAAAATAGTTTGCAAAACACAACACCTGCAGTCTCACCCTTGTAAACTCACGCACACACATCCTATCCCTATACGCCTCGCCCCTATAAACTCACGCGCACTCGCAGGCTGTTTGCTCTCGTTGGAAGCCACGTTACCTTGTTTATTACAACTAAAATTTTAGTATTATTCTAAAATACAAGCACCCGATAACTTTGAGACTCGAACCGTGAGCAAGTTTTACCACAATTTTGCTAAGCAGTCCTAACCCAGACTCCACTCATAGTGTCTTAGCGTCAAGACTCCACTCACAAGAAACTATACTCCCCAATGCAATTTTCTATCATAGCATCCCATAACCCACTTGTCTCTCTCACAGATGGTCTTGATTTGCGTGAAGACTTGGTTTCTTAGTTAGACTTGGTTTCTTATGTTTTCCCTCTCTTTCTTCAATAAATACAGCGCCACATCAGCAAAAAGCTATAAATGAAAGGGTAATTAATAGACTTAGACTCCATGGTGAAGTCTGGGTTGGGACTGCCCTAAGCAACTGAGATAACATTCTTTTAGGGTAAAACTGAGACAGCATTTCATCAATCCAACAAAAGCAGCTGCATTTGCATTAGCAGTGGAACTGCCGCTTGACCAAACTGAGCTCTAAGAACACCAACAACAATAGGATATTTGTTTCCACTACCTTTGGGGTGTTTTATCTTGCAATTATATATATATATATATACACACACACTAATTTTGTTGAAATATTTTCTTTTGTGTACTCAAATATTTTGTATTCACTTCTTACTTTCAAATTTGTGGCAAGTCACACCTTGTTCTTAAAATTCATTAAATGATACAGATGATTACAACCCGAGTCACCAAAAGCTGAACTGTTCAAGATCATGCGGCACTACAAGTATTCCATTCCCCTTTGGGCTTGAACCAAAATGTTCAGCTAATAAGAAATTTCAACTGAATTGCACCTCAAACCGAACCATGATTGGACCATCCCAATATCAGTATCAGGTGGTAAATATTTCTGTCGATGAAGGACTCCTATTTGTCAACAAAACCTATGACCCTCAAGATATATCATATAATGATGGGGATGGTGAAGCGTTAATTCCAAACCTAATGGTGGATACTGATTTCTCTGAACAATATGGCATTTTGAAATGGGCTATCAGCAACACAACATGTGACATGGCAAAGAACGAAAACCAGACCACATATGCATGCATCAGTACTAACAGTGAGTGCACAAATGTCACCCATGGACATTCCTACATTGGTTATCGTTGCAAGTGTTCTCACGGCTACGAAGGAAACGCTTACATTACCAACGGTTGTAACGGTATGCCAGCATCTATCGTCATTTTTTTCGGTTGTACTTTTATGGTAGGCTTCATTTCTAAAGAATCTGGAACCACCACTGCAGAATATATTTTTCCCTGCGGTCCATCACTACTGGTTCTAAAGGACCCGATGGTGATAAGTTATTACGGTCGGGTTGTAAGAAAGAAATACATCACTGTCGGATTTTACCAGAAACCGACAGTTGCGTGAATTATCACTGCCGGTTAGTGTTCCAAACCGACGGTGGTAATACTACTGACCCGTAAAAAATATCCAATCCACCTGAGACCGACGGCTCCTATCTCCTTATCCTCTCCCTTTCCTATCAGCCACCTTGAATCTCTCTTTCTCTCTCTCAGCTCCTCTTGATTCCGCTTCTCCTCTCTCCCCCTGGCTCCACTCGAATCCGCTGCTTCCCTCAAATCCCCGCTTGCTACCCATCCCATTCCCTCCCCTCTCCTCCCTTAGCATTTTGTGATGCGGCCAGGGGAGGTGGCGGTTGGCGGGGCTGCGGTGCATGGAAATGGCTGGCCAAGCTACAACGCGTGAAGGTGGTGGACGGACTGATCTGGCCGATGCTGGAGGTGGCGGGAACAGCAGCAAGAGGTGGCTGGTGCTGAAGGCGGCGGGGGCAGCAGTGCGACGTGGCCGCTCCCCTTTCCTCCCTGTGCAGCCAGTGGCAGCGGGGTCGCATAGGCGGAGAGAGCGGGCCACTACGGTCAGGGCGAGCAGGCGGCACCGCCAAGCTGCAANCATGTCAGTCGTGCTGCAGTGGCCTACGAGCTGCTGCAGCGGCGGCCAGGCGGGGAGTGTGGGCCAGGGCGTCGTACTGCCGAGAGTTTTTTTTTTGTCTTTTTATATGGACCTCCATTTGGTAGTCCGCCTATGATGTCGAATCTTTCCACTATCAAACTTTCACCATTGATAGGTGAACCGCCAGTGATAGAGGTTTACCACGCGATGGTGAAAGGCTTTGTGTAGCGGTGAACTAACTAATTAGTTAACCAAAATACCAATATATGGTGCAGAACTTTATGTAGAAGAGACAATTCACAATATGCCACTAAAAATGAAATAATTCTTTAATAAGCCACTCATCGCTGAGTCTGAAACATGGCATGACCACCGGTGATTTATTATTCCCATAACTATACAATGGAACAAAACTAAAGGTTCCATCACCATGAGGAAACAAGTGCGCCTCTAAATTTTTAATAGTCAAGTAAGATACATTTATCCATTTATGTCACCTCACATTCTGGAACACCACTTGCAGATATTAACGAGTGTTTGATGATACCATACTTATGTGACCAAACATGCTATAATGTGAAAGGAAGCTATAATTGTACCAGCTGCCCTCAAGGAACATCATTTGATCATGTAGAAAGGCAATGCATTCCCAGTAAACACCGGAGCCTTGCTTTTGGTATGTAAATAAGATTTCACCGTGCCTCGTTAAATTAAGATTTTATTTTGAGAAACAAACAATTCAATAAAGTTGTAATTCTGACCCCCACAATATATAAAATACTTGTGCAGTTGTTGCTATTGGACTTGGCTGTGGCTTTGGAGTTTTAGGTCTCACTTTAAGTACAACTTTACTGATCCAACAATGGAGGAAACACATTAGAAAGACAATTAGAAGGGCATACTTTCGGAGAAACAGAGGTCTACTCCTAGAGCAGCTAATCTCGTCAGAGGAAAATGCTACACAAAGCACAAAAATATTTTCTTTAGACGACCTAGAGATGGCAACAAATAGCTTTGACTCAACACGAATAGTTGGTTCTGGTGGTCATGGAACAGTTTACAAGGGAATTTTGTCAGATCAACGTGTGGTGGCCATTAAAAAGTCTAAAATCGTTGAGCAGAGTGAGATTGATCAATTTATAAATGAGGTTGCCATCTTGTCTCAAATCATCCATCGCAATGTGGTGAAGCTTTTTGGTTGCTGCCTTGAATCTGAGGTGCCTTTGCTTGTGTATGAATTCATCTCTAATGGCACACTTTATGACCTTCTTCACGGTGACTTGAGTGCCAAATGCTTGTTGGCATGGGATGATCGTACAAGGATTGCTCTTGAAGCTGCAACTGCCCTTTCTTATCTCCACTCAGCTGCTTCAATCCCAATCTTCCATAGGGATGTGAAGTCTGCCAACATACTCTTAAATGACAGCTTCACTGCAAAGGTTTCAGATTTTGGTGCTTCAAGATCAATCTCTATTGATGAAACTCATGTGGTCACCATTGTGCAGGGGACATTTGGGTACTTAGATCCGGAGTATTATCATACAGGACAATTGAATGAGAAGAGTGATGTCTATAGCTTTGGTGTGATACTAGTTGAGCTCCTAACAAGGAAGAAACCGATCTTTCTAAATTGCTTTGGTGAAAAGCAAAATTTATCACATTGCTTCCTTCAAACACTAAGAGATAAAACCACAGAACACATATTGGATCCACAGGTTATTGAGGAAGCAGATGAGAGAGAAATTGATGAGATGGCATCACTTGCTGATATATGTTTAAAGCTTCGAGGAGAAGATAGGCCTACAATGAGAGAAGTGGAGTTTAGACTACAGCTCTTAAGAGCTATGACAGAGAAGAAGAATCAACAAGATTTAGAAGTGAACAACAAAACTGAGCCATTGTTGCTATCCAAGTCGACTTCAAATTCTCACACTCAATGTATTGAGCTTGGAACAATTTCTAGCTCTACAACTCATGAATCCACTCGATGCTACACCATGGAGAAAGAACTTGTTTCTTGGAGTGATTTACCTCGCTAAATGTGAATGTACTTTTCCTTTCACACTTATTGTAGAACGAGATATATATTGGTTACCCATCACATTGTTTTCGGCAAAGTAAAAGCTTATAATATAAGGTGGATAATATTATATGAAAAATGGTCATATAAGCTTGCTGTGTGTAGATGGCGAATGCAACTATGACATAAATGATAGTACATACAGGTTTATTTGGCATACAGGACAACTGAATGAGAAGAGTGATGTCTATAGCATTGACTGGATGATGCTTGATCCGTCGCTTGCTTGTGATGGCGGGGCTGATGAGTGATGAGCAGCAGCTCGGAGCCAATAGAAGGGCCGACGAAGTCACAACAGGCGGATGAAGAAAGTGGTTAACGTTGGATGACCAAGATTCTGCTACCTGTTAAAGTTGCATATCCCATTCCCACGTTGCAAACCTCTGCGGCAATGTGCGCCTTCCAGGAATTGATGAGCCCTGCATAACCATCCAGCCCATGCATCCGGACTCTCTGTGCACTGACCACCAAATCCCTTCTCACATACTCCTACTTAGCATTAGTTTGTACCTGACTATCAGTGATCAGTGCCCAACTGCCCACACCTGCGCATCACGGTTTTTAGCTCCCGGACCTGCTGCTCACATCTTGGGCGCCGTCTATCAGATTTGGAACGCCGCATTCTCCCCTGTCTGCCAGCTCGATCGTCATGCTCCGAGAGACAGAGCTCCTGCCTTTTCTGCTCGTCCCCATTTGACGTTTGGAAGTGATGGATGATGCCATCTTGGTCTTTGCTTGGGTTTCAGTAAAAGTTTGTCCTATGGACCTATGGTAAGTTCTGGAATAATGACATAATTTTTTAAGCGCGCTCATGGCACAAAACAAAATCAGTGGAGCTGACTAGGCACCGATCATGGCAGGGTGTGCGACAGCAGGAACAGAAAATTCTACTCGAGTTGTGCCCCAGACTCTTGAACTTGAATGGGCTTCCTGATATTTTTTGAACTTGAATGAGCTTCCTGAATAATACTCCGGTCGTCGGCGGTTTGACTTGGTATATGCATAGATTTGTTGAAAATCCTGCCCCTTTCTTGGGGCTAAGTAGTTATGGCTCTCCCTCCTCTGTCTCTGTGTATATACCTGATTTTTTTACACGTCTGTCTTATTCACCGGTCATTGTTTCGCCAGCTGGTGGACCAGAGGCCTGTTTAAATTTGGTGAAAAACTTTGCAAAATTTACTGTAGCAATTTTAAACCAAAAATTTAGAGAACTAAACATGATTAAAATATAAAACTAATTATACGGATGGACGGGAAATCGTGAGATGAATCTATTAAGCCTAATTAATCTATAATTAGAGATTGTTTACTGTAGCACGACATTGTCTAATCATGACCTAATTAGGCTTAATAGATTCGTCTCATAGTTTCAACCAGGGGTTATGAAATGGGTTTTGTCAGTTATCCACATTTAATACTCCTAATTAGTATCCAAATATTCGAATCTACTGTATCGATGAAAAAATTGGCAAACTAAATAGGGCCTAATCATTACAAGGGCATTTTGGTGTCATGCATGGATTATGAGAGAGGCAATGTCCCTGCCGTGTCAAGGGGGGTTGGACTTGACATGGTGATGTGACCACAACGTACGTGGAGACATTTTTTGTGAGGTGATGGCTCTACCACTCTGAATCATGTGTGGTCGTTTCATAGAGTGCTAACTAAGGTCTTGTTTAGTTCCTGCAAGTTTCTGCAATTCAACCAAAAGTAACGCATTGAAAAACGTGACCCCTCTCTGTGACACACTTTTCAATGCACTTTTTTCTACAGGAAATTCAACCAAATTCAACGAACTAAACAAGTCCTAAATGTGAAACAAATTCACAGAGCACAAAATAACTGTAGGTCCACACACAGCAATATATAGAAACGTCAAACCTGTCCCATGAGCACAACAAACACAACCCCATTATTCAGCGTTTGGCGTCAAGGGTATTGACTTGATATGGTTCCTAACCACAAGCACAACCAAATGCCTTGCATCGGCGATGATTCTAGCACGCACCCAACTTTCTGCGACAAACTATGGCCCTTTGGTATCGGAGTTGCGGCTACTTCTAGATTCTAGTTAGCCCACCTGGAAGCGTCCTAGGACCACCAAGTACCCTATCCTGTTTGTTTCCACTTATAAGCGGCTTATCAATCAAAATAAGCGAGAATCCCACCAGGCATTATGTCTATTTTCGCTTATGTGATAATCCGCTTTAGAAATTTGGACTACAATAAGCAAAAAGCAAGAAGCGAGGAGATTTGGTGCAGCTTCGGCTGCTCTAGCTCCCTCTCTGAATCTATTCTTCTCTCTGCTCTCTCCTCTCAGAGAGCCACCGGAGCCATATATTTTAGCTCCACCGGCTCCGGCTTCTCTGACGTGCAGTGTTGCTATAGTGCCGGAGCAGGAACAGGCGAGAGCTCGGCCAAACAGGGCCTGGACGAGAAGCATTATTTTTTACCTCTAGCATCAAAAATCATTGGTAGAGGTAGCACAACTAGCAATTCTTATGCCCTTGTTCGTTCTTAACTCATATCATGATCAATTGATAGATATGACCCAACCTTCGCATGCGGCGCAAGTGCGAATACAATTAATTGTCATCTAGCCTTGGTCCAAGCATTTATGTTAATCTTACTATATATTCTTCTTTTTGTGTGGCGAGATGGCTACATCTTCGGTCATTGCTCCGTTTCCCACCACAAATGACTAAAGATGGAGCAGAAGTTAAGGCCAAACACACCTTCACTATCGCGTGGACTCATCGACTTCCAAGTCTCCCGCAGAGCGGTCGTGGCTCACGTGGACTCATTGACTCCCACGTATGGCTGCAGAAACTCCAGTTAAGATTCTGAATCTCCGCGCGTTGCTGCGGGAATATTAGGAGAATATCAAATAAATATTGAAAGAATTGTTGTGCATACATGCCAAAAAGTTAAAGATGGGTATCTGTAGTACTATATTGAATGGAAGAAAGATAGTGACAACCGAAATTCAAATAAACATATTGATAAAACCTTAAAGTTGCCCACTGCTGAGAAGAATGCTGATAGATCTGCTAAAAAAAAGAAGGATGCTGATAGATTAGACTGTAATATAAAGGAAAAAATAAGTAAAAGGTCAATTAAATTCTAGCATACGAAACTCCTAACTATATGTAATACTACTGTTTTTGCTCTTACATATGGCCTGAAAAAACAGTTGGTTCCTGTCCTCCAGGGATTTGGCTAAAAAGATGCACAATTTGTATTTTAAGAGATGCAACTTGCCGATTCGAAAAATATGAGTTCCAGAAAAACAATGGATGTGTCTTTATGGAGCTGCATCAACATAAGGAGAGACTCAACAGATGATTACACAAAAAATTCCTCTAGCAAAGCAGCAATAAGGTAGGACTACGATAGGAATATAAGGTAGATGAATAACAGTATAAGGTAGATGAATAACAGCATACGCCAGACCGGAATACTTAAATGGTAGTTATCTAGGTATAAGAAACTACTAACTGCGTAGATGACTTGTGAGGATTGATATATATGGCGAGAAACTTTGTGCTCCTGCATGCTTGCTGAATCAACCAAAGCAAGCAGACACCATCAATCCCATCTTGAAGGTCTTTGGAGAATGATGGAAGATACATAGGTACTCTTGGATGCACGTGGTTGTGGGGTTAGACTTGACATGTGGAATGAATTCACAGAGCACAAAATTCACAATGTCAAGTCCAACCGCCTTGACACAGCATGCGACAGCAGGAACATAAAATTCTACTTGATCGAGTTGTGCCCCCAGCCTCATGAACCTGAATGGGGGCTTCCTGATTTTTTTTTGAACTTGAATGAGCTTCCTAAATAATACTCTGGTCGTCGGTGGTTTGACTTGGTATATGCATAGATTTGTTGAAAATCCTGCTAAGTAGTTATGGCTCTCCCTCCTCTGTGTGTATACCTGATTTTTTTACACGTTTGTCTTATTAACCAGTCATTGTTTCCCCAGCTGGTGGACTTAGATCATTACAAGGGCATTTCAGCATCATGCATGGATTACGTGAGAGGCAATGTCACTGCCGTGTCAAGGAGGGTAGGACTTGACATGGTGACGTGACCACAACGTACGTAGATACATCTTTTGTGAGGTGATGGCTCTACCACTCTGAACATGAGTGGTCCTTCCATAGAGTGGTAACTACATGTGAAACGAATTCACAGAGCATAAAATAACTGTGGGTCCACACACGGCAATATATAGAAACGTCAAACCCATCCCATGAGCACAACAAACACACCACCATTATTCAACGTTTGGCGTCAAAGGTGTTGACTTGATATGGTTACTAACCACAAGCGCTAGCAAACACCTTGCAACGGTGACGATTCTAGCACGCACCTAACTTTCTACGGCAAATTAAACATCTCATGGCCCTTTAGTATCGGAGTCACAGCTACTTCCAGATTCTAGTTAGCTCACCTGCAATCTGCACCACCAAGCATCCTAGGATGCCCTGTTTGTTTCCAATTATAAGCGGCATATCAGTCAAAATAAGCGAGAATTCCACCAGACGTTCTGCTTGTTTTCGCTTCTCTGATAATCCGATTTAGAAATTTGAAACACAATAAGCGAAAAGCAAGAAGCGAGGAAATTTGGTGCAGCTTCGGCTGCTCCAACTCCCTCTAATGCGTGCATTGTTTTCATACTATGCATGCACTCATAGAATCTATTCTTCTCTCTCTCCTATCTCTCCTCTCATAGAGCCACTAGAGCCGTATATTTTAGCTCTGTGTTGGCGCTCCTTAGCGACACCTTTTTACCCTTATTTATCTTCAAAAATGGCATGAATTTGACATCTAAACTATTGATCATACTCTGTAACCGGGATGTTTTTGCATATGCATGTGTTTTTGGAGGATTTCTGTTTACGCAGGTTTTTGAGCTAATTTGGAGCGTAAATGGACGAGGCTCATGACCAAGGACGACACGGAGAAAGATGAAGGCTAGAGGCCCAAGGAGAGGGCCAGGCCAGCCGGCTCAACAGGGTCTAGGCCGGCCAGCCATAGGGTTTCGAGACCCGTTCATGCTCATCTTTGAAAAACCAACCTCCAAGAATGTTTTAAAGGCAAGTGCTTAAAGATAAGGTCAAGTGACTTCGGGATCAAGACAAATCAAATGGAGAATTTAGAAGGTTATGTACTTCCAATCCCTATCTCGAAGATATCCCGAAGCAAACGACGTCCAAGGCCCACATGTATAGAGGGAACAACTACTGAAGCTTCCTGAAGACTTGGGGAGAAAGATGGGCACGAGGCGGCCATGCTGGCCGGCCTGGGCCCCTCTGGGCCGGCCGGCCCAGACCTTTCCTACGGCGCCTCAGCGTCCCCTTTGACATAGGGTTTTCTAGGGCTATAAATAGTCCCGGTGCCATTCGTCACGCATCAACTCATTCGCCATTCGACACCGAGGGACAGAGAAGCTAGAGGGACACCTTTTGGAGAGCTGAGGGTCATGCTAGTTGTCTAGGGTTCTGCCCTAGCCAACGTGGGAACCCTGCGAAGAAGACCACGTCGGAGTTTTGGAGCTATGATCATCAAGATCAAGCTAGGATCCTGGTGCTGATCTTGTGATGTACAATCATTCATGGTGAAATTATTTGTGTTTCCGAATCTTTAGCGATCAAGTGCCTCTTTCTATGATTTCGTTCTTTTAATGCTTCTTCTTAAATCTACCATCGCAAACGGTGCAAAATTGGGAGTCCTTGATGAAAGCTTTCATGACGAAATTCTACTCACTGGGCAAGACCCAGATTTTGCGCAACAAGATTGCTACCTTCGTGCAAAGCCCGATGGAGAACATTGCGAAATCCTATGAGTGCTTCAACGACTACGTCCGAGCCGTGCCACATCATAAGTTTTCAAGGGAGGATATAGTCCAGAAGTTCTATTAAGGCCTCACTATGGCATCAAGGGCGATCATCGACGCATTGGCCGGAGGGTCGATCATTGAGCTCACTCCAACTCAAGCTCTCAAGTTATTCAAGAAGGTGGCGGACAATGATGAGTGGGCATCATCGGGGCGGCTGCTCCTGACACAACCCGCAGGCGTTGCGAAGAGTGTTTTGCAGGTGGAGCATGAAGAAATACTAGAAGGGAAGATCGATTCACTCATGAGAAGGTTGGAGAAGATGGAGGTGGACAAAAAGGAAGCCTATGCTATAGATTTGAAGGCAACCGAAGCAAGGTCTACATGTCGTGAAGGTTGGAGAAGATGGAGGTGGACAAAAAGGAAGCCTATGAGAAGATGGAGCGTGAAGAATGTGGGGGAGTATGGCCATGTCCAAAAGAATTGTCCGGAGGAAGCTAAGGTGCACGAGTACATGAAGAAGGGAGATTGGTTTCCACCATCCAACTTCTGCTATGGACAAGGTTGACCTCAATTCCATGTAAGCTTGTCCATTCAAAACTCGGTGCCTCTTCATATACAATTGAAGGAGTTCATTGAGGAGCAAGGCAAGATCAACGAGGACAACGTCACCAAGTTCAAGGCTATGGACAAGATATTAGAGAACATTGATGGCAAGGTGACGGAGGTCGGAAGCTTTAACCATCAAGTGCTCAACATGATGAAGATGCTAGAGACACAAGTGACCCAGCTAGCCGGACGCCTACCTAGTAAAGAAGGAAGACTACAGGGGCAACCTCAAAATCCGGAGATGGCAAAAGCAATTCAAACTCGCTCGGGGAAGGAGACCGAAGATCACGAACACCTAGCCGGAGCAAGGAAGCCTAAGCCAAGTGTTAAAGCGGAGATGACGACTAAAGAGAAGACACCTACTCCAGCACCAAAATATTCACCGAAGAGCCAGAGTTTGAGATGGTTGGAGATATCAAGATTCTTCCTCCAAGACCACGTTACCACAAAGGTAAAATTGACGAGCATTTCGAAAAATTTGTTGAAGTGGTGCATGTTGAACATCAATATGCCGCTCTTGGACGCTCTACAAGTTTCAACATACTCTCGCTACTTCAAAGACATCCTTGCAAACAAGCGCGAGATGCCGCCACCAAGCACCATCAAGATGACTGAAGAATGCAGCGCGGCTATCGCCAATCAAGCTCTCGACAAGAAGAGGGACCCAAGATGTCTGACCATCCCGTGTTCCATCGGATCATACATGTTCGAACGGGCATTGTGTGACCTTGGTGCAAGTGTGAGCGTCATGCTGAAGGCCGTGTACAAGAAGCTACGCCTACCGGAGCCGGAACCCACCACCATGTGCCTAGAGTTAGTGGATAACTCAGTCCGCTACCCTTTGGGCATCACCTAAGACGTACCCATGAAGATTGAAGAACACCTAGTCCCCGTTGACTTTGTAATTCTTGATATGAGAGAAGGGACGAAGTCGCCGCTTGTTGGTATTTCTTAGCATCACTACTTAGAGTAGTAATGGTACTAGAGATACTCCATCATAAATCTAGACGTTACAGATATTTTGCAAGCGCACAGAAGTACGTTGTAGCATTTCACCCGAGAGTATTCCAGAGTATCGTTATTTGTTTATCCGCAGGGAAAGCATTTAGTTAAAGGAGAGGTGTCATTCCAATGCAATTACTTACAACAGTAATTATTATACCATAATCTACACAGGGGTGAATGGTATAAAAATGAATGGGTAGTGTGACACACAGAAGTTCATTGCTCATCATTAGAGTAGTCTTAGTTAGTAATAGTACATTAGTAAAGATTAATATGGGTTCATTAGCATCATACAAATGGGACTTGGACATACTACAATACCCTATACAAGCTCACTCAATGATTATATGCAAGAGAACATATCGAGGTATCCAGTGGTTCCCTCATCAAGGGACGACAGTAGGACGTCTTATCATAAAGGCCTAATACCCACTCCCGTACGTGGAGGATTACAAAGGACGGACAGGGCTGTCACCACCTGCCGCCTACCTCTACTAATCGTGGGGCAGCGGTACCCTCAACAGTATTCCATATCCCAAACACCATGCTTACAATATGTAATACAACTCTATCTATCACGTTAATAAATAGAGCAACCAGGAGGCACATTGAGCCAATGTCATAGCATACATTCACTTCAATAAGGTGTAAGACATAAGTAGTATATACTAAGTGGATAAGGTATAACTAAGGCATACAATATAAGTATGAAGGTATTTCTATTAAGCTCAGAGTACTACAAGTAAGTAAGAGAATACAAGAACTGAACTCTAGAACTCACCAAGACTCCTCCGGAAGCCCTTCAGAAGATCTAACACTATGACTATCACTACTAAGACTAAGACTAAGCTTGTAGCAAGGAGAGCTCTTCTGGTGTGTGTTGAGTACGGTGCCCTTTGCAGGTATTTATAGCATCACATAGACGGTTGGAGCCGGCCAGAGGTGGTTGTGGCAGTTTAGAGGTGGGCCTAGGTCGGCCGATGTTACCAGGTCGGCCGACCCTTGGATGCACCATCTTCAGCGTTGCACGGCTCAGATGGACTCCTGATGGCGGTTTACAGGTATTGGTTAAGGGGGGAGCGAAACGACCGTGGGCCCAAGTCGGCCGACCTGGTCTCGCCGCCTTTCGGCCCCACTCTTCTCTGGTAGACTGCCAGGTGGGTCCTTATGACGGTTCCAGGTGGGTATACTCCGTTTGGGTGCAAATGAGTTGAGGTGTGGGCCCTTCAATCCATGGGAGTGACACGTGGCTCATCCTCACCCTTGACTTGAACCGACCATGATTCAACGTCCATGATCCTTCCTTTGTGTGCTTCTTGACCTGTGTGGAAAATGGGCTCGATTGGGTTCCAAGCCCGGTCGCCCGACCTAGACAGGTCGGCCGACCTGGGTCTGTGCCCAGTTTCGTCCATCTTTTGCACCGTGGTCCCTGTACTCAAATATATTCTAGATATGCATGGTATAACATTATTTGAATACTAATGCCTAAGTTATGCTTGATCTTTATTAGTTTCTTGAGCCTATTGACGGTCGGATTTTTTGTTGTAAGGATCGTCAACACCGCTCATCCTTGGGAGGCCGTTCCTCAAGACCGCAAGGGCAAACATCAACGTTGGCAAGGGGGTGATCAAGTTCGACATCAATGGCACCATGAGCGCGTTCAAGTTCCGCCCACGCCTTGAGGTATGCAATATAATCAATGTTAAATATGTTCCACCTCACCGACGTGACACCAAGGAGGAGCCGAAGAAGAAGGACGTGAAGGAGACCAAAGAAGTTGTTGCATCCGTCGAGACAAAAGCTCAAAGCCCGCCTATGAAGACCAAAAAGATGCTAAGCTGAAGAATAAGCCTGCACCAAAGCCAAAGATCATGCAGAAGTGGGTACCCAAGACTGCAATGCCACCATCGAGCGTTGGTCTGAAATAAAGAAAAGGAAGGAGTCTAGCTATAGACTATAAACGAAGCGCTTCGCGGGAGGCAATCCGTTCGTCGAGTCTAGAATAAGCTACCGAGAGGACAACCTGTTCGTCGAGTCAAGAATAAGCTACTGGGAGGACAACCCTAAAGACACTTGAGTAAGTGAGTAATAGATTTTGCTACACAAGACTTGGTAAACAATTATTAAACTGGTCGTTCGGTCGAACATTTTAATTTGGAGTTTATATTGCTCGGTCATTTTGATTTCTTATTCTAAACCAATGACATGAGCCATCCCACGATTTATTTGCTTTTTTCTCAAGAAACCCAAAACCAAATTCCCAAACCTATTTTGCTGACCATCCTTTCCATGACGGCCGGACCAACTTGATCAATACTTAGACACGAGTAGAGCCAAGCATTGTTTTTAACATCTTTAATTCTTTGACGCATGCTAGACTCGCGTGAGCTTAGGAATTTTTAATTTTGTTTCTCTAGAATTAGAATTTTCTAAGCCCCATTTAATTTATTTTATTCAAAATATATCTCTCATTTGGCCAAAATTAGAACCTAAACCCATGTCCCAGGTTGAACTCGGGAGTGTTCACTATCAATTCATGAAAGTGAGCAATACCGGTGCAATCAAAATAAACGTAGTCGATGAATATTTCTTGACTTACAAATATTTTTGATGCCTAAATTCACCTCTAATTATTCATTCAAACTCATTGCTTTCTTTGAGTTGATTCTTAATTATCAAAATTAGAGGAGGATTAAGCATCCAAGCATGACTTGGAAGGGTTTATGAACATGCTTACAACTAATGACCAAATTTGAGATTACAGGAAGGATTTTTGTGCTCTCCACCTACCACCACATGCAAGAGAATTCAAGAAAGGGGGCAGCCATGCATGGTGGTACACTAATTTGTGCAGGATTGAAAGCATCATTTGTAGTGGAGTTGAAGCAAAGGACAAAAGCATGATACAAGTGGAGAAAAGAATATGCAAGTGGACAACTTTGGCAAAGAAGGTGTGGATCATGAGTGTTGGACGGTGCAATCAAGTGGAGCTGCTGGACAAAGGTTGGTATTAATCTCAGGATGATATGGGAGCAAGATCATGTGGAGGAGGCCAGGGAGGATCCTAGGCCGGTCGGCCCCATGCACCCTAGGCCGGCCGGCCTGGCCATTTCTTAAGCCCCCTAGTGCTCCTCTTTCACAAGTAAGTCACTCACGCATTTTTTAGTTCATGTTCTGCAGTTCTTCCACTTAGAACACCAGCAAGAGCTCTGAAAATTTTGTGCATCCAAATCAACCCCAAAATTCTCAAAAAATCACCACAAATTCTAGTGTTGGTTTTTCCACCGGCAAGAAACCCCCGGTGTGTTGGTTTCTGGGAAAAGCGGGCAACCTGCGTCGAGCTCATCGACCAGGACGTCATCGACTGCTTCCATAGCGGTCTCGCTAACCCCGCACTACACCTAGACTTCGGAAGAAACAGGCCCAAGATGGTGGAAGCCATGCGCGACCTTGTCAGCTGGTGGGCCGACGCTGAAGACATGCAAGAAAAAAGGTTCAACCGAAACAAGTCGGGAGGAGATCGCAACAACAACAATGACCGCAACAAAGGCAAGCAGCCTGAAAACAGCAGCAAATGCGACTTCAATGACAAGAAGTGCAAACATGAAGACTCAGTCAACATTGGTGAGTGAGGACCCCCCAAAGGAAGAAATTCGAGAAGCTCCTTGACAAGCAATGCCCCTTCCATCCAAAGGACAAACATTCCAGCAGGGAACACCTCGGGGCACGAGAAGGCTTTTGGCACCGAAAGCACGTCCAAACCCGATGGGCCCGACAACAATGGGAGGAACAAAGGAGACAAAGACACTGGCTATCAACAAGCTGACAAAGTGGTCAATGTCATCTTTGGAGGAATAGCACAGACGGACTCGAAGCACAAGCAAAAGCTGATCAATCGCGAGATTGGGTGCATCGAACCAGCTATCCCCACCTTCCTGAAGTGGTCAGAGGTCCCGATCAGCTTTTCCCACGACGATCAATGGACCAACATCTAGAACCCAGGGAGGTACCCTCTCATATTAGACCCGGTGGTGGCAGGCGCTCGGCTCACAAGGACGCTAATCGACGGCAGAAGCGGACTTGACATCCTGTTCACCAAGACTCCGAAGAAGATGGGCTTGGACATCTCCAACTTGCTCAAGCCCACTGACTCACCCTTCTACGGCATCGTCCCTAGCAACGCTGCCTGTTGACGGCCCTTAGACGCGTCAATCGTGAACCGCAAGCGTGCAGATCAGTTGTAGCTCTTCCCTCAGAGTACTCCCCCAAGGTTTATCAATCTGTGGAACTAAAGATATAAGAAACAATCCAACTAGCATAGAAATCCTTTGATCTTGAAGAGAGAGTTGCAAAACGGACCTAATCTACTAAAACCAAACACCGGAGGTAGCAAGAGAAAGTTAGAGATAACCAATCTAGATCGCCTAGATCATGCATATGTTGTAGCTCCGAGCCAAATAGAGTGAAGTAAGATAGATGTAAATCTCAATAAAAAGCATCTTTAAATCATGACCTCCGGTCAAACTCCCAAAAGACCCACCTTACACGGGATCACACCCTGTCACGATGCTCCCTATCGGCGTGGGTAACTTAAGGGCACGTTCACAAGTGAACATGTCGAACCACTTGGTAGATCCGATATGAACCCCTAGCCACCATGGCTACAAGAACACCCCAAGCAATCTATCTCGAGAATAGATTGGAGAAGAAGCAAAACCAAGATAGAACGAAATCATAGAAAGAGGCACTTGATCGCTAAAGATTCAGAAACACAAATAACTTCACCATGAATGATAGTACATCACAAGATCACCACCGGGATCCTACCTTGATCTTGATGATCCTAGCTCCAGAACTCTGACGTGGTCTTCCTCGCAGGGTTCCCACATCGGCTAGGGTAGAACCCTAGACAACTAGCATGACCCTCAGCTCTCCGAAAGGTGTCCCTCTAGCTCCTCTGCTCCTCGGCGTCGAATGATGGATGATGATGTGCGTGGCAGGGGGCACATGCTATTTATACCCTGAGGAAACCTAGGTCGAAGGGGAGGACGAGGTGCCGCTAGGGGGCCCTAGGCCGGCCGACTCAGAGAGGCCCAGGCCGGCCGGCCTGGCCTCTTTTCTGGCCGCCTCGTCCTCATCTTTCTCCCCAAGTCTTCTGGAAGCTTCAGTAGTTGTTCCATCTATGCATGTGGGCCTTTGGACGTCGTTTGCTTCGGGATATCTTTGAGATAAGAATGGCAAGTGATAACCTTCCAAATTCTCCAATTGATTTGCCTTGACCCCGAAGTCTCTTGACCTTATCTTGAAGCACTTGCCTTTCAAATATTCTTGGAGGATGGTTCACCAAAGATGAGCACGAACGGGGCTTCAAACACCATAGGCCGGCCGGCTTAAGCCATATGGGGCCGGCCGGCCTAGCCTCTTTTTCGGGCTTCTGGCCTTCATCTTTCACCGTGTCATCCTTGGTAACAAGCCTTGTCCATATGTGCTCCAATTTAGCCCAAAAACCTACATAAACAGAAATCCTCCAAAAACACATGCATATACAAAAACTTCCCGGTTATAGAGTATGATCAATAGTTTAGATATCAAATTCATGCCATTATTGAAGATAAACAAGGGTAAAAAGGTGTCTCTAAGGAGCGTCAACACTACCGTACCCCTCGGCCAGGTATCACTTCCAGTTACATTTGGTGCTGAGGCTAACTACAGGACCGAGTACATTACATTTGAGGTCGCCGACTTCGAATCATCGTACCATGCCATCCTGGGGAGACCTGCTCTTGTGAAATTCATGGCGATTCCGCACTACATCTACCTTGTTCTGAAGATGCTAGGCCCTAAGGGGATACTATTGCGACACCGAGGCAGCGACACCGAGGCAATGACGATTGCCGCAAGTTTGCAGCAACCGAGTCACTCAGCTATCGTAGCAGCAATGGCGAAAGAACTCGGCAAGATAGAGTTGGAAATTCCAACGAAAAAGCCAGCCACGTCAACCATGAAGCCCTCTCAGGAAGTCCCAATTAAGGCGATCGACCTAGGGACGGGCGACCCCTCCAAGACGACACTGATCGGCACTGACCTATCCATCAAATAGGAAAGCACACTCATAAGCTTTTTACGGGACAACCGCGACATCTTCGCATGGAAACCTTCTGACATGCCAGGAGTCCGAAGGGAGATGGCTGAACACAAACTTAATGTTGATCCAATCGCCAAACCGAAGAAGCAACATCTACGACGCTTTGCCCAGGACAAGAAAGAAGCCATCCGTACAGAGCTGCAAAATTACTAGCAGCCGGGTTCATCAAGGAGGTGTTTCACCCCAATTGACTCGCTAATCCTGTCTTGGTGCGGAAGAAGAACAACAACGAGTGGAGGATATGCGTTGACTATGCCAATTTGAACAAGCACTGTCCAAAGGATCCTTTTGGCTACTTCGCATTGATCAAGTGGTGGACTCAACGGCTGGATGCTCCTTACTCTCCAAATGAAGACAATGTTCATCACTCCGTTTGGCGCTTACTGCTATACAACAATGTCCTTTGGACTCAAGAATGCAGGAGCAACATATCAGCGTGGAATTCAGAGTTGTTTGAAGGCTCAGATTGGCCGCAATGTTGAGGCTTACATTGATGATGTCATGGTCAAGACAAAGTACCCGGACAGTCTCATCACTGACTTGTCCGAGACTTTCTCACATCTCAGGGAGTTCCAATGGAAGCTCAATCCAACCAATTGTGTGTTTGGCGTGCCCGCAGGCAAATTGCTGGACTTCATAGTCAGCCACCGCGGAATTGAGGCCAATCCTAAGAAGATTACTACCATCACATCCAGGAAGCCTCCTGAGTCTCTCAAGGATGTCCAGAAGCTGATAGGGTGCATGGCGGCCCTCAACAGATTCACCTCAAGACTCGGTGATAGAGGATTGGCTTTCTTCAAACTCCTCAAGAAGCAGGACAAGTTCGTATGGACTGCAGAAGCTGATGCGGCATTTGAAGATCTCAAGAAATTCCTCCAGACACCACCAGTACTTACTGCACCAGCTGATCAGGAACCACTGCTCCTCTACATTGCAGCCACAACCCATGTGGTGAGCACAACAATAGTAGTTGAGCGGGAGGAACCCGGCCAAGTATTCAAAGTACAGCGGCTCGTTTACTTCATCAACGAGGTACTCACAGAATCAAAAGTGCGCTACCCCCAGGTCGAGAAGCCGCTCTATGCTATCTTGATCACATCTTGCAAGATGCACCACTACTTCAACGCTCACTGAGTTGTTGTAGTCACATATTTCCCAATTGGCGGAATCCTCCACAATCGATACGCAACAGGGCGAATCTCCAAATGTGCGGTCGAGTTAGGTTCTCACACCATCGACTTCGTCCCACGCGCTGCAATCAAGTCTCAAGCTCTGTAGTTTCATTGCTGAGTGGACAAAGCTACAACAAGCAACAACCTAAGAACCTCCAGAACACTGGATCATGTACTTCGACGGGTCAATGAAGCATGAAGGAGCTGGCGTTGGCTTTCTCTTCATATCTTCTAAGGGAGATCAACTCAAGTGCATGCTCCAGATCCTCTGGAAAGCCACCAACAGTGAAGCCGAGGACGAAGCTCTACTGCACGGGCTACGCCTGGCTGCTTCCCTTGGAATCAAGCACATGGTGGTCTACGGCGACTCCTCGGAGGTCATCAACTAGGTCAACAAAGATTGGGACTACACCAAGGAGAACATGGACACATACTGCATGGAGGTCCGCAAGCTCGAAAAACACTTCCATGGACTAGAGTTTCATCACGTCCTTAGGGACAACAACATGGCTGCTGATGCACTTTCCAAGCTTGGTTCACATCGAGCTCAAGTACTAGGTAGCGTTTTCATCCAAGAGTGTTACAACCATCCATCAGGAAGTAGGAAGTACAGCCGACTACAAGACCCCCTCATCAACAAGTCATGGTGATTACACCCGAGTGGACGAAGCCCTTCATTGAGTACATTCTACATCAGAAAGAACCTGATGACAAGGCGGAAGCAGAGCAAGTCATCAGACGAAGCAAGAACTATGAAGTAGTCGGCTCCACCTTATTCTAACACCGCGCATCCCTCCAGAAGTTGATGAAGTGTGTCCCTCCAGAAGTCGGACGAAAAATCCTAGAAGAAATTCACGCAGGAATCTATGGGAATCATGCCGCCCATCATATGATTGTCGGCAAGGCCTTCCGTTCTGGGTACTACTGGCCGTCTGCAGTGGCGGACGCAGAATATGTCGTGAGGACTTGCCAGGGCTACCAGTTCTTTGCCCGGCAAGCCCACATCCCTGCAACGGTCCTCAACACCATACCACCCTCTTGGCCCTTCGCATGCTGGGTGCTGGATATGATTGGACTGCTCAAGAATGCGCCAGGAGGATTCGAATATCTCTTCGTGGCAATCGACAAGTTCACCAAGTGGATTGAAGTTAAGCCGCTGGTCAAGGCAACAGCACCAAAGGCGGCCGAGTTCATCCAAGACATTGCTCACCGCTTCAGTGTCCCGAATCGTATTATCACTGATCTTGGTTCCCAATTCACATGGGACGAGTTCTTTGATTTTTGCGACAGTCTGGGAATCGAAGTCCACTACACATCGGTGGCGCACCCCCGTGCCAATAGACAAGTTGAGAGAGCTAACGGCCTCATACTCCAAGGTCTGAAACCAAGGCTCTATGAACCACTCAAGAAGTACGACGGCAAGTGGGTGCAAAAGCTGCCAACTGTGGTCTGGGGGGCTAAGAACTCAACCTAGTCGAGCGACAGGGCAATCACCCTTCTTCCTGGTCTAAGGCTCTGAGGCAGTACTCCCGGTGGACATCGAGTACAATGCTCCAAGAATTCAAAACTACTCAGAGGAGGCAGCAGAGCAGAGCAGAGCAGAAGACGTCGACATGCTAGAAGAAGAAAGGGTAGCCGCGTTGATCAGAACAACGAAGTACATACAAGATTTGAGGAGGCACCATGATCAGAACGTTCAATCTAGATCATTCAACATCGGTGATCTGGTCCTTCGAAGAATTCAAAGTTCAAAAGATCAACACAAGCTATCCTCACCTTGGGAAGGCCCGTTCATAGTACGAAGGGTTATCGGCCCGGGTACTTATCAACTACAGCGGGAAGACAGAACAAACGTGCCCAATGCTTGGAATATCGAGCACTTGCGGTGTTTTTACCCTTAAAAGTTTTTAGGAGTCTTTAAGAGTCAATAAAAGTCAGTCCTTTCAATGTACTGATGTCGGCTTTATGCCCCAAGTTAATAAAGTGTCTATATTCCATTGTCATCAAGTTTGGAATTCAGATACGCGTTTTATGCTACACTTGGTTTCTAAGTTACACATATAACAAGTTTATGGATCATGCTGAGTTGTTTAAAGCAATTTAAACAGGCTAACATTCATAAACTAAGGCCATCAACTTTCTGTTTCCACACAGAGAGATCGGGCACCACAAATGCAGATTACAAGTATTACTATCATAAAGACACAAGTATTTACATCTCATACTAGGTTCATTACACAGGTTTCTTTTACACAACAAAAGAACCTAGAACTTAAGGCGAGATACAATTTTCTCCGTCATGTCCTTCTCTTCCTCCATATAAGAGTTGAACATGTCTCGAGTACAGGCTGGGTTCACCCTACCCTCTATAATGCTCAAACTCTAGGCAGGCCACCAGGATCAGACTATGCCGAGTACTTGCTTAGTGCAAGACTAGGCTATATTCTGACAATAGGCACGAACCTGCCCAGGAGCCGCTCTAAGACGATCAACTAAGGGAGAAGATGGCCCACCTGCAAGTACTCGATCTACCAACTCCACCAGCGGCAGGGCAGCTTCCTTCAAGGTTCTGTTGGTGATTCTTACAGTCGCAGATAACTCCGCAAGCGCACGAATACCGTTGTAGCTTTCACCCAAAAGTATTCAGGGTATCGAATCCACACGGAAGGTGGTGGTTGAATAGAGTAGTTATCCATTGTATTCAATCATAACACTATTAATATACTAAAGTCTAACACTATTAATATACTAAAGTCTAGTAAGGGGTAAACATTGATAGAGGGGTAGTGTGACACACATAAGGTTCATTGCTCAGAATATATAAGACTTAGCTAGCATGAAGATCCTAGGAAAGAACAAGGGATTCTATATACTTCTCACAAATGAGTCACATACATTACAAGCGTACACTATACAAGCCTAGCAAGGGACACATGATAGAGGACAAATCGAGGAGTCGTGAGCTCCCCTCATCCAAGGGTACTGTCACGATGTTTATCACAAAGGCCTGCAAATGCCCAAACCCGAATGGCGAGGACTACAAGGGCCACCCGGGCTGTCACCACCCGGGGGCTACCTCTGAATACGTGAGGTAAGGGTATCCCCAATGGTATTCCATATTCCAAACACTATGTTTGCAATACGAAATACACCTCTATTTATTGTCCAGATAAACAGAGCAACGTTGCGGCACATTGGACCATTGCCATAATATGCGTCAGCTACACTAAGGTGCAAGACATACAACTTAGATGATGAACAAACAAGGCAATAAGCCAAGTAACATAAGCAAGATAGCAATTCCATTAAAGCTCAAAGTCTTACAAGTACGCAAAAGATATAAGATAACTAAGCTCACGGCTTACCAAGACTCCTTCGGAAGCCCATAGAAGCTCGACTCCTAAGACTACTTCACTACTAAACTAAGCCTAAGAATGATAAAATAGGAGCTCTCTCTTCTGGTGTGTGTTGAACTGGAGCCGGAAGCATCTATTTATAGCATGGTAGGACGGTGGAAAGGCACCCAAAAGCGGTTCAGGCCGTTCGGGCGTGGGCCCAGGTCAGCGGTCGACCCTTCGATGCACCACCTTGCCTCGTGCACGGTCCAGATGCACTCCTGGAGTCGGTATGGTGCTGGTCGTCGAAGGGAGACCGATTTCATCACCCGTGGGGGTCGGCTGACGTGCCAGGTCGGCCGACCTGGTATTGGCTCCCTTGGGCCCATCTTCTGCTGAGTCACTCCATGGTGGGTCCTGAAGTCGGTTCTGTGTGGGTCGACTTGGATTGAGTACATTTAGTTTGTGTTGTGGGCCCGTCAATCCATGTGACCACCCCTTGGACCATTCCCATCTCTTGGATCCAATCGTCATGGAATCAACGGCTATGATGGTCCTGGAGTGTGCTTCTTTGCTGCGGCCAAATATTGGCTCCATTGGGCTTGGGCCCAGGTCGGCCGACCTGGCCCTGAGCCCAAATCTCCTCCTCTTTTGCCAATTAGTCCCTGCATATAGATATTCACCAAAACTTGTGGAATTGATTAGATATAAACCCTATCACTATGTTTGGTGATTATGTTTGACATGCTCTCTGCAGGAATTGACGGCCAAAAGTGGTACTTAAGGACCGTCAACAGGTTCCAAGCTCCGCTCTAAGATTGTTGATTTCTTCTTCTTGGCTGCGGATCTTGGCCATGTCTTGGATAAGCTGAGCATCGGCATCTTTGAGCTTCCTCTGCTCTTCAGCAAGATCGGCCATGCAGTCCCGCTCCCGCTGTTCCGCTTGGTTTGCCCTCTCTTGCTCCCGATAGAAGAGATTCTTCATATCGGTGGCCTTGGCCCCAAGTGTCTCAATCTTTTTCTTATTTTCTGCATATACAATCACATTATTATATTCTATGATTTATGCTAACATAACGTGAAGAAGTCGGCGGCCTACCTGCAAGCTTCTGCTTGAGTGCCCAGCTCTTCTCCACGACATTGTCGCGCTGGTTCTGGTATATGTTCATCTTCTGGTATGCCACGTCCAGATCCAGACGCAACCGAGCATGTTCTTCTTCCCACGAAGATTGGCCCTGTGCTAGGTCTTTATCCGCTTTCTCTGCTCGGGTGAAGCAGGCATTTGCTCAGCGCATCATCTCCGTCTTCTGATGCGAGCGGTGGAGAATGCTCTGTTTTCAAAAGAAAACAAGTCGGAGCACCAATTTAAGCTCCAATATACGGAGATAAGTATAGTTACAGTATTGATTTACTATATACTAACCTTTGTGAGTTTGGTTAGCTGCCCTTGCAGCGTAGCGGCTTTCTCCAGATCTTCCTGGTTGACTTGAAAGTCAAACAGGAAGGCGTTGTCGTCCTCCGCTCCGGCGCCAGGTGTTGAAGTGTAGATCTAGAACGGCTCTGGTGTGGCTGCTTGGGGCTGCTTTTCTAGAATAATTTCTTCAACAGTGGCGGCCTTGACAAGACCCACGGCCGCATCAAGCTCTTCGGCGCAAAGACCAGCCATCCGGGTACTTTCTGCAGCTTTCGGCCATGCATCTTTCGGCCTTTGTGCAGAAGTACCTGGAACGGCCTTCTCTGGTTCCTTTGCTGGTGCTGCGGCTCGGGGGCTTGGCTCTTTCTCCACCTCTGCCTCCTTGAATTGTGTGTCCTTGGGCGGGTTTTTCAACAGGCTGGGGCGAAGGTGGCCGACCATACAGACAAAGTACAAAATCAAGGAAATTTGATACAACAGAAAAAATAAATCTGTGACAAACAAGTCGGATGACTTACCTGGCGAATTCCATATCAAATTATTGTTCTCCCAAGCCAAAAAAACCCCTCCAGACAGATGTTCTTGAGGCTCGGGGGGTCTTCTCCTTTGGGGAAGGAATCTTTTCTTTTGTCTGCTGCACGAGAAGAACTCGGGTCAATTCAAGATAAGAGATTAAAGTAATGTCAGAGTTGTCAGAGTTGAGGATGGGCATACATTCTGGGGAGATGTGTTCAGGGGGGTACTCATAGGTATCTCTGTTTCCCCTTCAGCTTCATCATCAAGCTCATGAGCTTCTGGCAAGGAGGAGTCGGCAGGCTTCTGAGATTGAGATCTGGTTCTCTTCCTCATGTTCGCCTTTTCTTTACGACTTGGGGGCTCTGAGCTTCTTCTGTGAGCCTTTTTAGGCCTGATCCACCCCGATCGGCGTCGCCAGACCGACGCAGCGGAAGATGATCATCTGTCGATGCATCCTCTATGAGTACTTCTTCTTCCTCGTCCGTGTCAGCAGGGCCTTTCCCCCTCTCTGAGTAACCAGCGGGTTGCTTGGGAGGTGAGGAGGAGGGTGGCTGTGGTGACCTGGTCTCCGTCTCCATGATGGGAGGAGGGGCGGAGGCGTACCTCATGCGCAAATTCTAAGACAGATGAGAACAAAATTGTTAGCAAAGTGTTCAGAAATAAGATGGCTTACAACAAAAGTATCCAGAACAAGGTAAAAACTTACATCAGGCAGAGGGCGTTCAGCCTAGTACTCGGGTACTCGGACTGGCAGCTCATTAGCGTCCATGAAGAGGGCTTGGACGCGGAGAGCCACTTCATCAACAGATAATACTTTGGTGGTCATCCGAGTTGGATTGGTGGGCCCGGTGTACTCATAGCCAGCGTGAGCCCGCTTCTAGCAGGGCTGCACGTGACGGCGGATAAACGAGCTGGCGATGCCTACACCGGTCAGCCCTCTTTTCTTCAGGTCGGCGATGAGCTTCAACAACTCAGCGATGCCATTCAGCTCGTTCTCACCCAAGGCTTCATTCCAGTTGTCTTGCAGGTGGGGCAGGTGGCCTGAATGCTTCGTTAGCTTTGGGGGTTGGTTCTCTACATAGAACCACTTATCGTTCCAATCCTTGATGGAATCATTCAACTTGAAGTTGAAGTATTCCTTCTTCATTCCTTAGCGCAACTAAACCCCCGCGCCACCAATCACTTTTCCTTGATTCGGTTTTACCCGGTATAGGAAGCGAAAGAGATTGAAATGGGGATCAATTCCAAGGAAGGCTTCACAGAGGTGGATAAAAATAGAGACTTGGAGGATGGAGTTAGGGTTGAGATGCACTAGCTCTAATCCATAGAAAGAAAGCAGGCCGTGGAGGAAATCATGAACAGGAACGACGAATCTGCGCTCATAAAAGGGGGTGAAGACAACAACTTCATCAATTTCATCAAAGGGCCGGGGCTTACCGGCATCAGTCCTCCAAAATGAGATAGATTTGTCCAAGAGATAGCCCTGATTGAACAATTGCTGCACCATCTCTCCATTAGCCTTGGACGGTTTCCAGACTATTGCGGCGGCGGGCGCAGTCTTGAACACAGGCACTCCCGTGATGGGAATTTTAGGCTCCTTCTTGCTCGAGGAGCCTTTCTTCACCATCTTGCTTCTTGGGGATCTTCTCGTGCAAGTGCAGATCACCAAGTGTGGCTAGAGCGGATTGAAGGGCGAGCGCGAGTGTGGGAGATTCGATTTTGGAGAATGATGGCTGGAGTAGATGTGAATACGAAGCGGTTCCTTTGTTTTTATTAACGAAAGGGTAACCCTAGGCGTATTCGAAAGAATACGTTTTTACAAGTACAAAGGCAGTTATGTGCTCGCGGTATTTGCCAGATGTAAAACTGTGCGATTGATTCCAAAAAGTGGGTTAGTTTCTGTGCGGAGGCACTGCCACGCTAGGGGGCTGACGCTCATTGGGATAATTTTTTTCGAATCAAAGAATATTTATTTCCTCAAAATCCTTTAAGCTAATTGGCATTACACTTTAAGCTTGGGGCTGAGGGGAAATAATATATTTCTTTTGGAAAACATTTTTTCATTGAAGACCCTGGAATTGTTTTAATCCTTGAAAACATTTCTAGGCTCGGTGGCTGACCCATAATGGGTCCATCTTTTTTCGAAAGCTGGACACCATTATATTAAATGGGAAATTTTTTGCATCATCTTTAATTTAAAAATCAAAGCTCGGGGGCTGATTGCAAAAGTAATCGGCAAAGAGCACATCATGTTCACTACTGAGGTGTTCAACAAAGGCGCAAGATGGTGAGGAAACAACTCTGCTAATGCTAAGTTTGTTGAGAAACAACTCGGCGAACATGAAGACATGAAGACGATTGGGGGCTTGACGGACCAAGATCCATGGGAGTCGTTATGGGCTGTAGGCCCACGAGAAGATTGGGCCGCCAACTCTGACAGATACAAGGAAGAGACGTACAGGTTAAGGAAACTAGTCGGCTACTAAGAAACCACCCGGTCTATTCAAGTTAGGACGTTATGTTTAGTATCCAACTTGGAATCTGTATTATTAGCCTTGTAGACCCTGTCTCCCGAGTATATAAGGTGAGGTAGAGACCCCTTGTAAAATCGTAATCATCAATACGAAGCGATCCACCAAACAAGACGTAGGGTATTACGCTCTCCGTCGAGGCGGCCCGAACCTGTCTAAATTGTGTCGTGTTCACCATCGTGCTTCTGGTTCCGGCGAGGCCCTTGCGAACAACTAGACTACTTTGGGAAACCCCACAGTAGGCTAGCCAGTATAAAAAACCGACAGCTATCTACTTCTCATCCCTATCTCGAAGATATCTCAAGCAAACGACGACTAAGGCCTACATGCATAGAGGGAACAACTACTGAAGCTTCCAGAAGACTTGGGGAGAAATACGGGCCCGAGGCGGCCAGGGAGGAAGCCGGCCCATCTTTCTCCCCAAGTCTCCCCTCTGGGCCGGTCGGCCCAGCCCTTTCCTGTGGCGCCTCGGCCTCCCCTTTGACCTAGGTTTCCCAGGGCTATAAATAGTTCCGATGCCATTCGTCACGCATCAACTCATTCTCCATTCGACGCCGAGGGGTAGAGAAGCTAGAGGGACACCTTTCAGAGAGCCGAGGGTCGTGCTAGTTGTCTAGGGTTCTTCCCTAGCGGACGTGGGAACTCTGCGAGGAAGACCATGTCAAAGTTCTGGAGCTAGGATCATCAAGATCAAGGTAGGATCGCGGTGGTGATCTTGTGATGGACAATCATTCATGGTGAAATTATTTGTGTTTCCGAATCTTTAGCGATCAGGTGCCTGTTTCTATGATTTCGTTCTTTCTTGGTTATGCTTCTTCTTCAATCTATTTTCGAGATAGATTGCTTGGGGTGTTCTTGTAGCCATGGTGGCTAGGGGTTCATGCCAGATTGTTGACGGTCCTTAAGCGCCACTTTTGACCATCAATTGTTACAGGGAATATGTAAAATATAAACATCACACATAGTGATAGGGCTTATTACTGACAAATTTTATGAGTGATGGTATTTTACATTGTTATGCAGGAAATGACACCATGAGCATTAGATGGGATATGAAAATATCATTATCACAAACTACATCAAAATCTCTTTTGGAGCACACCATTGCAAAGAGCTCGTCGAGACAATTCCGATGGATATATTATTCGTATTATTTGGAGATTGGATGAATAAACTAGAGAAATTACAAATAATATGCAGCTGTTGACCTCATTAGGGCCAAGCGGGGCCCAGCCGACCAGCCAGCAGCGGCCCAGGCGGCCGGCTCAGCAGCCAGGCAGGCCAGCTGGCTAGGCCCTGTGCTCGACCCAGTCACCAAGCGTTGTGGCAGGCGGCCCACAGAGCGTGCACACGCGCCTGTGCGTGAAAGCACTCGCGGGGGAGGAGCGGCCGGGGGGCCCACGTGGCAAGCAAGGATAGGCTAGGTGGCGGTTTTGCGGGACGAGGCGCGCAGGAGGGCAGTCTGCAGGTGGTTTTGCATGAGGACCAGCCGATTTGTTCCACCGCCTTGCGTAGAGGAGATCCAGGCCCGGTTTTTGACCGGTTCACATGCCTAGGGTCCAGTTTTCCATCGGCTCGGCCCCACCGTGTGGTTTTCTGTTGTATGACGGTAGAGGCGCAATTCTTTGGCAAGCACCGACATCTAATGTCGGTTCTGCACCAGGTGGCATGAGGAGAGTAATTTGGGGGAGAATATTCCTTTTAGATCCAATGAGCATCTCCACTCCCCCAAGTCACCTCTGCACTATAAATAGAGGTCTTCACTCCCTCATTCAACACACAGAGAAGCAAAGCTCAAAGCGAATATCCAATGTGGTGGTTAGGGATAGGTGAGGGGTGAGGCAAGAGTCTGGGAGAAGCCGGAATGTCAGCTTCCTCTCTACTTCTTGTACTTCGGTGGGTGCGCTCTCTTCGAGTACATCCGGGTCTGCGTAGGTAATTCTGGCATTACTATGATTGAATAAAGTTCATCTTTATTATATTCTGCTTGTGGGCTCCTTGCTGTGATAAGTGTCCTAGTCGTCATGAAACTAGGATAGTGTTCAATAGAGTAGACATGGTGTCTGGTCTTGCGAATACCTTGGAGTGCGCTTAGTGCTACGGATTTGTAGTGGTAGCCCCAGGTGGTGACAGCCCTGATGGCCTATTTAGTCCACCACGTGAGTAGCACTAGAGTATAGTAGGACCATTGCTTGGCTTGCCTAGTCCCCTTCTCATCCCTTTCTGAGGCTAGGACGGTTGGGCATCCCCAAGCAAGCAATATAATATGAGTTTGACCTTTCCTTTTGTTATCCGGAACCCTGAGCTACCCTCTCTATCCTCTGTATTTGTATTTTTTCTCTTGTCCTTGTTCGTTCTTAACTCTTCACTTGTACACACACGTTCCCTGTGGATTTGATACCCTGGAATACTCTCGGGTGAAAGCTACATCGATATCCATACGCTTGTAGATTTATCTAATGGTCGTATAAAATGCCAACGGATCTACCAAGTGGTTTGACACGTTCACTTACAAACATGCCCTTAAGTTACCCACGCCGATAGGGAGCGTCGTGACAGAGTGTGATCCCGTGTAAGGTGGGGCTTTCAGGAGTTTGACCGGAGGTCATGATTTAAAGATACTTCTTATCGAGATTCACATCTATCTTACTTCACTTTATTTGGCTCGGAGCTACAACATAACCATGATCTAGGCGAACTTCGCCGCCTCGCCTGGCAAGGGAACCACTATAGGCGGGGGCATCCGCCTCACCCGACCCACGCCGGGTACGGGCCCACCGGCCTCCCTTTCGCCCTGACTGACCCCCTCGGGGTCAACGACCCATCATGACCCAAGGGCTGAGCCCGTCGGACGTAACAGGCCCGGGATATGATAGGACGCTGCATGCATTAAACGCTGAGGTGGGCGTCGCACGCCTAACGCGCCAGTCCATCCAGCCTAAAACTAATGATGGCTGGTTGGCATGCTCAGCACCTGCCTCGTCATAAACAGGTGACGGGACGTTGCCTAGCACACGTTCAGCCCTAAGCAAGGGCCAGGACACTGACAGCCCTGGCTTACACTCCATCCTAGCTCGATCATCATTTTGCTGATGAAGCCCTGGCGCACGATGTAGAAATGTCAAATATCACTGACGCGCCTATAGGATGCTCGTCATGAGTACTCTCCATGGTCCCCAAGACAGACAGGACACGACAAGCGGAGAAGCGGAGGCTTGTCCGACCCCTAGGGCCTTTTTCTTTTCTCCCCCTCGGGATTTTTTTCCTTTTTATCCGGCTATGTATTCGACCCGGCCCTTTCCCTTGAACTATAAAAGGGAAAGGAGGGCCATCCTTGCCGGGGGATTGCAATTCACCCACTCCATTCAACACACCCTCATACGCACACATGCTCACAGAGACTTGGGAGCCCCTCCCTCTTTCGACCGCTTGTAACCCCTACTTCGAGCAACGCGAGTAACACGAGCAGCATCGAACTAGAAGTTGGGCATTCATGCCCGAACCAGTATAATTCCTTGTGTCCTCTCGCGAACCATCCGGGCCTTAGCACGCAATCCATGAAATTTCACTAGTTGGCCATTTCCGACGCCGACAGTTGGCGCGCCAGGTAAGGTCCTTTGCATGTTCGACGATCTTCTCCAGGTTTCGGATGGCCAGTGACGGTTCGAGCTGGACTCCTGGGATTCACGTGTGTTTCGGAAGCCTGGATTTCATCACCACCGATGGCGGCGCGTTGGAGCAAGTCACCGTCGCCGCCCCAGCCAACGGCACCGACACCGGTGTCGCGGAGGCCGTAGAGGCCCTCACGAGCGTTCGACTGAGTGCCCCAGAGTCCCACGAGTTCCCCGCGAGCTCTGACGGAGGGGACCTTTGGAGGCGGCTCAACACGTTCCTGGGACCACGGCCGTCCCAGGAAAAACGCGCGCTACATGATGTTCGCCCTGGCGAACGTCACGACCCAGCTCGCGGGAGGCGCGCCACTTTCTCTGGGCACGCTGATTCCTGCTCCACCTTATGTGGTGCCCTTCGGCTTGCGCAACGCAGGAGAAACGGTCTCCCGCTGGTTGGTCAGCGACATGCGCCAGACCCCCGTGGACAATGAGTTCATGGGGGTGATCGACCATGCCTCGGAGTCGGTCCTCGACTTGCTTGACGACAGTTCATCGGAAGCGTCCGAGACAGAGCTGATTACTGAGAGCCATCATCCATCCCGTGAGTGTTTTATGGCAGACACTCCCGACAGGGCGCTAGGAGAGGCGAGCGACGATGATTCCAGCCAGCCGTCGGCACGCGGTGCTACGGCTAACGCCGCCGCGGTTGGTGCCGTTGTGGCCGACCCCGTCGTGGCCAACGCTGCTGCCACAAGCGCGGCGAGGGCTGCGATTGAACCACCACAGTGCCCCCGCCCCGATCTGGTGCAGGCGCGAAGGCGGGAGCTCCAGGAGGCCCAACGCCGACTGGAGCTGGAATGCGCGCGCATGGAGCAGGAGCTGGTTCGCGTCGAGCACGAGCGCGTACGCATGGATCAGGAGCAAGCACGCATCGAGTGTGAGCTCCAACAGTGTGATGCTGGTGCACCGGTGCGCGGGCGTGCTCGTGACGTTCAACGGCAAATCATAACCGACGATAGAGGGCTGCCCCATTTCGCAAGAGCAAGCCAGAACATCGCGGCCACCGCGGCGCTCTTGTGGGGACTCCCTGACCCCGTCACGCCAGAAGCCTGGAGAGCTCAACGCGAGGTGGGCGAGCTCCTCAAGCGAGCAGCGGCGCAGCAGGCCGAGAGCTCGCAGTCCCGACGACGCGACTCTCAGGCCAGCCAGCGTCGCGCCACGAGACAACCACCCCGCAACTGCGGCGACCACGCCCCACAAAATATGAAGTTCATTAGCCGCGTCCAGGTCCTAACGCACGGCCGGAGGCCCCCATCCAGGGACGTCTCGGCCTGGTCCGCGACACCCGCAACATACTGAACGCACGCCATCGCCAACCGGTCGAGGGCGATGGAGAACCTCCGCGCGGGCGCGCTCCGCGCCGCGGAGGATGATACGACGACGACGTTGAGGGATGGAGCCCGAGCCTGGATGCACCGGGACCTCGCGCCTTCAGTTCCCAGATTAGGAATGCTCTGTGTCCTCCGCGGTTCTGACCCCCGACAAACTGGCCTAAGTATGCGAGGGAAACCAATCCGGAGCTCTGGCTCGAGGACTGCCGACTCGCGTGCCGGGCCAGGGGGCAGATGACGACAACTTCGTCATCTGACACCTGCCACTGTACCTGACCGATTCGGCCAGGGCGTGGCTCGAGCATCTCCCTGCGGGCCAGATCCAAAACTGGACCGGCCTCCGGGAGATCTTCGTCGGGAACTTCCAGGCGACTTACACTCGCCCGGGAAAACCTTGGGACCTCAAGAACTGCTGACAAAAGCAGGAGGGAAACTCTCCGGGAGTACATCCGATGCTTTTCCCGGCAGTGCAATGAGCTGCCCAACCTCACTGATTCTGATGTGATCAGCGCATTCTTGTCGGGAACAACTTGCAAGTCAGTTGTCCATAAGCTTGGGCGCAAGAGCCCTCGCACGGCGAAAGATCTTCTCGACATAGCAACGAGTCACGCCTCCGGTGAGGAGGCGATCGGGGTGATCTTTTACCATCCCATGAGGGGAAGGGCAAGTGCGTCAAGGAGGTGGACGAGGGTCCTTCTGACCGCCCGAGCAAGAAGAAGAAGAAGAAGAAGAAGATAAGGTGCGGTGACAGGATTCTGACGCCGCCACGGTGGCGGCAGCTGAACGGAAGCCGAGGGTTAAACCTCCGATGGGGGAGATGACCGACCATTTCTAGAAGATGTGGAACGGACCTTGTCCAAACCACGAGTACCCCGTGAGGCACCTTTACAAGGAGTGTTCCCTCATGAAGAAATTCATGGCCCGGGATACCCGGAGGGGGGAGCCAAGGAAGCGGAAGCCCGACCCGACCCCCAAGGGACCCGAGGGGGCAGAAGACATAGAGGTCGACCCGTACCCTGAGCCCGACGGATGCCTAATGATCTTCGGCGGCACTGAGGCCTCTGTCAGCAAGGGTCAGGCGAAGGCGGAACGCCGCAAGGTGTTCGCTGCTGAGCCGGCCACGCCAATCGTCCTCCGTTGGTCGGAGGCGGCCATCACCTTTGACCGCGATGACCATCCACAGTACGTTCCCAGGCCAGGAAAGTACCCGCTTGTGGTCGACCCGATCATTGGCCGCAAGCGGCTCACCAAGATACTGATGGACGGCGGGAGCAGATGCAACATCCTCTACGTCGATACTCTCGACGCGATGGGCATTGACCGGGCGCGCATCCGTCCAACCGGGGTGCCCTTTCACGGGGTTGTTCCTGGCAAGCAGGCCGTTCCCCTCGGTCAGATTGACCTGCCTGTTACGTTTGGGACTCTCATCCAATTTCAGGATGGAGACTCTCACGTTCGAGGTAGTGGGATTCCACGGGTCCTACCACGCTATTTTGGGTCGGCCATGTTACGTGAAGTTCATGGCCGTCCCCAACTACACCTACCTGAAGCTCAAGATGCCTAGGCCTAAGAGGGTGATCACTGTGGGCTCATCCTTCTAGCGCGCCTATCAGTGTGAAGCCGAAAGCTGCGAACTGGCCTCGGCGACCATCGCCTCCACTGAAGAGCTCGGACCGATCCGAGCCCGTCTGGTGGAGGAGGCTCCGGACTCCAACCGTGGCACGGTGTCTTTCCAGCCGATGGAGGACACCAAGGAGGTACAGCTCGACCCGTTCAACGCCAAGGACAAGGTGGCTCGGATCGGGACCAAGCTGTCCCCCAAATAGGAAAGTGCGCTCGTCGACTTCCTCCGCGTGAATATTGATGTTTTCACGTGAAAACCCTCAGACATGCCAGGCATCCCGAGGGAGGTCGCCGAGCACTCCATAGATATTCGGCCTGGCTCCAAGCCGGTGAAGCAACGCCTACGCCGCTTCGATGACGAGAAGCGCAAGGCTATCGGCGAGGAGATCGTGAAGCTTTTGGCTACTGGATTCATCAAGGAGGTGTACCACCCCGAGTGGTTAGCCAATCCTGTTCTTGTATGAAAAAAGAAAGGGAAATGGAGAATGTGTGTTGACTATATGGGTCTTAACAAAGCGTGCCCTAAGGATTCGTTTTCCTTGCCACGCATTGACCAGATTGTTGACTTGACCTCGGATGCGAAGCCCTTTGCTTCCTTGATGCGTATTCCGTAATGAAAGAGTTCGACCAGCTCGTGACTTCTTTCATCACCCCATTCGGCTCGTACTGTTACGTGACAATGCAGTTCGGACTTAAAAACACCGGGGCAACATATCAACGAAGTATGCTCAGGTGTTTCGATGACCTCATCGGGCAAACCGTAGAGGCATATGTGGACGACATCGTAGTCATGTCCAAATAGGACAACCAACTCGTGGCCGACCTTCAAAAGACGTTCGATAAACTCCGAGCGAATGGAGTCAAGCTCAACCCCAAAAAATGCATGTTCGGGGTGCCAAGAGGGATGCTACTTGGCTTCATTGTGTCCCAACGAGGGATCGAGGCCAACCCGGAGAAGATCGTGGCCATCGACAGGATGGGCCCGGTCCAGAATTTGAAGAGAGTACAGCGGGTCACGTTGTGCATCGCCGCACTGAGCCGATTCGTTTTGAGGCTCGACGAGCGAGTCCTCCCACTGTACCACCTACTCAAAAAATCCGAGCGATTCACATGGACTCAAGAAGCCCAAGAAGCTCTTACACAGATCAAGGTAGTCCTAATGAAGGCACCAATACTAGTCTCGCTGACCCCAGGGGAACCCCTCCTACTCTACATCATGGCAACAACGCACGTCGTGACTGCAGCCCTTGTTGTAGAACGGGGGAAAGAAGGACACATCCTCAAGGTCCAGCGCCCGGTGTACTTCATCAGCTAGGTACTCAGCAATACGAAAACACGATACCCGCAGATTCAGAAGCTGCTATACACCGTCCTGATCGCCAAGAGGAAACTGCGCCATTACTTCGACTCGCACCTAGTTGCGGTCGTAAGCTCATTCCCCCTTGGAGAAATCATCAACAACCCCGACTCCACCGGTTGGATTGCCAAATGGGTGCTTGAATTGATGGGTTAGGGGATCACGTACTCCCCCAGAACTGCCATCAAATCCTAGGTCCTGGCCGACTTCGTCGCCGAATGGACGGAGACCCAACTGCCGCCAGAGTTGGTCAATTAGGAGTACTGGATCATGTACTTTGACGGATCGCTGGTCAGGACAGGAGCAGGGGTCGGGCTAGTCTTTGTCTCCCCACAGGGAGTCCGAATGAGGTACATAGTTCGCCTCCATTTTCCGGCATCAAACAATGTGGTCGAGTATGAAGCACTCATCAATGGCTTGAAAATCGCAATCGAGCTAGGAATTCGACGCCTCGAGATAAGAGGTGATTCCCAGCTCGTAGTCGACCAGGTCATGAAAGAGTCAAGCTGCGAAAGCGAGACTATGGCCGCATATTGCCGAGAAGTCCGGAAGCTCGAGGAAAAATTTGATGGCCTCGAGCTTAGGCACATCAAACGGTGATTTAACGAAGCCACCAACGAGTTGGCCAAAAAGGCATCAGGGCGGGAACCAGTCCCAACCGGTGTCTTTGCTAGCGACCAGCAAAACCCATCGGTCAGCACCCCGGGCCCGAATTGATGAATGCGGCGCAGCCCACCCAGGACTTCACGCCCACCCAGGGCTCGAGGGCTAGCAGTGCCCCGACCCCGATTACCACCGAGGTTATGGAAACCGGTGGCTCGACGGATGCCGTCGACCCGCCAGACCAAGCCTTAGCCGACTTGTTGACTCTGGCAATGGCCACTCTAACCCAGGATGAAGCCACCGAGGCCGACCCCGTGGATTGTAGATGACCCTTCCATGATTACCTCATAAGGGACAAGCTCCCAGAGGAAAAGGCCGAGGCCCGACGCATCGCGCGTCATGCCAAATGCTATGCAATTGTGGAGGCAGAGCTTTATAGAAAAAGCCACACAAAAGTCCTCCAACGTTGCATCACCTTTGAACAGGGGAAAGAGCTACTCGCAGACATACATGGAGGGACATGTGGCCATCATGCCGCACCGCGCAACCTCGTTGGAAATGTGTTCCGACAAGGCTTCTATTGGCCAATAGCACTGCGAGATGCCATAGAAATAGTGTGCACCTGCGAAGGGTGCCAATTCTATGGAAGACAAACCCACCTCCCAGCTCAGGCCCTCCAAACCATCCCCATCACGTGGCCGTTCACGGTCTGGGGTTGGACATGGTTGGGCCCCTCAAGAAGGCACCCAGGGACTTCACCCACTTGCTGGCCACCATCGACAAATTCAGCAAGTGAATTGAGGTTCGTCCGATTACGCAAATCAAGTCTGAGGAAGCGGTCAAATTCTTCCTCGACATTGTCCACCGCTTTGGAGTCCCAAATTCCATCATCACGGATAATGGTACGCAATTCACCGGAAAGAAATTTCTCCGATTTTGCGACGAATACCATATCCGAGTTGATTGGGCGGCCGTAGCGCACCCCCGCACGAACGGGCAGGTTGAGCGCGCGAACGGCATGATCCTTCAAGGTCTCAAACCTCGAATCTTCGAGCGACTGAAAAAGTTCGGCGGCCGATGGGTCGAAGAACTACCCGCGGTGGTCTGGAGTTTGAGGATGACGCCCAGCCAGGCAACAGGATTCACTCCATTTTTCATGGTATACGGCTCAGAGGCCATTCTCTCGACCGACCTTGACTATGGGTCGCCAAGAGTCCGTGCCTACGACGAGGCCGGTAATCAATACTCACGGGAGGATGTCACTGACCAGCTATAAGAGGCTCGGGAGATTGCACTAGCTCATTCCGCCAAATACCAACAAGCACTACGGCGGTACCATGGCCGACCGGTGCGGGAACGACCATTCCAGGTCGGAGATTTGGTTCTACGGCTTGTCCAAAGCAACAAGGATCGCCACAAGCTCTCGTCCCCATGGGAAGGCCTGTACATCATCTCCCAAATCATCCAACCCGGCTCATACAAGCTGCAGAACGCCGATGGCGAAGAGTACACCAACGCTTGGAACATCGAACAGCTACGTCGCTTCTACCCTTAAAAACTCCTTGTCAATATCGTACATACTTTTCACACGGCCCCGTTTGCTCAATAGCAACCCCCGACCCCATTACACGGGGTCGGCGGTCGCTCGAGGGCTAGCTAGTGTCCCCTGGGACACTGGATCCTGTCAGCACCTGATTTCTCTCACGCTGTGTGTGTTGGTGAGGGCAAACCGAGGAAAGAGTGGGATAAGAAGGGTTGGTCGGACTGCGGAGAGTAAAAGGCCGCGAAGGCAACGACTCAGACACTCACCAACCGCACCAAGCCCGCTTTACCTCGCGGAAGGCCCCAACAAAAACACATAGAGCCTGTTCGGCTGGTCCGATGAACAGTGCTCGGCTGGCTTCTTTTGGCTTATTTCCTCTCACACAATACTATTCATTCTACCAGCCGAGCACTATTCATTCTACCAGCCGAACAGGCTCATAATCAAAAAAGAACTTGGGGGCTGACACACACACGATTATAAACTTAACGCGATAAAACTAAATTCGGCCGACTCGGGGACACATCCCGCTCGGCCGCAAGTCTAAATACAAAAACGAGCCCAAGGGCTCGGAACAGTTTGGATATATAAAAAAGAAACAAACTAACTAGAGGGTCCATGGACCGCTCTCCTTCTGTGTCGATGCAGCCAGGGTCAAAGCCAGCGAGGCCACCTCTTCCTCCAGCGACCACACCTCGTCTAAGGTGGTGCCCAGTGCGAAGCCCTCCGCAAGGAATTCCAGTCCAATCTGGTCGTAGTGCGAGCGAGCCACGGCGAAAGTCCGCCGCACACCAAGGAAGAGCCCGTCCGCCCCCAGGGCTCGCGCCTGGGTCGGGATCCGGGAGATTAGGGTTGGCAGCGAGCTTGACCCCACCTCCGCCCTCATCCTGAGGTCACCAAGCACGGCGGAAGCGGCGCGAAGAGCGGCATGCTCATCAGCCTCCAGCCTCAGTGTGGCCTCGAGTTGCCGCTGCTAGGTCTGGAGGTGGGCGATCGTCGCCTGATCCCCCATGGCCGCGGTTGCCAGCTCGGCGGTAACGCCTTCGGCTTCAATCCGGGCGCCCCTCTCGACCTCCAAGGCCGCACGAGCGCCTGTCAGGTTGTGGTCCCGAATGCCGACGAGCCGAAGAGCGTCATCCTGACTCGCCCGAGCCTCCGCGAGCTCCTCGCGCGCCTGCTGCAAGGCATTCGCGGCTTGGTCCCGCTCGGCACGGAGACGGTCGTGCTCGTCCTGAAGCTGACGGCACTCCGCGTCTCGAGTGGCCGACTCGAAAGCCCACGACGTGAGCGCATCCCTCTTCTTCTGCTCAACGTCCTCGGTGTGCTCGCGCGCCTCCTGAGCACGTGCATGGGCGGAATCGACTTCTTGGCAAGCGGCAGCTAGCTGTGCCACGAGCGCCTCTCGGGCCCGCTTGTGAATGGCATTGATCTCTCGCCGGATGGTGGCGACCTGCTCCTCTGATACCGCCCGAGCCTGAGTACGCACTTCCTCAGCCTCACGCCAGGCGGCGGCCAACTGGGCCACCAGCACTTCGCGCTTCGCCCTCTCGGCGGCCGATCGGTCCCAGATGTCCTTCTCCCGCCGAAGGAAGACAGACTTATCGCGGCTGCGGCTCATCAGGGACTGCAAAATAAGGGAAAGGATTAAGACGCGTCCCCTCTCGAGAAAAAAACCAAAAACACGGAGGGATGGAAAAAACTCACCTCGCCGGCAGGGACAACCACGCTTTGGAGCGTGTTCAACGCAGCGTGCAGGGCCCCGACCACCGAGTGGACCCTGACCTCGATTTGCCGGCAGTCGTTCTGTCGGATGTTTGGACCCGGCAGTCCACACAGGGTAGCCTACGTGGTTGATTTGTTGAGGGACAGATCGAGGATCAGAAGCCGATGGTAACACAAGACGCAAGGATTGAACAGGTTCGGGCCGTCGAGATGACGTAATACCCTACGTCCTGTGTTGGGGGTGATTGTATTGCTGTGTATGAAGTTCCTGGAAGGATCTCCGTAGTTGGGTTCTGTCCTAGGGTTGTATGATCGTGGGTTGTAGATGGTAATTGTTGTTCTGGAGGGGGGTCTCAAGGCGCCTTATATAGTCCGGCTGCCTTGAGTTACAAGTCGGCTAGAGATTGTAACCTACCCGAAATACAAGGATTCGATCCTATAACGATTACAGATATCTTTCCCTATAATTCCGGCTAGTTTATCTTGATCTCCGAGCTTCTTGCGGGATACGCCGTCTTCTTTCTTGCCGCGCGCGCCGTCGCGCCCATCCGGTTCGCCCGACTGGTGGGCCTCCCGACTGGTGGGCCACCCAGTCCGACAAACCGGTCCAGTTGCACTCGGATTGGGCCGCCCCTTGCTGGTTGGGCCAATCCGCCTTCTGGGTACCCCTGGGGGTCTACCCCCGACAAGCCCCCGAGTAGTACGTGGTTGAGAGACAAGTCGGCGAGGTCGTGCTGTCCGATGAGCGTCGAGCCTGCTGCAGTTGGAAGCGAAACCGTGTGATACTGGAGAGAAAAGAGCCGTCTTCCAACGGATGCGCCGCGAGGTGCGTCCGTTGGCCGTAGCCCCCGAGCCTTGAAGTGATTCCGAAGGAATCGGTCCAAGGGTTAGTAGCCTTCTTCTGAGGTCACCGAATGATCAACGGATGCGCCGCGAGGTGCGTCCGTTGGCCGTAGCCCCCGAGCCTTGAAGCGATTCCGAAGGAATCGGTCCAAGGGTTAGTCAAGGAGCATCTGGCTAAATCATCCGGCGTTAATTTCGGCGTCCAGTCCCCGAGCGTGAGGACCGGCGGAGTCCCGTGGGACACGCCGACAGTCACCCAGCGCCCAGCCCCTGAGCACGAGGGCTGAGCATGCTGAGTGGTCGTCCCGGCGCCAGCCCCCGAGCGTGAGGGCTGAGCACGCAGAGTAGTCGTCCCGGCGCCAGCCCCCGAGCGTGAGGGCTGAGCACGCCGAGTGGTCGTCCCGGCGCCAGCCCCCGAGCGTGAGGGCTGAGCACGCCGAGTAGTCGTCCCGGCGCCAGCCCCCGAGCGTGAGGGCCGAGCACGCCGAGTGGTCGTCAGTACCCTGCAACAAAGTAAAAATTCGAGGAGAAAGCATTCGGCGATATAAATATTAATGAACTCCGCTTCTTGCTTTTAAGTCTTTTAATTTCCCCGGGCAGTTAGCCTGTTACGTTTATGCACCTGATCCCCGATAGCCGTAGTCCATAGCGCAGGGAGCTGGGCCGCGTGCACGCGTAGGAGGGTAGGCGTACGGAAGAGCCGAGGTTTCACGGATTAAGGCGTGTGCTCCCCGAGTACTTTAGCAACTTGTTTTAAAGCTTGCGGAATCGACAAAGTCAACCAATTGAAACTTATCTTGGCGAAAGGTTCGGGTCCCGGAGGATTCCTTTTCTGTAGGGTATGCCAAGGAGAGGCAGGCAAGGCGGCGTCGTATTCGTGATGCGGCGTCAGGAATAGAATTCCCGTGATCGCACAGGGCGCTCCCGTGGTTGAGTGGAGCCAAAGGAGATAAGGGTGACCTGTGCATTTCAGGCTGGAGGAGAGACGCGTGGCGCGGAATCCGCACTCGTCATCGTGGAGAAAATCTTCCGTCCTCCGGCGACCAGGGGCTATAAATACCCGTCGGGGAGCCTGAGCTGCTACCCAAGAGCGAATAGATATAGGATCCTTGCAGTCAATATGCCGGAGGCTTATTGCTGGGTTCATCCACCGGGGAAAGTTCATGGAGTCATCTTGGCACGGTGCTAGAAGAGTGCTTGCGAGGGTCCTGAGGCGTTGATCGGCGTGTAGATGCTGCCCCGTTCACCCCCGCATTCCCATGTGATGAGGGCCATGCGGGGTGAAATGCTTTGTAGAGCAAAGGATAGCCGAAGGCATCTGTCATCAACCCTCCACCGGTGCTGTCCCGTCGACGGCTGCAGTGGTGCTACAAGAGAGCTTGCGAGGAGCTCATGTGAACCAAGCTTGCTCCGGATGTAGCACTAGGCGCAGGGACGAGTGCCCCAGGCCGTCATCTTGGCGGCTGATGTGTTTGATGTTTGTAACCGGCGTAAGTCCGGCTCCGTTGTAACTGCATTTCCTGCAGAAGGATTCCATTGCCTGTCGCAATTTGTTCGCAGCGTCAGTTCCCGAGCGTTTCGGGGCTGATCGAGCCCGAATGGCACGCTGCTTTTGATATGGCGCCAGCCCCCGAGTCCGAGTGCCGGTCGAACCTTAGCGGTACGCCTTCAGTTCTGCAGTGTTGGCCTCCGAGTGGTTCGGAGCCAATCGAGCCCGAGAGGCACACTGACTTAATCGTGGCGCCAGCCCCGAGCGTGGGAGCTGTTCGAGCCTTAGCGGCGCACCACTGGGTTTGCAGTGTTGGCCCCCGAGTGGTTCGGGGCCAATCGAGCCCGAGAGGCACACTGGCTTGATCGTGGCGCCAGCCCCCGAGCATGGGAGCTGTTCGAGCCTTAGCGGCACACCACTGGGTTTGCAGTGTTGGCTCCCGAGTGGTTCGGGGCCAATCGAGCCCGAGAGGCACACTGGCTTGATCGTGGCGCCAGCCCCCGAGCGTGGGAGCTGTTCGAGCCTTAGCGGCACACCACTGGGTTTGCAGTGTTGGCTCCCGAGTGGTTCGGGACCAATCGAGCCCGAGAGGCACACTGGCTTGATCGTGGCGCCAGCCCCCGAGCGTGGGAGCTGTTCGAGCCTTAGCGGCACGCCGACTGCTTTGTCTTGCTCGAGTGCTCTGGAGCCGTTTTTTACCGTTGACGCCT
>CM014274.1:60183478-60202432 GCA_004135705.1 Alloteropsis semialata
ACCTCCGTCCTCGGGCATAGGAGGCCCCGCTCCACCAAGCGATTGAGGTGAGCCTCAACCACCGACGAACGTGTCCATGACCCCATTGCAGGTGCGAGCTTGGGGGCGAAGCGCAGCGGCAGCGGCGATGAGACGGAAAGTTGCCGCAGCTAGGGCAAGAGGAGCAGGCGTTGCGCGTGAGTAGATTAGAAGCGAGGCACGGGAGGAAGCGTGAAAGAGAAGGGGAACTGGGCCCTCCCCCCGTATTTATGAGGGCGGGGACGAGACGTGCCCAGGAAACATGCTGCGTCTCCCTGCCCACGTCTCCTCGCTCCTTGTACCACGACCCGACGCAATAAACTCCCACGACGGCCCGTTTTCGGACGACCGAGCAGGCCCAAAAGGTAAGAAACCTTCTGGCAAGGGCGGCCCGACCGAGGCCCAAAAACTGCCCAGGAGTTCTAAGGCCGGCCCACGAAGGGTTCGAAGGCCGCTCCCGAGCATCACCCGAGTAAGGGGCAGGAAAGGGTGGGCCCACTAGCGGCCAGTACCCTGGTGCACGAGCACTGGGCACCCCGACCCGCGTTCGAGCCCAGAGGCGCCTGACCCCATGTATCTTACCGCAAAGAGGCAACGAGCCCTCGTGACCGGTCGAACAGTCGCGGGAACTAAGCGGGTTGGACGCCGGGGATTTTTTGAGGTTGATCACAAGCTGATCCGATGACTCCCCCTCGAAGGGGCGTTAGGCCTCACTCGAACCTACCCATTTGGAGCTCAATGAGAGCCGTGCTTCGGCCTGCGTGGCAAAGTGCGAGGCATCTCTTACCCTCCAACCGATCGCAAGGAAAGCATGAGGGAAAAACGCAAACAAGACGAAACGATCCCCCATCCGGACACTGGTCTCGGGATACACACGGAGGACGAAATTGCAAATAAGAGACCAACAGCGCGGTCGCAGAACACACAAACAAAAACATTTTTCATTCATAAACAAATATAAAGCACATATGGCACGCGGCCATGGAGGGGTACAAACGGGAATCATGAAATCATTTGTCACAGGTGGCTGTTCGAGCAACTGTTGATGCCATCGGTTCGTCAGGTTGCACGGATCAAGTTATCCCCCTCGATCCTACTGAGAAGATTTGGCAAGCCCCCGCGTCATCTTGGTATCAGAGCTACGGTTTACTTGGTAGGATCTTTACCCCCTTTGTTTTTCTGTCCTAAATCAAAAATACCAAAAATTTCCACTACCCATAACCCGATCTGAAATTTCAGTGAGTTTGGTTAAGTTTTAGTCCAATAGATCGAGTTTGGTTGCTGAATCCTTGTGTTTCCCCTTTCTTTCCGCCTCTGATTTGTGTTTTTCTCCCTTGTTCCCCATCCATATTTGTTTCCCCCTTCCGTTCATGTGTTCTTGTTCTGGTTGAAGTCATCCCGAAATCTATTTCGTGTCCATATCTGAAGTTTGAGCACAGTGTGCCAAAACAAGCATAACTTTTACATCTAAAATCTGTTTTGAGTGCTCTTGTACTTGTTGGAAAGCTTATTTGAAGACGCATCTTTTATCTTCATATCTGTTTAAGTGAATCAGTCACCTCCGTGCAGTTTTAGATCCATGAAGGTTCAGCGTGTTTTGTTGCAGAGTTTGTCCCTGTTTCAAAGAGACTAGTTATTTGCTGCTCATGAGCTATGTACTTTGCTTAATCTGAGCAATAGCAATAGTTTGTGGACAACTTGGTGTGCTGATCATAGTAGATAAAAAAAGAGAAGCAAACAAAAAGAAAGAAAGAAAGAACAAGTGCTGAGATCACCACATTGGTTGTTGGGTCTAACTGATAGTATTAAACTTGCAACCCTGTTATCTTGGAGCAATTGTCTAGCATATCATCTTAACTTGTGCAGCATTGAGCTTAGTTCTTGACTTACATTTTTCACTTTGGCTCAATCCTTTTCACTGCAACAAGTCTCTTATCCTTGTGTGTGAGTTGCTTAACACATTCATCAATCTTCTTTGTCTTCAGTTCAGCAACTAGACACTGTTCTTGGTTGGATTTTTACTTAACTTTACAATAGCTTGAAGTTTCAGATTGTACCACTACCACCACATAAATATCCTTCCAAGCTCCACAAATAAGCCTAAGTGTAGGATGCACTGTGACTTTGATTTCGCTTGATCTATCACTTTTATCGTGTCTACTACCACCAAGGTGAGTGCAGCTCGCAATTCAGCAAGGACATATAAGAACTTCGGTGGTAAGAGAAGGTGAGGTTGAGTGTTTCCACAAAGCCACATAACTTGAATTGGTCTATTTTCTTGCACTAACCATGGCAGGTGAAGAAGACGCTCAACAACCAAGCTATGTCACACAAGAGCAACTACAAAAGCTAATGCATGACTTCAGTACCCAACTCAATGAGAACATGGGTGCAGTCCAAGCAAAAGTGGTTGCTGAAGTTGTGAAGGCATTGAAGGCCCAAGGTGCTACAAGTTTCCATGAAGAAGAATTGGATGAAACCGATGAGGAGTATGCAGCTCGGTTGCAACGGGAAGAGCAAGGAAGAAGGAATGCCCATGGGAGAGGGCATGGAGGAGGAAGAGGTGGTGATGCCCTTGGCCGAGGAAGAGGTCGTGGGCGTGCAGATGGTGCTGCCAATGAGATAACAGATCCATATACTTTCAGACTACATCGCAATGACCAATTCCAACGCCATCGCAATGTCAACAATGATCAGCCCAATGAAGAGAAGTTTGGGAAGCTTAAATTCAGCATGCCCAAGTTTGAAGGTACATCTGACCCTGATGCATATCTCACATGGGAGTTGAAGGTTGAGAAGATATTTCGTGTGCATAATTATTCAGAGGAAAAGAAGGTGCATATGGCTGCACTTGACTTTGATGGATATGCTCTTATCTGGTGGGAACAAATTCAGAATCAAAGAGAGGAGAGTGGCAAATATCCAGTGGCAACAAGGGCTGAAATGAAAAGGGAAATGAGAGCACATTTTGTTCTAAAACATTATAAACGTGACCTCTTTGACAAGCTACAAAATTTGAAGCAAGGAAGCAAATCCGTGGAAGAATACTACAAAGAAATGGAGCAAGCCATGATTAGAGCTGTTGTGCATGAGGATGAAGAGCAGTCCATGGCATGCTTTCTCTCCGGTCTAAATAAGCCAATCAAATGTGTTGTGGAATTTCAGACCTACAACAATGTAGTGGAGCTAGTGCACATTGCACAAAAGGCTGAGAGGCAATTGCATGATGATGCTAAACCAACGAAGCATTCAACTTTCAGCTCAAGAGCATCATCAAGTGCTCCAAAATACAAGGTTTGATTTGGGGCGTGGCATATTTTCATCTGGTTCAAGCTCCAACACTAATGCCCGTTCCACAGCCGCTGAAAATTCAAACTTGCCATCAAGTGTGGAGAAATCTGCTAGATCAACACCATCAAAGACCAATGCTACAATGGGTTCCACCTCTAGGAGTAGTAGAATTCAATGTTTTAAGTGCTTAGGCCGAGGCCATGTCATCAAGGATTGTCCTAACAATCGAGTTGTGATTGTTACGGAGGATGGAGAATATGAATCGGCTAGTGAAGATGAGTGTGAACTCCTTGCTGAAAATGAAAGGTTTGATGATGCACAAGAAGATGAAGGTGTTGACTATGAGGCCTATCCTTTTGAGGCTGGCAATACCATTGTTGTCACAAAGGCATTAAGTGTCCAGCTCAAGGATGAAGAAAAAGCGCAAAGATTCAACTTATTCCAGTCCCAAGCTAAAGTAAATGGCAAGTTGGTCAAGTTCATAATTGATGGTGGTAGCTGCCACAACCTTGCTAGCAAAGAAATGTGTGAGAAATTGGGGCTGACCATGATCAAGCATCCACACCCTTATCATGTGCAATGGTTCAGCGACTGTGGAGATGTCAAGGTGCAATATATGGTGAAAGTTACTTTCAGCATACATGACTACACCGACACTGTTGAGTGTGATGTTGTGCCTATGACGGTTTGTCACTTGCTATTGGGGAGGCCGTGGCAGTTTGATAGGCGTGCTGTACATGATGGCTACGGCAACACATATGCATTTAAGTGGCAAGGGAAAGGTGTTAAGCTGCTGCCCATGACTCCCACTCAAATCATAGCAGCTAACATGCAAAAGAAAATGAGTGAGGGTGAAAGAGAGAAGAAAAACTCTAGTGTTGTCCACAATTCGGTGAGTGAGCGCCACAAGTCCAATATGAGTGGTAAAACTAGAGAGCTTGAGGGGAAAGGGAGGGTTATGATAGCCACAAAATCGGAAATGAGGGAAATGAGAGACAAGCCCCACATGATGCATTTTGTGCTGTTGTACAAAGATGAAATTCTTTCTACTAACAACCTGACATCTCTTCCTAGTGTTGTTTCTAATGTGCTGCAGGCTTTCAATGATGTTTTTCCGGAGGAGATACCCGCTGGTTTACCTCCACTTCGTGGGATTGAGCATCAAATCGACCTCATTCCGGGAGCTTCACTTCCAAACCGGCCACCATACCGCACCAATCCAGAAGAGACAAAGAAAATTCAGCGACAAGTGCAAGAACTACTCGACAAGGGGTATGTGTGTGAAAGCCTTAGTCCTTGCGCTGTCCCTGTTATTCTTGTTCCAAAGAAAGATGGAACTTGGAGAATGTGTGTTGATTGTAGGGCTATTAACAACATCACTATCCGATATCGTCATCCCATCCCTCGGCTTGATGACATGCTTGATGAACTTAGTGGTGCTGTTATTTTCTCTAAAATTGACCTGTGTAGTGGATACCATCAGATTAGAATGAGAGGAGGAGATGAAAGGAAAACAGCCTTTAAAACAAAATTTGGTTTGTATGAGTGGTTAGTGATGCCTTTTGGTTTAACTAATGCACCCAGTACTTTTATGCGCTTGATGAATCATGTTTTGAGGGCTTTCATTGGAAAATTTGTTGTGGTTTATTTTGATGACATTCTGATATACAGCCACACCATGGAAGAACATGTTAAACATATCCAAATGGTTTTGGAGGTGCTTAGAACTGAGAAATTGTTTGCTAACCTAGAAAAGTGCACCTTTTGCACAGACAAGGTTGTGTTTTTGGGCTTTGTTGTTTCTGGACAGGGAGTAGAGGTGGATGAATCCAAGGTTGAGGCTATCAAGAATTGGCCTACCCCTGTCAATGTGAGACAAGTGAGAAGCTTCCATGGCCTTGCTGGTTTCTATCGGCGTTTTGTGAAGAATTTCAGCACCATTGCAGCCCCGTTGAATGAGTTAACCAAGAAGGGTGTTGAATTTGTGTGGGGTAAGTCACAAGAAGTTGCTTTCCAAGAGTTAAAGAATTGTTTAACTTCTGCCCCATTACTTATTTTGCCTGATTTTAATAAATCTTTTGAGATAGAATGTGATGCTAGTGGGATAGGCATAGGAGGTGTCTTGATGCAAGAAGGAAAACCCATAGCATACTTTAGTGAGAAACTTAGTGGTGCTCAACTGAATTATCCTATTTATGATAAAGAATTATATGCTGCTGATCATGATTTTGCAGAGCCATACATGAAGTGTCAAGAAGGAAAAGGATGGGACAAGTACCATGTGCATGATGGTTTCTTGTTTCGAGCTAACAAGTTGTGTGTTCCAGAGTCGTCCATTCGTTTGCTCTTATTGCAGGAATCGCACATGGGAGGATTGATGGGTCACTTTGGGAGAGAAAAGACCTACTTGCTGCTAAGTGATCACTTCTATTGGCCGAAGATGAGACGTGATGTGGAGAGGTTGGTGCAGCGATGTACCACTTGCCATAAGGCCAAATCAAAACTGAACCCCCACGGTTTGTACACCCCACTCCCTGTCCCAAATGCACCCTGGGAAGACATTAGCATGGATTTTGTTTTGGGGTTACCAAGAACTAAGAAGGCAAGGGATTCAGTTTTTGTTGTTGTTGATAGATTCTAAAAAATGGCACATTATATTCCTTGCCACAAAAGCGACGATGCGTCGCATGTAGCTGACTTGTTTTTCAGGGAAGTTGTGAGGCTCCATGGCGTGCCAAAGACCATTGTTTCAGACCGTGATGTGAAGTTCATGAGCTACTTTTGGAAGACTTTGTGGGCCAAGCTTAGAACAAAGTTGTTGTTTTCAACAACTTGTCACCCATAAACTGATGGACAAACGGAGGTGGTGAACCGCACACTTTCTATGCTGCTGCGTACAATGATCAAGAAGAATGTACGGGAGTGGGAAGATTGCTTACCACATGTGGAGTTTGCATATAATAGAGCAGTCCACTCCACAACACAGATGTGCCCTTTTGAAGTTGTGTATGGTTTCAAACCAATTACCCCACTTGATTTGCTGCCACTTTCACTTCAAGAGCTTGAAATATGGAAGCCTCCACAAGAGCTGAATATGTGAAGAAAATCCACATGAAGACAAAGCAAGAGATTGAGAAGAAGTTTAAACACTTTGCTGCAAAAGCAAACAAGAATCGCAAGAAGATGATCTTTGAGCCTGGTGATTTAGTTTGGGTGCATCTCCGGAAGGACAGATTTACTGAGAAACAAAGATCTAAATTGCTGCCTCGAGGGGATGGCCCATTCAAGGTTCTTGAAAGGATCAATGACAATGCCTACAAGATTGAGCTTCCAGGAAATGAATATGCAGCAAGCAACACATTCAATGTAGCCAATTTGTCTCCATTCCATGAACAATCAGAGTCGAGGTCGACTCTTTTTGAAGAAGGGGAGGATGATGAGGACATCCCAGCAAGTGCTCCAACAGCGCAAGTGTTTGAAGGACCAATTACCCGTAGCCGAGCAAAACAACTTCAACAAGAGGTGCATGCTTTCCTCTCTGAGTTACACTTTGATATTAATGAGAATGTGATGCTGCCTAAATCGTGTATTCTACTGTTACTCAGGTTCACTCATGAAGATGGGACTTGTTCGAGTACTTTGGATAATGAAGATGGAACTTGTCCGAGTACTTTGGATCTTCGTCTGAGTACTATTTCTCTTGACTCCCAAAGGCTATGAAGGCTATCAAGCACTCGATGGAAAGCTTGTCAAGTCTACTTTATAACACCATCAAGTTCCGAGTACTTTGGGATTTCCAATTATGAGTTTGACCAGATTTAGTGAAGACTGTTTTGGGTGTGCAGTTCTGCCAAGTCCGAACTGAACAAGTCATATTTTGTTCCAGACACTAGTCTTTCGTATTGGGCCTGTGTGCAAGGCCTCCAGCCCATCTAGGAGGGATGTTCCTAGTATAAATAACCCTAGTACTACTGTGGGAAACCCTAACCATTAATTGAACTCAGAAAAACAGAGAAGCCAAGTGCTCTTGTCCTTAGGGTTGTGCCATAGCTGCCCCCTTGAGGATTGAGAGTTTTCTCTGCCACAAGTTCTTGTGTTTCCTTGTGATTTGCAAGATCTTGTGTCTCTACCTTGTGGTTCAGGTAGACATCGACCAAATCGTGTGGTTGGGTGAAATCATTTGTCACAGGTGGCTGTTCGAGCAGCTGTTGGTGCCATCGGTTCAGGTTGCACGGGTCAAGTTATCCCCCTCGATCCTACTGAGAAGATCGGGCAAGCCCCCGCATCAAACCGGCTGTGAAATAACAATTTTCACAGCCGGTTTTCTTACAAAACCGGCTATGATTAAAAATTGCAATTTTCAAGTTAAAAAATTAAAAAATCAGATTTTTTCAAAATGACAAGATCTTTGTGCGATGGAGTCATGCATTGAAATAATGGCTCATGAAAAAAATCCAACAATTTTCGGAGCAGGTTTAGGTATTTCCGTATTTTTTTTTCAAAAAATACCCAGAAATTCATTTAAAGCATGGAAAATCATTAATGTTGTCAAAAAAAAGCCGAAACTCCTCCGGGGCACCTTATATGCGTCCTAATACCTGTCGAAAATGATAGACCTTGTATATGAGCATACAAAGTTGTCTCGGTGCAGAAATGTGAAAGAATACGCTAAGTCCTATAGAAGTGTGTCGACTAAGTTTGAGATTGTGAACAATGTGCAGTACCGGGTTCTCAAAATGACAAGATATTTGTGCGATGGAGTCATGCATTAAAATAATGGCCCATGAAAAAAATCCAATAATTTCTGGAGCAGGTTTATGTATTTCCGTGTTTATTCCAAAAAATGCCCAGAAATTCATTTAAAGCATGAAAAATCATTAACGTTGTCAAAAAAGCCGAAACTCCTCTCGGGCACCTTATATGCGTCCTGTTGACGCGGAAAATCGGCGGTCGTATCCTCAGCGAGCAACACAACAAGGCCAGGGAGATCTGCTTCACTCCGGTGCTGGTCCTGCACTTTGTCCAGGTTCGCGGCGTGCCAGTCAATTTGACCTGAAATTGACAAGGGAATAAACAGTTAAATTACTCTTTGATTGTGCCGGCTCTATTCCAGACGGCAGATGCACGTTGGATTTTAGCCAAGACCCAATCAGACTTGTATCGGCCGATGCCAATCGGACCTCAAAATCGGACTTCATAGATGACATCAATCGGACCAATGTAATCAGACCTCAATCAGACATTGAATCGGACCTCAGAATCGGACTAATCAAGATTGGACCTTGATTAATGTAACAGATCAGCCTTTGAATAATAAAATAACGCATAAAATATGGCCGATATGCAAGTAACGGATCAGCTATGCCTTTGAGCAAGATATTAAATAATCAAAGTGTGAGCAAATACGTCGTCCATCCTGCCTAGTTGCCGGTTTGATTCATCTTATCGGACCATCTAGCTAACCAATCGGACCAGAACTGTTTCGACACGGTTTCACAGACGGATACAGCGCACATACTCCAGCTATGATCAGACCAGATAGCTAAACAATCAAACTCGATTCACCAACCCAACAACTAAACAAGATGCTCGCACAGGTAATTAGTCAAATTAAGCAAATAAACAATAAAACAGTAACAAGACCGTTCCGATATTCAAAGCTGTCTTTGAATAGTCAAGAAGAATCTAGCTCCGACACAGGGAATCTAAATCAATCTTGACGATCAAAGATCAATCTTTAGTATGTTGTGAGAATCTAGCTCCGGCGCAGGGAATCTAAATCAAACCCAACACCCAAAGAACAACCAGATAAAGCTGTGAAGATGAATCGGACCTAGAACGATATTGTAAGATAAGTATTGCTCAAATCAGACTAAACCAATGCTCATAGCTGTTGAAGAATCAGATTAATTCACATGGCGCAGTTCTAAATCAATCTAGTAACTCCAAACAACCGCATAAGCTGCCTTCTAATAAACAAGATGAATCTAGCTCCGACGCAGGGAATCTAGATCAAGCCCGAAAACTAAAAGAACAACTCGGTAAACGATTAACTACTGAATAATCAATAGTGATCGAGCTCCGACGCAGGGAATCTAGACCAATCTTGATGATCCAAAGATAAATCGGTTGAATAGCATAAACGAGAAAGGGCGATGCGCCTCAATTCAAAGCTTACACTAGTTCGATATGTTGACAATCTTACTGGTAAGCCGGAGATCAGGAACTGATGCAGCCCGTCCACTAATGAGTTCGTCGATCTACTCGAACCTATTCCTAGGGTTTTGGCGTGAAGCGGGGTTGTATTGATTGTGAGAATAGTTCTTTACAATGGACGAGGGTTTATATTTATACCCTGGTCATGAGGAGTCCTGATCGGACTTGACTAACTTGCAGATAAAGTAAACTAAATCTAATATAAAATGGGACTCTCAATACGCCTTCTGAAAAGGAAATAGTCCCCGCTCATGCTACGCTTCCTTCTTAGCCAATGCGCCTTTCTTCATTCATCATTAGATCGGACTTTCCTGCTTATCGGACCCCCTTTCCTGCATCGGCTTCCTTCTCCGGCATCATCTGTTTGACCATTCAACGGGCCCACTGCGCAGTGCCAGCCTCACCACGTCACCACCTGACTCAGCATATCCGGTGCGAAAATCTGGTGTCAACACGTCCTAACACCTGTGAAAAATGATAGACCTTGTATATGAGCATACAAAGTTGTCTCGGTGCAGAAACGTGAAAGAATACGCTAAGTCCTATAGAAGTGTGTCGAGTAATTTTGAGATTGTGAACAATGTGTAGTACCGGGTTCTCAAAATGACAAGATCTTTGTGCGATGGAGTCATGCATTGAAATAATGGCTCATGAAAAAAATCCAACAATTTCCGGAGCAGGTGTAGGTATTTTTGTATTTTTTTTACCAAAAAATGCCCAGAAATTCATTTAAAGCATGAAAAACAATTAACGTTGTCGAAAAAAGCCGAAACTCCTCCGGGCACCTTATATGCGTCCTAACACCTGGCAAAAATGATAGACCTTGTATATGAGCATACAAAGTTGTCTCGGTGCACAAACGTGAAAGAATACGCTAAGTCCTATAGAAGTGTGTCGAGTAATTTTGAGATTGTGAATAATGTGCAGTACCGGGTTCTCAAAATGACAAGATCTTTGTGCGATGGAGTCATGCATTGAAATAATGGCTCATGAAAAAAATCCAACAATTTCCGGAGCAGGTTTAGGTATTTCCATATTTTTTTTCAAAAAATGTCTAGAAATTCATTAAAGCATGGAAAATCATTAACATTGTCAAAAAAAGCCGAAACTCCTCCGAGGCACCTTATACGCGTCCTAACACCTGTCAAAAATGATAGACCTTGTATATGAGCATACAAATATTATTTCAAGTTATATGCATCCTAATAATTATTCTTATACATTGCTATACATAATAACAAATATTATTTCAAGTTATACAAACATAATAACCATCACAACTAATCAGGGTCCCTGCATGCCATGCTTCTTCATGAGATAGAAAGGATAGTTTATATCGATAATCTCGACGCCTAGGAACCTGTCGACATAATCAAGTGCATATATGTATGCACTATCCTGTGCCTTGTAACGTGAATCCAAAACCTCTCCATAAATTGTGATCTCAGCAGCATTGGCATGACTCAAGGTTATATTAGCTTGGAAACCACCATTAACTCGATAAGCCCCTGGCGTCGTGTGTGCATACCCTAAGTTTCCAAGGACTTGATAAAGGACTGCACGTAGACCAGAACACACATGCATGAATCCACAATAGTAGTCATCCTACAATAGGATTATTAAAACATATTGTTACATATAAAGATAGTTAAATTTGCAATATAATTACACAACTAAAAACAAAACTAACTTACATAAATTGATTCATATGAAGGACTAATCCTTTTAGGCATCTGTGTCACGTCTGGCTCACCCGTCTCGAGAGCTTTCAATTTGAAGTAGCTGTAGTCCGGGAAAACGTGGCCAGTTTGACTTTCTATTTGGGCTAATGCCTGCCTCACAGCATCACATGAGGCCACATGGTCTTGCTGNTACATTGCTATACATAATAACAAATATTATTTCAAGTTATACAAACATAATAACCATCACAACTAATCAGGGTCCCTGCATGCCATGCTTCTTCATGAGATAGAAAGGATAGTTTATATCGATAATCTCGACGCCTAGGAACCTGTCGACATAATCAAGTGCATATATGTATGCACTATCCTGTGCCTTGTAACGTGAATCCAAAACCTCTCCATAAATTGTGATCTCAGCAGCATTGGCATGACTCAAGGTTATATTAGCTTGGAAACCACCATTAACTCGATAAGCCCCTGGCGTCGTGTGTGCATATCCTAAGTTTCCAAGGACTTGATAAAGGACTGCACGTAGACCAAAACACGCATGCATGAATCCACAGTAGTAGTCATCCTACAATAGGATTATTAAAACATATTGTTACTTATAAAGATAGTTAAATTTGCAATTTAATTACACAACTAAAAACAAAACTAACTTACATAAATTGATTCATATGAAGGACTAATCCTTTTAGGCATCTGTGTCACGTCTGGCTCACCCGTCTCGAGAGCTTTCAATTTGAAGTAGCTGTAGTCCGGGAAAACGTGGCCAGTTTGACTTTCTATTTGGGCTAATGCCTGCCTCACAGCATCACATGAGGCCACATGGTCTTGCTGCCACGCGCCAGAATGAACGTGGATATCAACCATGTCTCCGGGATTTGGGTCACGGGTGGCATTTTGTTGAATGCTAACAGAGATCATAACCCTACCAATATTTTCGGTCACATTTTCTCTTAATACCAAAGGACTTGATTGACCGATGTTTGCATCTTTTAGCCATGTAATTGGATTAATGATCTGCATTATTAATAATTTCTATTCTCAATAACATAGTGATTACATTCAAATGCAACATGCAGAGGATTATCTATATTACCATATTGTAGCGAAGTCGCTGAGGTGCGGGAATTGGGACAAGATCAACTTGTTGTGTTGTCGACCATCCGGGTTCGTGAGCCTCTCGAATCGGGATGGTAGGTGGCATATTAGTAACATAGCCACCACGTCTAGTTGCCTAACGCTGTCTCGGCATGATACTAACCAAAATAACCAAAATTAGTACCTTTAAACCGCAATATATTACATGTCAATTTAACAAAACTAGTAAATACTTATCAAGAAGCATAAGAAAAAAATCAAATTTGGTTAACCTAAGATTACGAAATGAACTTAAAAAAACAAAGCAGTACATACTTGTTTCACGGCGAGCTGAGCAAATGGCGAGAAGAAGAAATGAGGCAGACACCAGGAATCTCGGATGGTGCTGCGCATTTATAGGGCTGTGGTTTTTTTACAGCCAGTTTTTTGTGAGAACCGGCTGTGAAAACTAATTTTCACAGCCGGTTTCCAACTGAACCGGCTGTGAAAATTAATTTTCACAGTCGGTTTTTGTACAAAACCGACTGTAAAAAACATTCAATAATTGGCCTTCGCGACAGTTTATTGCTTTTATTGATTCCAAAAAAATTTATTGCTTTTAGTGAAAGGAAACTGCTGACATTGTATTGCTTTTTTTACATTTATGTAATGGTTCCTGCGCGACGGTTTCCTTTGCTTTTATTGATTTCGAAACATTTTATTGCTTTATAAATTTCTATTGTTTTAAATAATTATTATAAAATATAAATACTAATTGCTGAAATTTAATTATTACATGGAGGAAAGTAAAAAGTTGAAATATTACATAAATGCAATAATATTACGTAGAAGGTTTTTGAATATTAAATAATGATTACAAAGATAATTTCTCCAAAGGTAGCCTTCAACTGACAATTACGGCCTGATCATGATCGAGTCGCACGTAAGCTGGTTCGTCACCTTCTTCAAACACATGTAGCTCAACATCAGGACCAAGAGGTGGCATGTCATGGTAGCCATTACCCTCTTCCTCGGTTCTATCTTCTACACCGACGATCTTTCTTTTCCCCTGAAGTACAACATGGCGCCCCTTGTTAGCCAGGTCATTTGCATAGAAGACTTGGACTACATCTTTAGCCCAGACGAATGGTTCTTCTCTGTATGCGATGTCCTTGAGATCCACTACAGTCATACCATACTCGTCTATGAAGACGCCCCTAGGAACTTTGACCCACTGGCACTTAAAAAGAGGGATCTTCAGTGTTCCGTAGTCTAGCTCCCATATCTCCTCTATGAATCCATAGTATGTCTCCATCTTACCGTTGTTGTCGTAAGCATCAATCCGGACACCGCTATTTTGGTTAGTGCTTTTTTCATCCTGTTTCCTTGTGTAAAATGTGTATGCATTTATTTGATACCCTTGGTACTTGCATAGCGTACTAGATGGTCCGGCGGCCAAGGTATCTAGCTCAGAATGCCCTGTTTCCACGCCAATCAATTTATCTCGCAACCAATTGCCAAAGAAGTCTCTATGCTGTTTCAATAGTCATGATTCTGACCTACTACTATTTTTTGCTCGTAGTTCTCGTTTGTGCATCTCGACATATGGAGTGACTATGGCAGCTTGCTGTAGTACGGCGAAATGTGCTTGCCTGAAAGCAACTAGGTCATCAACATTGTGTGTTTGCTTGCCTATCGTGCCTATGCCACCTAGCCTTCCCTCATGTCGAGATTTTGGCACACCCATTCTGTCAATATCCAAGTAGTATGTGCAGAACTCAATTGCCTCCTCTGTAGACCATCCGCTTACCATGCACCCTTTAGGCCTATATCTATTGTGGACATATTTCCTTAGAACGCTCATTAGCCTCTCGAAAGGGAACATCTGATGTAAAAAGATGAGACCAAGGACTCTAATCTGCTGTACAAGGTGGGTGAGGAGATGGACTGATATGTCAAAGAAGGTAGAGAAATGCATCTCTAGCCTGTTAATAGTATGGATCAAGTCTGCCTGCATCTTGTCTAGTATTTGTAGATCAATGACCTTGTGTGACATTGCATTGAAGAAGGAGCACAACTTTATGATTGGTTCTCTTACCTTTGTCGGGAGAACACCTCTAATTGCAACAGGGAGCAACTATGTCATAAGAACATGGCAATCGTGGGCCTTCATGCTACCCATGTTGAATTTCTTCTCTTTGGTATTGACTAGCCTTCTGATGTTTGACGAGTAGCCAGTAGGAACTTTGAGTTCATAAAAGAATTTACAGATTTTTTTCCTTCTCTTGAGTGTCCAAGGTCCATGAAGCAACTGAAAGCTTCTTTTTGCCATCAAGTTGAACAATTGGATGTAGCTCAGGCCTAATATTCATCTCTTCTAAGTCCTGTCTAGTTTCCAACGAGTCCTTTTCCTTTACCCTTCGCAGCCATCACTGTTCCAAGCGTGCTCTCCGTAACATTCTTTGTTAGGTGCATCCCGTCAAGTGTGTGATGAACAATGAGAAACTTTCAATAAGGAAGCCTCCAGAACAAAGACATCTTTTTGAACAGAAAATCAGCCGGTGCGGGTACACTTTCGGCCCCCTTTCCAAGGACAACTCTTAGTTTGCTAACCATCTTGAATATCTGCTCTCCATTCCGGTATGTCGGAGGTGATCGGTCATCCCTTGTACCATCAAAGGATTTCTTGTTCTGGCGATAGGGGTGGTTAATTGGAAGGAACCTTCGATGACCCATGTAGACCATCTTCCTACTATTGCTAAGCTATCTTGCATCTGTCTTTTCCATGCAAACCACACATCGCTTATATCCTTTCGTAACTTGACCAGACAGGCAACCAAGGCCGGGTAGGTCGGTGATAGTTACAAATAGCAGTGCTCTCAATTTGAAGTGTTCTCGCTTGTACTCGTCCCACACCTTGACACCTTTTGTCCACAATGTCACGAGATCGTCCACCAATGGTTCTAGATACACATCTATATCATTGCCAGGTTGCTTGGGTCCTTGGATCAATAAAGGCATCATTATGTACATCCGCTTCATACAGAAGGTTGTACATGCATAGAGTCACTGGCCAAGTGCTATGTTTGCTGCTAACCATGTTGAAAGGACACATCCCGTCCGTGCTCAGCCCGAAACTTACATTCCTAATCTCGTTCCTTAATTTTCTCTTGTATTTAAAATCAAGAGCCCTCCACTGTGAACCATCTGTTGGGTGCCTGAGCTTCCCATCTCTAAGACAATCTTTGGCATGCCACCGCATAAGCTTTGCTGTCTTTGCATTTGCGGACAACCGCTTCAACCGGGGAATTATTGGGAAATATCAAACGACCTTCACGGGCAGCCTCATGTTTCATTTGCAATCCATTGCAAGTGCTGATGCACACTTGTATCTTGAAGCATTGCAAACTGGGCACTCATCCAAGTCTTTGTATCTACCACGGTACAAGATGCAATAATTGGGGCACGCATGGATTTTTTGAACTTCGAGACCCAATGGACAGATCATCTGCTTCGCCTCGTATATGTTCTTAGGCAATCCATTCGGGCTTGGAAGCATCGTCTGCAAAACTTCTAGCAAATCATTGAAACCTTTGTCCGACAACCCATTACTTGACTTCTTCTCCAATAGCCTGAGGTCCGCTTCCAATTTAGATATGGTACACCCTTCGTACAATGGTGTCTTGGCATCCTTTCTCATCTTCTCCAACTTTTTCAGATTTTTTGTCATCAAGGAATTCCGGCTCCCCATCATGTATCATTCTGTCTAGGCCATCCAACACAGCATCTGAAGCTAAAGTCTCATGCATGGTTGCACCGACAGTTTCCTGCTCTGTTTCATGCACCGTTTCTTGCACCGTTTCCTGCACGGTTTCTTGCACCGTTTCCTGCTCTATTTCTTGCACAGTTTCCCGCACTGTTTGAACTTTTCATTTCCGCACGGTTGTAGAAGCTCCATCAGTGTCATTCTGACCACTCTCCCCATACTTATTCCAAATCATATAATCTGGCTTGAAACCCCTAGTTAGCAAATGGCATCGGATCTGCTCGATGTTTGTGAACTGCTTCTGATTCATGCAATCAACGCATGGGCATGAAACATACCCCCCTTCCCTTGGATGACTGATGATAAATGCCTTGGCAACATCTATAAAAGACTAAACTCCTTTCACAAAATTATCACCTCTACCCAAAGAATCATACATCGATCCTCTATCCATCTATGAATTAGAATAGAACAATTTTTGTAATTCAGTTAAAAGGCCCTAAAAAGTTTCATGAATGTAGCCTTGAACAACTGTAACCAAAGTCATTTAAACATTTATTGGCCCCTAAACAAATAGCTAGTTTAGTTAAATACACTAATCTAGTCCTTCAGGCTATACCCATAATTTCAAATTTATGAAACGTAACAAAAAATGCTTATAAAATTAATTATGGATAGATACTAACCTTCAAACAAGCGATTGATGTTCAACCTTTAGAATTCAGCACCATGCATGTAAGCCAATTCGACAAATTGATCTAAAATGGAAAAGAGCGTCTTCCTTTCATATTCAACTCAAATTTGATAAAATCTAACCAAGCAAATAAATCAACCATCAAACATAGGGCGTACGTACCCATCAAATAACCACTCTGGACTTGTGCAACCTTCAAAACTCGATCTCCTCTATGAATCAATAGGTGAGAAATGCCTCTATAATAATCAAAGAGCAACTACTTATTCATTCTCATCCCTAGTTTGCCAAAAACTAACAATCACAATAACAACCTAAAACAATTATGTGCACATACCAACCTTTAACCATGGTGGAGGTGTGAAACCATCCAAATTCGGCCTCCTACACGAAAAATTTGGTGAGAAATGACCTCTAAATTGATGAACACCCTCTCCATTAAATTCATCCAAAAATTGAAAATCAACCCACAAATGCATTGGTGGAAATGAGGTATAGCTAGAGACCAACCTTTTGCTAAGTTAGTGAGGTATATCCTTCAAAAATGGAGTCTCTTTGAGCAGAATTCGAAAAAGTGGCCGTAACAATGGTGAAAATGGTGTTTGTGTCGGGTTAGGGAAGGAGGGGAGGGGAGGCAGCACATTTATGGTTGCGCCATTTTCACAGCCGGTTTTTTAAAAAAAACCGGCTGTGATAATGCATTTCCAGAGCAGGCTCATCAAAACCGGTTGTGAAAATTCATTATCACAGCCGGTTTTTCTTGAAAACCTGCTGTGAAAAGTCCCTGCAAATGTCAGCTCGTGTCAGTGGAAAAACCGGCTGTGATAGGGGCCTTTCACAGCCGGTTTTTTAGGTGGACCGGCTGTGAAAAAGACTCGATTTTCACAGCCGGTTCGGCTAAAAAACCGGCTATGAAAGTCCCCTATCACAGCCAGTTTTTACTTTCCCAGCGGCAGGCAAAAGAAACCAACTGTAAATATTATTTTCTGCGCTATTTTTTAAAACCGGCTGTGAAAATGCTGACTTGAAAAATGGTTTCTGTAGTAGTGAGCACAGGTAACTTGTTTTGTTCTAGGTACCTCTTGGTACCTCCAGGTATCTTTTATGTTTCAACCATTGAATTTAGCTTGATGGATGGTCCTAACTTGTTTTAACCATTGTAAAATTCCTCTATCTTTCAATGGCTGAACAAGTCTACATGGCATGAGTGTAGTAAATTAACGAAAGTGGCATCAAGTCCACAAGAAGTTGGTGTAATAGATGCCTAGTATTGGTAAACAAAATTATATGGGACTGGGCCATCGAAGGCTACAACTGAGTTTCTCTTCTAGATGTTAAGACATGTCCCGTCCCATCTGTTCTCCATTTACTTTTTCTGATGAATTCCATCGATGTCTAGGTGTAGTACTATGCGGCAGTGAGCTAGCCATCCATCGACCTTAACACATGACATATGGGTAAGCAATCAACACCAAAACAGGATTGCATATGAAAATCTTCCTCATGTCTTCGTTCTTCTTCACAAATCACAACAATTGGTGGTGTCATGGTCATGGTTAGTGGGCATGGTGGCATGGGATATCGTGTTGTTGATCATTGTCCCCATTCTCCCACACACACTTGTGTCAGAGTCTATGGTATCTATAAGCAATGGCAGTGGCATCACATTCATTGTTGTTGTCCACTTATTCAAAGTAGAAGTCCATTCGGGTTGTCATATGCTGGCAGGGTCGTCTAAGGCTGTCCGCACTGGTCGTCCTCTAAATGCATCCTCTAAAAGGAATATTTCGTCCTGGTCATCCAAATCTCGTACTCTATATCAAATTCTCCCGCACCCGTCATACTCTAAATCTCATACTCTATCCCAACCACCCTATATTTTATTCAACCATCCCAACTACCATATCCTCTCTCTCTCCTCACCTTTTTCTTTTTCTTTTCTTTTTCTATCTCCTCCATTTTTTTCTTTCTTCTTTTTTATTTTCTTTTTTCCCTTCTTTTTTATTTTCTTTTTTTCCCTTTTTTTTTCCTTTTCTTTTCTCAGCGGAGGCGGAGGGCTGCGGCAGGGTGAACAGTATTCTCGAAGAATACTGTTCATCAGCACAGTATTCTTCGAGAATACTGTTCATCCATGGCGTCGCCGGAGCAGCAGCAGCGGCCGCCCGCCTTCGCCGCGCGTCCGGGGCCTCCGCGCGGGCTAC
>CM014274.1:60218500-60229449 GCA_004135705.1 Alloteropsis semialata
CGTCGGCGGTCGGAGTGCGTTGAGGGAGCTAGGTCGGCGAGGGAGCGAGATCGATCGAGAGGAGAAGGAACGAAAGAGAAGAGGCCGGGGGTTATAACCCCCCACCTTTAGTCCCGGGCCGTATTACGACCTGGGATAACTCGACCCGGGACTAAAGGGTAATTTCGCGCGGGAAGGGAAAACGCAACCCCTTTAGTCCCGGTCGTGTTACGACCCGGGACTAAAGGGGGCTGCGTTTTTGCTTCCCGCGCAAATCCAGCCCCCTTTTATTTTAGTTATATTTCTTTTATTAATACATTAATATTCATTCTTATATATTATTATCACCAGAAACATTGCCAAAAAATGAATAAATAACAACTGCTTATATTAGAGCTTACAAAATTTAATAAACATGCTAATATGAGTTATATAATGTTTATTTGTCTAATATTAGCGAAAAATCTATAATTAAACTAGTTGATGTGATGTACACATATTTTCTTAATATTTGACACAATGCTCACAGGTATTGTCCCATACCTATTATGCATATATATATGATGTTCATACATTGGCAAGGTTAACCTCATGCTAGGTAATGACAGTCTGTAGCCATGAAACTCATGTCTTACATAACCATGTTAAACAATTGTTGATGGAGTTTTTACTTCTCGATGGTTTTAGTGTGAGCCTGAAAGATTTGAATGTCCCAAGGATCACATTAAAATCATCGAGAGAAGTAAAAACTCCATCAACTATTGTTTAATACATGGTTATGGAAGACATAAGTCTCATGGCTATAGACTGTCACTACCTAGCTGCAGATACACCTTGCCACTGTATGATCATCATGTACACACGCAAAAAAAGCATGGAGACAATGCTTGTGAGTATAGAGTGGTCTATTAAGAAAATCTATGCATCCCATCAACTATTTTAATTATCAATTTTTGGCTAATATTTAATAAACAAAATAATACCACTCACATTATCATATTTAATAATTTATGAAAGCACCAATATATGCAAATGTTATTTATTAAAATTTTGCAGCTTTGTTGGTAATAATGATATATATGAATAGATATTGGTCTATGTAGTAAAAGAACTAAAACTAAACCAAAAGAGAGCTGGATTTGCACGAGAAACAAAAATACACTTAATAAAAATTAGTGTTATTACAACATGATAAAAATTAGTTCAACAAACTTCATAAAAATGCACGCCACTAAATTAATCTCCATCCACACCATTCTTTTTCATGAGATAAAAAGGATAGTTTATGTCAACAATCTCAACACCTAGATATCTGTCAACGTAATCAAGTGCCCATATGAACGCACTATCAACCGCCTTATAGGGTTTATCCAAAACCTCGCCATAAATTTTTGTGTGCCTAGTCATTCCACTTGCATCCACATGTGTCAGGGTTGTGTCCGCTTGAAATCCACCATTAACACGATATGAATATGGCTTAGTGAATGTGAACCGTAGGTAATCAAGTACCTGTTTTAGTATTGGTTCTAACCCGGAGTACACAAGCATGTATCCATAGTACAGGCCATCCTATAAAAAAATAACAAAACCATGTTATTTCATAATATTCATAATGGAATTCAAAAAAATTATAGTTAACTTACATAGATGGATTCATATTCAGGGTAATTAATTTAGGCATTTGTGTCACGGGGAGGCCACCCGCCTCAAGAGCTTTTATCTTGAAGTAGCTATAGTCTGGTAAAACGTGCCCACCCAATAATTGGATTCGGTAGAGTGCTTGCCTTACAGCGTCACAAGCCGCAACATGCTCCTGCTGCCAGGCACCCGATTCAACGTCGATATGCACAACTTGGCCCCGGCTGGGGTCACATAAGGCATTTTGCCAAATCTCAACAGAAATGAGAACCTCCTGGTGTTCTCATTCACCTCTCTATAACCAATGGGCATCGAGGAGCGATGTGCATTACTGCATCTTTAAACCATTTGATTGGCAAAATAATCTGATATATTGGTAAGTCACATTAATAAATTGCATGAAATGATCAATACATTGACATGTAACTATTGAAGCACTAGATAATTAATTTACCCGATTGAAACGAGCTTCGTGTTGACGGTCCTTAAGTGCCGGTTTTAACCGTCAACTCCTGCAAGAAATATATCAAATGTAATCACCAAACTTAGTGACAGGGTTTATTACTAATGATTTCCACAAGCTTTGGTGTTTTACCTTGCTATGCAGGAAATACTCAAAATCACACTATGGCACCGACGTTTCGCGCGCTATTCCTGCGCCATCGACGTTTCCAATGTCAGTTCTCAGGGACACATGGCACAAATGGAGAATTGAGAGGGGAATATTCCCTAGAACCTAGAGAGGGTCTCCACTCACCCAAGGCACTCCCTACACTATAAATAGAGTCCCTCTCCTCACTCTCAACACACACCAAGAAGGAAGAGCTCCCTTTGCCTCAAATTCTAGTCTTAGTTAGTAGTGAAGTAGTCTTAGGAGTTGAGCTTCTACGGGCTTCCGAAGGAGTCTTGGTAAGCCTAGAGCTTAGTTATCTTTTATCTTTTATTTACTTATAAGACTTTGAGCTTTTAATGGAATTACTATCTTGCTTATGTTACTTGGTTTATTGCCTTGTTTGTTCATCATATAAGTTGTATGTCTTGTACCTTAGTATAGCTGATGCATGTTATGGCAATGGCCCAATGCACCGCAAGGTTGCTCTGTTTATCTGGACAATAAATAGAGTAGTTATTTCATATTGCAAGCATGGTGTTTGGAATATGGAATACCATTAGGGATACCTTACCCCACGTATTTAGAGGTAGCCCCCGGGTGGTGACAGCCCCGCTGGGCCCTTGTAATCCTCGCCGTTCGGGTTTGGGCGTTTGTAGGCCTTAGTGATAAACATCGTGATAGTACCCTTTGATGAGGGGTATCCCACGACTTCTCGATTTGTCCTCTAACATGTGTCCCTTACTGAGCTTGTATAGTATACACTTGTAATAAATGTAACTCATATGTAAGAAGTACATAGAATCCCTAGTTCTTTCTTAGGATCTTCATATTAACTAGACTTATATAATGAGCAATGAAACCTTCTGTGTGTCACACTACCTATCTATCAATGTTTACCCCTTGCTAGACTTTGGTATATTAATAATGTTATGATTGAATACAATGGATAACTACTCTAGTCAACCACCGCCTTCCCTGTGGATTCGATACCCTGAATACATCCGGGTGAAAGCTACAATGGTATCCATGTGCTTGCGGATTTATCTGCGACCGTAAGAAATACCAACAAGCTTTCTGGCGCCGTTGCCAGGGAACGGCATTGGTTGAAGAGTGTTGTTAACCCATGTACTCAATTAATAGCATGATTAATTACCACTGCTCCGGCAAGGTTACCTTTGCTCTGTTTCTATTTGATGTGGAACAGGGTAGTGTATGACTGGTCTTGAACTGCCAATGGACTTCATTGACAACCCAAGATTATCGGGAAATACGATCTTGCATCGTATCTTCCTAGGTAGTCTGATCGGCAGCAACTCCAGTCAATCTTACATCACCAATATCGACGAGTGCTACTACCGAAAGAACGATTCGCGAGTTCTCAATTCACTTTGGTTCGCAAACTGGCCTAGAGCTGAACATGAGAGACACCGCGTTCGATCTTAGGCTAGCATCTGTCAAATTGGTACACGCTAGCCCATTACATGGGAAGACCAACGCAAACGGACCCAAGGCCAAGGCTCAACACCAAGGCCTACATGATCCCGTCCGAAGTAGACAAACAGGTATGGCAATACAAACCATCTCCAAATTTTACATAAAGTTAAAACTTATGATGGAGACGTCCTCACTCAACAGACATAAATCGACGAGTCCTCACCGACAGGTCAATCGGTATGTATTCCATATTTATTTCACATTGCATTTTTTTGAATTCCAATCTCTGCATGTTTAAATTCCAAATCTTTGCATGTTTACATTCCAAATCAATTTTGTGCATTAAAAAAATAAACTTGGAGCTTTTCTCTTGAAATCCCTTTGGATCCCCCGCTCAATTCCTGCGTACACATACATAATCTTTATGAGCCGGGACCACATAGGGTATCCTAGCCAGCTGGGCCGGAGAGGTACCAACAGGCTGTCGGTTGACCCCAAGGGTCACCCAACCTGTGACTACCTTTCCTGCGACGCATTTACTCAAATTTCAAAACAGCTTTTGCATCTGGTATACCGCTGCAAAGACCCAGCAGAATGGCCCTACTTCAGAGTCGCCGACCCCATCCGTCGGGCGACCTAGCCTTGGCCCTTCTATAGCGAATTCAATTGCCATTAGTTCCTACCAACGAATCCAGTGCAAACTTTGAAAGCTTGGCTAAAACAGAGCTGTGCTAGGGTCGGCCGACCCCAAGCCTCCTCTGTTCAAAAAAAGTCGGTGCCCTCCACCGTCAATTCTTGCCGCCAGCTAAGCTGCCAAGTGCCCTCGGTCTTTTCTCCTATCCCTCCTTAGGATTTTCATGTGATGGGCTCTCAAGTTTAAGAAAAAAATACAAATAAAAGCAAGAACATGTTTTTAGGATAAGTTCCCTTCGGGTATTTTTGGTCACTAACCATTACAGGTTGCAACTGAAAAGAACGAGGGGTGCAATGCTTAAGAACATGGAGCTACATCAGCAATACCAACAATGGTAAGTTTTGGTGATGGAACAAATTCAATGGAGACCTACACACTTGATTTTTTTGGGTGTCCTGTGATACACAAAAATCCAAGTGTGGGGGAGGTCGGTAAGTGCTTCATGACAAGTTCCATTTGTACAAAATTTTATCTTAGTTTTTAGGTGATGCTAGTTCATGTATCCTATCTTGCTTAAAAAAATAAATAAAAATAAATAAATAAAATAGATATATAATAAAGCCGGCGAGGCTCAATGGGACTAAGACAACTGGGTGTACATGCCATTGTGGCGTTGCACCTCGGTAGTCCCCATATGGTTCCTGGCTCCGCTTTGCCTTGCATCCTTGGTTCTTGTGCTTGCTTTCATGAGAAAAGACGTCTGCTCGTGTTTTGCCGCCCTGCCAACTACTTGTTTGGGAAATCCCAACATTTAGTGAGCACGAGCTCTCCATGTGCGACCACGTCACCATTAATGATATGAGCAAGAGCCAAGGGACTACCGCGATGGAAATCCTAAACTAATCATCCACCGCCAGCGGTAAGTATGCTAAGGTAAGTGTCATGTCATGCTTTTGAACAAAGCACTTTCGGGAGGTAACCCGAAATCCACCACTCATATACTCATGATATCTCCATTTCAAAAAAAAAATGCTCGGTCGGTTATCATGTTTCCTTTATCTATTCTCATATGCTCTGGTTTGAATATCGAGATACCTTGAGGTACATTCATGGACCTTTTAAATTAAGTACGGTGCTTAGGTTAAAATGGTCTTCTTTAATCAAATTAAATATGGTGTCAAGTTTGATTAATGAACCTTTGAGTAAAGCATGAATAGATGTCGGTTGTATGCATGGACTAACCCCTGCAGGTAAGATGCCAAACTTGAGCGGGTAAGTCTTTGAGCTTGATTCAAATTGGAGACAAACCAAGGCATTGGATGCGCTACAACACATTGTGCACAACCTATGAGGATGTACATAACCTTTCGATGGTTCACTATGAGTATATTGCAAAACCCTCTTTGATCATGTTGATGTGATTTAAATCCAGCATTGTTTGAGTTATGCTTAAAGGAAGGTGGTGAAAATAAAATTTGAAAAATAAATATAAAAAATTGGTAAACAGGATCTACGCTTAATATGTGAAAGGCCAATCTATGTTTAAGCGTGGATGTAAACAACTAACCCGATGGCAACAATGATTATTCTTTATAGTCCTTCAGGTATTCGTTGTCCACTAACTTTTTGCAGGGACGAAGTAATGACTAAAGGATGGCGAGTATAACTTCAACATTCAACATCTTTAGTCACATGGAAGAAATCTGCACAATGAAGCAAGATGAACAATGGACAAATCTTTTGGCACTCTTAAGCTCAAATATTGCATTCACGTGCATGACTAGAGTTTGGGGTAATTCATCAGGGAAGTATCCAAAATACTCTGTGCACTTATTTTCCTTTGATCTCCTGCTTAGTTACCTTGAAAGATTAATTTTCCATGAAAAAAATTCATAAAAATTTGCATAACTTAAAAACATAAAAAATATTTGAAGTCCAATAAAGGCTCATGGTTCTTAAAACCATGGAGCTATTGTTTTGTTTCCACTGTGTGAGAATAAATGCAGGCAAAAGATCAAGTGTGGGGGTCTCTCGAGCTTTCTGAGGCGCACATGATTGAGACCACCCACAACTATGCTTCACAACATCGCACAAGACTACACAAGAAAGATCAAGGAGGAAGAGGCCTAGAAGGGTTCGGCCGACCCCCCCAGATCGGCCGACGTCCCTTTGGTACCTCTCGCCTCCAATTTCGCCCAAAGTGATGGTTTGCGCATCCTATCTCTCATCCTCTTTGATTTATGAGTTTAAATAATTCCAAATTCAAGATGATCACAAAAAAAATTAAAATCAATGAATCCTGATGCTCTTTTGATATACATGATTATCCTTGATTGGCTTGCATATTCTTTATTCCATGCACATACACCTGTTGCTTGTGAGGATATCTCTTCAGGAAAACATGTTTATCTAAGTGGTTGATTAATGAGATATGGTATGATGAAAGAAATCTTACTCTTTCTGTATAAAGCACTTGGGAAACAAAAGTTTAAAATCAATAGCCTTGCAAAGCTCCTCAATGATATTCCATTCCTACCAAAGCCATATGTTGCTCAAGTTGAAAACCTTATACATATGTTGCTTGCTATTAAATTGAGCTTTGTCAAATTGTTGTGACCCTTGTAAGATGCTCTTCATGCTTTCTTGATCGAGATCACGTACACTCCACATACGCATGCTAAACTTCTACAATGGAGGTTGGCAATATCCATTCATCCACCAAATAAATGCTCCATATGTTTTACGAATCTCTCTCTCCAAATATCCTTTGCAAAAGAGACATGGGCTATGGAAAAATATTTGGACACATGAAGGTCCAAGAAAAAAAGAGATGCTCATAAAAGCATAGAGCATGAAAAAGAAAAAAAAGAAGAAAAAATGATATAGCCATGTTTTCAAAATAAAGAGGAGAGGAATCATACAAAAAGGAGCTATCATAATTTCCACATACATTTTCCATTGTTCCATACACGTGCACATCTTGATTAGATTGTATGAATAGTTTTCTTCTTGGATCCGCTTTTTGACTTTGTGAAATATGTGATGCAAGTATGCCTTATCTTTACTTCTACCTTGAGATCCACATAAGCCTTCTAGAAGTAGGGTAAAAGAAGGCAAAAGAATGCCTTGGTGAGGAATTATACACATGAACGATCTAAGAGAATCATTTGAGGAGCTAGGTAAGATTATGTTTTTGAAAATTTATCGAAAACCCAAGTTACTTAACAGGATTGTTGAGATGACTTGAATCAAGACCGTTCCGTTCCTCAACCATCCAAGATGACATGATAGACACTTCAAAATTCACAAGTGCAGGTATGTCCTGGAATAATTTATATGCTTGCATCATATCAATTGGAGCCATATTTTCCACCTTAGTCTCTAAGCTTCACTCGAGGACGAGTAAAGGCTAAGGAAGGGGGAGCTTGTTGACGGTCCTTAAGTGTGCCAGTTTTAACCGTCAACTCCTGCAAGAAATATATCAAATGTAATCACCAAACTTAGTGAGAGGGTTTATTACAAATGATTTCCACAAGTTTTGGTGTTTTACCTTCCTATGCAGGAAATGCTCAAAATCACACTATGGCTTAGAGATAAATCCAAATATATCATTATCATAAATTATCTCTGATGCTCATTTGGAGTACATCATCACGGAGACCTCATCGAGATGATCAAGATTGATATATCATTTATATATACTGAAGCTCAGATATAAAAGATATTAATATTACGCGAGAAAGTAATAATAGGGACGCCCCTATTCAACTACCATGCGGGCCTGTGCGGGGCCCACAAGCCTGCCTTGCAGGTAACACCGAGGCAGGTGGCGTGCGGGGGCCAAAGGCCCAGCAGGGCCCAATGGCGTGTGGCCAGGGGGGCCACGGCCTGCTGGCCGGCATGCAGGGACCAAGCGCCCACGCTTGGCCGAGAGACCGCACAGGAGGGGTCGCGTCTCGCGTGACGCCCAGGTGCACGCGCGCACAGAGGAAAGGGCAGCAGGCCACGTGGCAGCACCTAATTCGCTAGAAAGTGCTTCACACAGATGGAAGCAAAGGAACACCTGGATTTCAGCCGCCAGAAACACACGCGCCGCGGGAAAGGTCTTCACACGCTATTCCTGCGCCACCGACGTTTCCAACGTCGGTTCTCAGGACACATGGCACAAAGGGAGAATAAACGTCGGTTCTCAGGGACACATGGCACAAAGGGAAAATAGAGAGGGAAATATTCTCTAGGACCTAGGAAGGATCTCCACTCACCCAAGACACTCCCTACACTATAAATAGAGCCCCTCTCCTCATTCTCAACACACACCAAGAAGGAAGAGCTCTGTTTGCCTCAAATTCTAGTCTTAGTTAGTAGTGAAGTAGTCTTAGGAGTTGAGCTTCTATGGGCTTTCGAAGGAGTCTTGGTAAGCCTAGAACTTAGTTATCTTTTATCTTTTGTTTACTTATAAGACTTTGAGCTTTTAATGAAATTACTATCTTGCTTATGTTACTTGGTTTATTGCCTTGTTTGTTCATCATATAAGTTGTATGTCTTGCACCTTAGTATAGCTGATGCATGTTATGGCAATGGCCCAATGCGCCGCAACATTGCTCTATTTATCTAGATAAATAGAGTAGTTATTTCGTATTGCAAGCATGGTGTTTGGAATATGGAATACCATTAGGGATACCCTAACCCACGTATTCAGAGGTAGCCCCCGGGTGGTGACAGCCTCACTGGGCCCTTGTAATCCTCACAGTTCGGGTTTGGACGTTTGCAGGCCTTAGTGATAAACATCGTGGCAGTACCCTTTGATGAGGGGGATCCCACGACTCCTCAATTTGTCCTCTAACACGTGTCCCTTGCTGAGCTTGTATAGTATACACTTGTAATGAATGTAACTCATATGTAAGAAGTACATAGAAACCCTAGTTCTCTCTTAGGATCTTCGTATTAACTAGACTTATATAATGAGCAATGAAATCTTCTGTGTGTCACACTACCCATCTATCAATGTTTATCCCTTGCTAGACTTTAGTATATTAATAATGTTATGATTGAATACAAGGGATAACTACTCTAGTCAACCACCACCTTTCCTGTGGATTCGATACCCTGAATACTTCCAGGTGAAAGCTACAACGGTATCCGTGCGCTTGCGGATTTATCTGCGACCGTAAGAAATACCAACACTTCGATAGGCACGGGAACTTCAATGTTGTTTCCGGTAAAAACAAGGCCAGGAGCATGTGCTTCTCGTGGCGGGTTTATTTGTGGCATCCACACAGGATCATCCCACCCTCCACGACGACGAGGTAACTGACGTTGTCTCCTCGGCATTGTTCTAACTAATTAAGAGCTGAAACCGATTTCTTTAATTATTATGAATAAATCACTAAAATCTATATATTACTGGCAAAAAATAAAATCTATATACTAAATAGAAAAACAAAACTAAAAATTGAATAACTAAATTCTAAGCAACATCTTCAGCTTAACAATATCAATCAATGCAAACTACAAACAAATTCATAACTCAATATTGTGCTAAAATTCATCAATCTCATCAAAAAGATAAAACTCACCATACAAAGAAATAAACAAAAAATACTAACTGGGGAAGACTAGAGAATGAACAAGAAATACTAACCGTGAAAAACTTCGGTGCACTGAAATCTTAAAAAAAAAATTAGGAGCACACCTCGCTGATCCCTCGGCCGGAGAATGAACAAGAAAACAGAGATGCTCTGCTCACCCGAGTGAAAACAGAGTGCTATGCTCGCACGAGTGTCGGTCACGGCCGACTCCTTTTATAAAGGAGGGCGCTTTTAGTTCCGGTTGGAGGCTCCAACCGGGTCTAAAAGTACGTTTTAGTCCCGGTTCACAGCACGAACCGGACTAAAGGTCGGGCACCGACACCTTTAGTCCCAGTTCGTGGCCTTAACCGGGACTAATAGGACCTTTTAGTCCCGGTTAGAGCCTTCAACCGGGACTAAAAGCCCCTTTTAGTTATTTTTCAATTTGTTTCTTATTTCATTTACTAAAAAATATGAATGATGTTATGATTATTTTTATTCATTGCCAAAAAATATATAATTCAATTAGTTTTTTAGTTCATTTACTAGCTAGATGTGCTAATATGAACATGTGGGTTGAGAACAATTTGAATACAACTCCATCACATAAGCATAAATTAATAATAGAAGAGTGCGTGCTCAATATCTTACATAATGGTTATAACAATACACTAAACATCACGATCTAGAACGACAATAGTCTTCTTTTTCACGAATGTGCTTATGATCACTACGTGCGTAAGGAGCATCCTCTTTAGCTAATAGAATGATTGGGTCAACATTCACAATGAATGGAGGAATCTCGTCAAACTTATCATAATCTTCCGACATATCTGTTTTGCCCTCGATGCCGATGATGTTTCTTTTTCCGGAAAGGACTATGTGTGGCCTGGGCTCATCATTTGACTTATCTGTTTGCTCTTCGGTTTACTAGACATGTCCTTCACATAGAAAACCTAAGCCACATCCTTGGCTAGGACGAATGGTTCATCTCTGTAACCAAGATTATTGAGGTCCACTGTTGTTATTCCATAATTGTCTTTTGACACCCCTCCTCCACTGAGCTTCACCCATTTGCACCAAA
>CM014274.1:60230449-60240569 GCA_004135705.1 Alloteropsis semialata
ATATATGGAAATAAGATTATTGGTATGAAAATATTAGTGTATATGGAAATTAGATTATTAGTGTATATGGAAATATGATTATTAGTGTATATTTATTATGAATATATTTATTATGAATATATTTATTATACTCTGTTATTTCATGTATACTTTGTTATTTCATGTACTTTGTTATACAAATTATTATGTACTTTGTTATTTCATGATTATTAGTTAATGTTTATAAATGATTATTAGTTATTGTTTACAAATGATTATTAGTTATTGTTTAGAAATGAATGTGTTAGGAAATTTTATGATTATATGCACAATTTATTTATTATATGAATGAATGATTATTAGTTACTTGTTTATAAATGATTATATGCAAAATTTATTTATTATATGAATGAATGTTGTCATTTGTGATTAATGCAGAGGATATTTTACCATCAAGAGCTCCCAATGGCGGAAAAAGCAAAAGCTATTGCGGACCAACTATTTGGATTCGTTATGGACCAAGTTGTAAATCCAAACGGAGAGTACCACCATGACGGACGCCCTATCGCTCAATTAGGATCCCTTTCCGCTCCTTCTTCCAGTTCTGGCCGTAAATTGTAAATAAGTTTTAAATGCTCTAACTTTTGTATTGGCTGATCTCAAATGTTTATATGTGAGTGTTCGAGAAAAATGCAATCAAAGTCGGGTCAAAATCAATTGACAATTGCGACGACTTCAATCTTATTGTGGGAAAGATCGTGTACGATATACGACATATGACGCGCAGACACATAGACGCGTAGACGAATTGTATATAACTAACCCAAATAACCAAAACAGCCTTTGGTACCGGTTGGTAACACCAACCTGAGGCCTTTGGTACCGGTTGGTGTTACCAACCGGTACCAAAGGCACCCTTTGGTACCGGTTCTGGACCCGGTACCAAAGGCCGATCCCTTTAGTCACGGATGCGCGGTACCGGTTCTGGGGGGTTACCAACCGGTACCGATAGCGAGTTTTGTAGTAGTGTCAAATTCTATTGGCCTTGTTGTCCTTAGTTAGCGCTGTGAAATCAAGGCGGAGCCGATCACCCCACGTCATTGGTTGTTTTGACCTTCTGTTCTTGTAGTCCAAGCGAGTACCGCTGAGGGATTCCTGGATGTCAGATTGTTGTCACCGCCTTAGCATCGTTTGCTTTCGACCCATCTTTTCATGCGATGAACCACAACCTTTGATCACCTTCGGCTAGCGATTTTTCTCGTGCTAGCAAAAGACAACCCCACAATGTTAAGCCGAAGGTGATATTTTTGTGATGGTTTAGATCGGCGTGTACCAACATTGTTATCTTTTTATTGATTTCTGTTGAGGTAGGTTTTTTCCCGATCCCTAACAGATGTTGATGGCTTGCTCGACGAGCTGGACTACTTCTGCATCAAGGGGGAGCTTACCGGTACCTACCGTGTCGTCGGTCCGTGCTCTGGGCATTGCATCTATGCCGTCCTTGTTCACGCTCGCCGCATAGCCAGAGAAATTTCTACCTAACTCAAGCCCTCTTCCAGCTCTTGTGATACAATCCCCGGTGAATATGACGAGCAAGATCAGGGTGAGGCCAGAAGGCAAGATTAAGGGGCCAAACTGCATATATTGATTTGTCGGGGGGGTTAAAAATAAAATTTTCATCAGATTTTAGGGTCAAATCCTATGTACACTTAACGTGTGTGCCAAGCATAGGGGGGCTGGCACCCCTCCAAGTCCACCCCCTGGTCGCCCTTAAGCAATATGACTCCTCACAGTCATGGGCTACCAGATTAGATGATCAGAAGATCAACGCCAAATTCGTGGAACAAATTGATCCCATTACCTAGAGCTCTGCACGTGGTGTCGATAAAGCACCTCCTCTTCCATTTGTTTGCTTCTAGTTGATGAACGGCATGTTCAAACTCTGCAAGCTCACAAATTCTGAAGTTCAAGAGGTTGTCTATCAGTGAACATAATGACAGTAGGGAGCTAAATTGAGCTAGACGAAAATTGAGCAGCAGATGGTTGTGTTGATATAGAAGGGGACACGTGCCCCCTCAGGCCCACTATAGGAAATCAGGGATTTGCCGAGTGTCCCAAACACTCGGCAAAGCCCGAAATACACTCGGCAAAGCCTTTGCCGAGTGTTACACTCGGCAAAGAGCACTCGGCACCGCTCGGGACGGCAATGGGGCTCTTTGCCGAGTGTAATATTACGGGCACTCGGCAAAGCCTTCGCCGAGTGCCTGGGCCCACACTCGGCAAAAAATGGCCCTAACGCCCCGGCGGACGGCGCGCCGCCGTCTGCTGACGTCACGCCGACGTGGCGGCGACGGCGGCTGACGGCTGACGGTCAAGCTTTGCCGAGTGCCACCTGGCAGCACTCGGCAAAGGGCCAGGCTTTGCCGAGTGCCGCGTGGCAGCACTCGGCAAAGCCGCTCCCGTCCGAGTGACGTGGCAGGGCGGCTTTGCCGAATGCTGCCACGTGGCACTCGGCAAAGGCTGGCCCTTTGCCGATTGCTGCCAGGTGGCACTTGGCAAAGCTTGACAATAAGGTGGCACAATGGTCACACTTTGCCGAGTGCCCGAAATAATACACTCGGAAAAGGCCAGGCACTCGGCAAAGGGTGACCATAAAACAACAGAAATGGCACCTTTGCCGAGTGTACACTCGGCAAAGCCCCTTTTTGCCGAGTGTACACTCGGTAAAGGTGCCATTCTGCCCCTATTTTATTTGTTTCCTCAGGTATAACATGCCCCCACTCAATGCACATCACAGGCAGTTCATATAGATATATATACACATTACAGGCAGCTGATATAGATAAAATACACAAGCATAAATCCACAATAACCATAGCAAAGTAGTATCGCATCCATAAGTTCACAAGTAACAAGCATAGTAAAGTTTATTCGTTCACAAGCACACTAAGTTCATAATCACAAAGTTCATAAGCACAAAGCATCGCATCACTGAGAAGGCCCAGGCGGTGGGCAGAAGAGACTGCGGCCCAGGCGTGTCGGCAGGTCTTCTTCCGCCGCAGGAGGCTCGTTCGACGCCGCCGCCGATCCAGCAAAGTTCTGCACAAGTTTTAGGTCAGAAACAAACTAGAGCTAAGTTTTCTAAGCTACGGTTGAGAATCAAAGTTTTCTAAGGTTGTCATTGACCGAAATGGAATTATAAACTTTCAGCAGTGACTCACAGGAGAATATGTCGGAGGTGACATCATTTGCGGGGCGAAAGTCATCGGCGGTGGAGATCGGCCCATTTCCCTTGCCATGCCGCTGAACCAGTTGTACCACTCGGTCATCTGTTGCGTGCGGACCCGCTCGGCCTCGTCCCGCTGCCTTTGCTCTTCCTCCTGCCGCTGCCGCTCTTCATCCAGCCGGGCCTCCAGCATGGTGGTTCTCCTCCTCTCCTCTTCTAGCTGGGCCTGCAATATTCCATCAAAGTGTTAGAATTCAACGGTAAGGAAAAATGAACTAAAGTGTAATAAAGCAGAAATAACCTGGATTCTTTGCATGTTGAAGTGGGTAGCGGTCTGCGGCTGGCGTATGTCGGGGTTAGCGCTACCGGCTCGGATCTGGGAGAGTGTGGGGGTACTGGCCGTGTCGATCGTGCTGTCGCCGATGGCGTACCTCCCATGCCTCTTGCCTCCTGCCATCCTCATGATGACTTCTCCATCAAGCGGCGCGGCGGCCGGATCCCACTCAGGCCCATGCTTTTGCCTTCCCATCTCCGAGTAGGCGGTGAGGCGGGCGTGGACCATGGGATTGCTGTACGCCTCCGGCCCGGCTTCGGGGTTGTAGCGGACTTCGGACGTGGCCCTGCCCATGTGGGACACGGCAATAGCCTGGAAGTCAGTCAGCTCCTCGCCTCCATGTGCCGCCGACTACAAAACACAAAAAAAACAATATGATTAGAAATATTGCAGAATTGAGCGTTTCAATTATAAAATGAGATGTCATACCCATTTTTGTTTGTACTCGGGGAGGGTAAGGCTGCCCTGGTGGTGTGCTGGACCTGTCATCTGCAAACGGCGCTCCCGGGCAGCCAGGTGTTTCTCCATCCACTCGGGGGAGCACCAGTAGGCCACCCACTTCTCCCAAGCCTGGGGATGCGAGGCACACCACCAGGGAATCACCTACGCAGGATGAAGTAGAAGAAGATTAGATTATACGTGCTTAATCATAGAAGGAATCATAATTAAAGTTTTTTATTTACTGAGATGTATTGATCGTGGGTCAGGTAAATGGTTCTGGCTTCCTCTTTGGAATAATTTGTGCCTTTGTCCTTCCAGTAGTCAATGACGGCCTGGATCCGCGCCTCGTAGTACATGTCCTTGACCAGTTTGTGAGCCGCTGTCTTTGCCTGTTCACCCGCCTCCACCTCGTGGCCCGGGGCGCATCTGTAAAAATCCTGCATATATATGCGATATAGTGGTGACAAATGTAGAAAGCATGCATATATATATGTGTTGAAATATGTATTGCGGGAAACACTTACCCACAGCTCGGCAAGCACCCGCTGGGCCTTGTTGGGGAAGCTCCTGCCCTCCCGGTCCTCTTGGTCGTCCGTGGCGTCGTAGTAGTGGGCGAACGACTCCGCCGGCTCCTCGACTCCTTGGTGCGTAACTATGCCAGGGAAGTTTTCCCTGCACAGAAGACCCAGGATGCCGTTGACCTTCCGGTTGTGAGCAGCACCCCGCTCTACCACGTCCCAACCCCTGCAAAGTGATTAAGATAGATTGTTAGTTTCTATAGTGATATTCAACATATTAAATAAAAATGGAATGATAACATATAAAGTTTATTACCTCGCACCGGCTGGTCGGATCATCGGACGGTGTGCTGGGGGTATCGGCCGCCTCGGGAGTTGGGAGGGACCGCGCGCCCATAATCGGGCATTAGAAGCGGAACCCTCCCCGGACCCCTCCCCCGCTCCCCCATCCCCCCTCCTCCTCCGACGACTCCACCTCGCCCTCCACCACCGCGGGAGGAATCTCCTCCTCAGACGAAGACGAGGACGAAGGTACAGGGGTCGGTACCCTGCCCTTCCATCGACCCCTGCGTCCACCCTTCCCTCGCCCCCTGGCTCCACCGCTCCCAGACCCTGAAGGTGCCTCCTCCTCACGTGACCCCCTCTGGTAAAGGGACTTCACGTTCCTAAGTCCGCCCACCATCTGCATTGAAAAAGACAAAATAAACATAATTAGAAAGATATGCAAAATATAATGAGAAATAGAAGCAAACTGAGCAAAATATATAAAGTAATTAACATGCATGGTATTACAAATAAAAAAATTGCTAGGATCATACATGTATTAGAAATAATCATCGTGATCGAGATTTTCTTCTTGGTTTTCATCATCACTATCACGCATTTCGAGATCCTCATGCCCGTGCTCCTCAGGTTCTTCCATCTCATCATCACTCCCAATGCCTAAAAGCATGTTTTCAAGTAACTGCACGTCCTTCAAGTTAAGAACCACATCTCCATCGTCCACTTGTTCATTCATTTGCTCTACTTCCATTTCGTCTGCTTCGGTTAAGTCTATCACAAAACTCCCTTCTAGCCCATCTTCTTGGAAGAACTCTCCGCCATACGTGTTTGGATCGAAGTTGTAATCTTCATTGTTTGGGACTGGTAGTTTTCCGTGTGGTGATACCTTGTACACAACATCCCAACCCTGAAGACGCTTGTCGGTTGTGCACGGATATGAGAGGTAATAAACCTGTGTGGCCTGTTGAGCCACAATATATACATCTTCTCCGGCATAGACGGATGATGGTTGAATTTCAACTAGCCCAACGTTAGGGGTCCGTCTCACAGCTGAGGGATCAAACCAATGGCATTTGAATATGACAGGATTAAGAGGTTTGCATCCACCAAAATTGAGTTCGTATATTTCTTCAATTATTCCATAATACTCGACCCCATCAAGGCCTGGCATACAAACTCCGGTATTTGTGGTCCTTCGATTGGGCATCTACTGCTCATGGCTCTTTGTGCGAAAACGATAACCATTCACATCATAACAGCCAAACGACTTGACCCTATAGGCACAACTATCGGCAACTTGTCTCAACTCGGCACTCATAGACGCATCAGTTTGGGCCTGCAAGTTCGAGCATGATTGTCCGTTATGTTATTGGACGAGCAAGTTGTAATGTGAAACTAATAGGAGGGAAATTAGAATGAACCTTCCGTTTGAACCAAGAAATAAAATTGGCCTCTCTAAGAAGGGTATCTACTTCCTCCGGTCTAGGTTGCCTCGATTGACGCCAGGATTGTTCAACAAATTCCCTGTACCACTGAGAAAAATGAGGGTTGGATGAAGAATATTGGTTATGTAATGGAATAAGTTTGTTGAGAACTTACGGGATGTACGGCTCGACTTCGGAAAGGTTGGTCAACACATATAGCATGATTGTGCACCACTCTTCGTATTTCAAGGTCTTGGGTGTGCCTTCACTTGCACTTCCGAGTTGCCCTCGAAATATGCTGAGGGTTGTGTCAACTTCACCAGAATTGTAACGAGTTGGTGAATTGTGCACATTAGGAAGATTGTCAGCATAGTATTTTGAAGTGAAGTTTGAGACCTCCTCCAGAATGTATGCCTCTGCAATGGACGCTTCAATCTTGCATTTATTTTTACATTTCGTTCGAAGAACCTTTTGACATCTTTCAACTGGATAGCACCAACGGTTCTGCACAGGCCCCCCATTCTTGCCTCATACGGGAGGTGTAAAATCATATGCTCCATCGGATTGAAGAAGCCGGGTGGAAAGATCTTCTCCAACTTACAGAGCAACACCGGGGCCAGCCTTTCCATATCTTCCATCACGGTAGGAGATATCTCCTTAGCACAAAGGACGCGGAAGAAATTGCTCAACTCTGCCAGCACTAGCCAGATATGGTCAGGTACATAGCCACGAATCATCACCGGAAGGAGCCGCTCAAGCCATATGTGGTAGTCATGACTCTTGAGCCCGTTGATTCGCAAAGTAGCTAAGTTCACCCCCCTCTTCAGATTCACTGCATACCCATCAGGGAACTTTAACGTTTGGAACCATTTAAGAACTTCCCTCCTTTGACCCCTCGTCAGGACGTAATCTGCCCTAGGCTTCTGCCACCGTCCGCCGTCTGTGGGAGGCGGTATGTTCATCTTCGGTCTATCGCATAACCAGCTTTGATCCACTCTAGCCTTCACATTGTCCTTTGTCTTCTCAGCATGGTCCATGATAGTACCAAAAAGAACCTCGCCAAGATTCTTTTCCGTGTGCATCATATCAATGTTATGCGGTAGAAGAATGTCCTGCATATAGGGGAGCCTCCACAAGGGCGAAATATGAGTCCAGGCATGTTGCTCACCATATCCTGCAAAAGCATCTTTCTTTTTATTGAGCTTGAGAGCTTCTAACTCAGCACGAATCTCGAGACCTATCATTAGATGTGGTGGAGGGTCTTCAACAAGGACACCCTTCGTAAAATTCTTCGTGTCTCGTCTGAATGGATGATCAAGAGGGAGAAATTGACGATGTTTGTCGAACGAAGAATATTTGCCACCCTTCATCAACCAAAAGAACCTCAACATTGCCTTGCATACCGGGCATGGGAATTTCCCATGAACACAGTGTCCGCAGAATAACCCATACGCCGGCGTGTCATGCAGGGAGTACATGTACCAAACATGCATTTTGAAGTTTGTCTTCGTAGCTCGGTCGTATGTCAATACACCTTCCTTCCAAGCACGTTCCAATTCATCGACCAGAGGCTCCATGTACACACCCATTTTTTTCCCCAGGTATCCAGGAATAATTAACGACAAGAAGATGTTCTGTCGTTGAAAGAGAACGCCGGGGGGGGGAGATTGAGAGGGATAACAAACATTGGCCAACAAGTGTATGCGGCAGAAGACATCCCATATGGATTGAACCCATCGGTTGCAAGGGAAATACGTACATTACGAGTCTCCAGAGCTTTCTGACTATGAATCTCATCAAAGCTTCTCCATGATTCACCATCAGATGGATGTACCAGCTTCTCAGGATTGTATCGACGACCATTTTTGTGCCATGTCTTCTGTTTCGCGGATTCCTCGGTCATGTAAAGCCGTTGGATCCTCGGTATGAAAGGAAGGTACCGTAGGATCTTCTCGGGAATCGTGGTCTGCCTCTTAGTGCCATCACCAGAGTCTACCTCCACGAACCTGGACGACTTGCACTGTGGACAGTACTTCGCGTTCTCATATTCTTTCCTAAATAAGACGCATCCATTCGTACAAGCATGTATCTGCTCATACGGCATCTTAAGTGCGCAAAGAAGTTTCTGTGCCTCATACATGCTCTTCGGCAGAATATGACCATCCGGAAGCAAGCTGCCAAATACTTTGAACATGACATCGAAGGCTTCTCGACTGTGGCTAAACTGCGACTTTACGGCCATCAGGCGTGCAATGGCATCCAGTTGCGAGACCCCGGTATGCTCGTGAAGGGGTTTCTGTGCCGCAGCCAACATCTCATAATAAGCCTTCGCACTGGCCTCCGGCTCTTCCTCCGTAGAACCTTCATCTATCTGTGCTTCATCGAAGTCATTCAACATGTCTCCGACCCCGGCATCATCATCAAATTCCTCGATGCGTTGTCGACTTCACGTTCCTAACTCCGCCCACCATCTGCATTGAAAAAGGCAAAATAAACATAATTAGAAAGATATGCAAAATATAATGAGAAATAGAAGCATCATCAAATTCCTCGATGCGTTGTCTCACGACTTCGTCTCTCACACGCTGGGCCTCACCATGGCAGGTCCACCGAGTATAGTCCGGCGTAAATCCATGCTTGATGAGATGTTTGCTCATGTTCGTCTTTGTTTGTCGTTTACGGTTTGCACATTTGACACATGGACAGAAAGCCCGTGTACTCTTGGCAAATGCAAATGCTTTGTTCACGAAATCTTCAGTCTTGGTCAACCATTCAGCAGTCTTCTGATCAAAGCCTGTGTACATCCACTCATGGTCCTCCATCCTCTAACAGATCACCAAGCGATATCAAACTAACTTTTACATCTACCGGAATGTCTATCATTCTCTACTAGGTATAGATAGGTCCTAATCCCACCCGAGGATGTATAGATTGGGTTAGTTTTCATGCTCTACTCCTATCTGAGCCAGAATTTCGGCAGCACCTCCCCGCTGTTCTCCAAATACACGTCCTAGAAAGGAGATTGTGTATCCGGAGAACAACGGGGAGGTGATGCCGAAATTCTGACTCAGATAAGAGTAGACCATGAAAACTAAACCCATCTACACATCCTCGGGCTGTCCAAAAAACGTGGACAATTCGAAACAGATACGGTCACACATATGCAAAAATCTGCATATGTCCAACCATATCTCTTTCGAACGGGAGACGCCTATGGTTACGTGAACAACGAACAAGAAAGGAAAAGAGAGCATGTTTGTCTCACCGTGTAAAGTCGTTGGGGTGTAGGCCGGCCTCGATGGAGGGGACACTCGTCTGCCCAAAAAAAGGAAAAAAAGTGTTAAAAATTGAGAATTTCGGCAGCACCTCCCCTGCAAAGGGAGGTTTCCAAACCCTGCAATTCGAAAAGCGGCACGATGGCCGACCACATTCAACATCCAACAGTCATTCTACATCCAACATTCCACATCCAACATTCCACATCCAAATTCAAGATTCAACATCATTAACTAAGAAAGACACTAAGAAATTCTAACTCCGGTAATTCTAACTCTAACAATTCTAACTAAAATTTTTTCTAACTCTAACATTTCTAACTATAACATTTCTAACTCTAACAATTCAAAATCTATGAATTTTAACTCTAACAATTCAAACTACAAATGTAAACGATGGAAGACAAATGTAAATGATGGAAGACTTACACTAGAGCCGGCGTCGGGGTCGAGGGCCGGGGTCGAGGCGGCGCCGGCGTCGGGCGGGGGACGGCTCTCCGGGGGCGTGGACGGCGCCGGGGAGGCGCGGGAAGGGCGGCGGGCGTCGGGGCGGGGGACGGCTCTCCGGGGGCGTGGACGGCGCCGGGGAGTCGCTGCCGGGCAGGGGGCGCCGGCGTCGGGCGGGGGACGGCTCTCCGGGG
>CM014274.1:60240947-60264310 GCA_004135705.1 Alloteropsis semialata
AGGGTTGATGGCGGACGCCTTCGGCTATCCCTGGCTCTACAAAGCATTTCACCCCACATGGCCCTCGTCACATGGGAATGCGGGGGTGAACAGGGCAGCACTCGCACACCGATCAACGCCTCAGATCCCTCGCAAGCACTCTTCTAGCACCACGCCGTGATGACTCCACGAGCTCTCCCCGGTGGATGAACCCAACGATGAACCTCCGGCATATTGGCCACAAGGATTCTATATCTACTCGCTCTTGGGTGGCAGCTCAGGCTCCCCGACGGGTATTTATAGCCCCTGGTCGCCGAAGGACGGGAAATTTACTCCGTAATGACGAGCGCGGGCTCCGCGCCACGCGTCTCTCCTCCAGCATGGAATGCACAGGTCGCCCTTATCTCCTTTGGCTCCACTCGGCCACGGGAGTGCCCTGTGCAGTCACGGGAACTCTATTCCTGACGCCGCATCACAGAAGCGATGCCGCCTTGCCTGCCTCTCCTTGGCATATCCACGGGAGCGCCCTGTGCAATCACGGGAAAACTATTCCTGACGCCGCCTTGCCTGCCTCTCCTTGGCATATCCTACGAAGAAGGAATCCTCCGGGACTCGAACCTCTCGCCAAGATAAGTTTCCATTGATTATTTTCGCCAATCCCGTGAGCTTTAAAACAAGTTGCTAAAGTACTCGGGAGCACACGCCTTAATCCGTGAAACCTCGGCTCTTCCGTACGCCTACCCTCCTACGCGTGCACGCGGCCCAGCTCCCTGCGCTATGGACTACGGCTATCGGGGACCAGGTGCATAAACGTAACAGGCTAACTACCCGAGGAAATTAAAAGACTTGAAAGCAGGAAGTGGAGTTCATTAGTATTTGTATCGCCGAATGTTTTCTCCTCGAGTTTTTACCTTGTTACAGGGTACTGACGACTACTCGGCGTGCTCAGCCCTCACGCTCGGGGGCTGGCGCCGGGACGACCACTCGGCGTGCTCAGCCCTCACGCTCGGGGGCTGGCGCCGGGACGACCACTCGGCGTGCTCGGCCCTCACGCTCGGGGGCTGGCGCCGGGACGACCACTCGGCGTGCTCAGCCCTCACGCTCGGGGGCTGGCGCCGGGACGACCACTCGGCGTGCTCGGCCCTCACGCTCGGGGGCTGGCGCCGGGACGACCACTCGGCGTGCTCGGCCCTCACGCTCGGGGGCTGGCGCCGGGACGACCACTCGGCGTGCTCGGCCCTCACGCTCGGGGGCTGGCGCCGGGACGACCACTCGGCGTGCTCAGCCCTCACGCTCGGGGGCTGGCGCCGGGACGACCACTCGGCGTGCTCAGCCCTCACGCTCGGGGGCTGGCGCCGGGACGACTACTCGGCGTGCTCAGCCCTCACGCTCGGGGCTGGCGCCGGGACGACTACTCGGCGTGCTCAGCCCTCACGCTCGGGGGCTGGCGCCGGGACGACTACTCGGCGTGCTCAGCCCTCACGCTCGGGGGCTGGCGCCGGGACGACCACTCGGCGTGCTCGGCCCTCACGCTCGGGGGCTGGCGCCGGGACGACCACTCGGCGTGCTCGGCCCTCACGCTCGGGGGCTGGACGCCGAAATTAACGTCGGATGATTTAGCCAGACGCTCCTTGACTAACCCTTGGACCGATTCCTTCGGAATCGCTTCAAGGCTCGGGGGCTACGGCCAACGGACGCACCTCGCGGCGCATCCGTTGATTGTCTGACGACTTCAGAACAAGGCTACTAACCCTTGGACCGATTCCTTCGGAATCGCTTCAAGGCTCGGGGGCTACGTCCAACGGACGCACCTCGCGGCGCATCCGTTGGGTAAACGGCTCTTTTCTCTCCAGTATCACGCGGTTTCGCTTCCAACTGCAGCAGGCTCGACGCTCATCGGGCAGCATGACCTTGCCGACTTGTCCCTCAACCACGTACTACTCGGGGGCTTGTCGGGGGTAGACCCCCAGGGGTACCCAGCAGGCGGATTGGCCCAACCATCAAAGGGCGGCCCAATCCGAGTACATCTGGATCGGTTTGTCGGACTGGCTGGCCCACCAGTCGGGAGGCCCGCCAGTCGGGCGAACCGAATGGGCGCGACGACGTGCGCAGCAAGGAAAGCACACGGCGTATCCCGCAAGAAGCTCGGAGATCAAGATAAACTAGCCGGAATTATAGGGAAAGATATCTGTAATCGTTATAGGATCGAATCCTTGTAATTTGGGTAGGTTACGATCTCTGGCCGACTTGTAACTCAAGGCAGCCGGACTATATAAGGCGCCCTGAGACCCCCCTCCAGAGCATCAACATCCATCCACGAAAAACTACAACCTCTACAACCCTAGGACAGAACCCAACTACGGAGATCCTTCAGGAACTTCATACACAGCAATACAATCGCCGCCAACACAGGACGTAGGGTGTTACGTCATCTCGACGGCCCGAACCTGTTCAATCCTTGCGTCTTGTGTTACCATCGACTTCTGATCCTCGATCTGTCCCTCGACAAATCAACCACGTAGGCTACCCTGTGTGGACTGCCGGGTCCAAACATCCGACAGTTCTACATACATAGAGTTACGGGCCAAGTGCTGTGGCTACTGCTCATATCACCGAAAGGATCCATGTCATCCGTACTCAAACCAAATCTTATGTTCCTTGCATCTTCTGCAAAGTCTGGGAATGCTCTGTCGATTTTTCTCCATTGGGACCCACCAACGGGGTGTCTCAACGTATTGTCTTCCCTCCGATCCTCTTTGTGCCATCGCATCAATTTAGCATGCTCTTTGTTTCTGAACAAACGCTTCAGATGTGGTATAATAGGGAAATACCACATTACTTGGCAGAGAATATCTTCTTGGGGGGCTCTCCCTCAACTTCACCTGGGTCATCTCGCCTGATTTTATACCGTGAACAGTTGCAAACCAGACAGTCATCCAAAGATTCATACACCTTGCCGCGATAAAGGATACAATTATTAGGGCATGCGTGTATCTTTTCTACTTCCAATCCTAGAGGGCAAACAATTTTTCTTGCTTCGTATGTTGTTTCATGCAAGGTGTTGCCCTCTGGAAGCATCTTCTTTGTCATTTTCAATAACTCTCCGAAAACCTTGTCAGACAAGCCATTAGTTGCCTTCCACTGCAACAGTTCCAGTGTGGTACCCAACTTTTTCTGGTCCTCGTTGCAATCTGGTACAACAATGTTTTGTGGTCCTCCAACAAACGCTTGATCTTCTCCCGCTCTTTCGCACTTTCACAGTCTTTCTCTTCATCACGAATCATGCCACCTAAGGCATCATCATCCTCATCTTCTGCAACTGCTTCACCCTCGCCCATTGCATTATCATCTGCAAAGACACCATATTGTGCAAAGTCCAGGATGTTGTCATCACCATCTTCTAATAGGATCCCCTCTTCGCAGTGTTTGGTCCAATAAAACCCGAGGTCGAGTTAGCCTCTGCCACGTCGAGAAATTGATGAACGCCATTGTCGATTCATCAATTGTCGATTCATCTATTCACAAAATACAACAAAAAAATACAACAAAAAAATGAGCAGTAGCCATAGCACTGTACATCCATTGTCGATTCATCTATTCACAAAATACAACAAAAAAATCAGCCCCAATATGAATATCATTTATAGTTTCTAAAAATCTAAAATTCATAATAACCCTAAATATGATCATTTGAAGCCTCTAAAAGATCTAATTTTAAAGTTTATAATAAATAAGCCTAAATATGAATATTGTCTATAATCTCTAAAATTTATAATAAACATAAATATGAATATCATTTATAGACTCTAAAAATCTAAAATTCATAATAACCCTAAATATGAACATCATTTGAAGCCTCTAAAAAGATCTAATTCTAAATTTCATAAATATGAATATCATATATAGACTCTAAAAAGATGTAATTCTAAAGTTCCCGATAAGCCTTTATAATTAATATCATTTATAATATGTAAAATCATAATTAGCCTAAATATGATAACCATTTAAAGCTTCTACAAATAATCAGAAAAATCTAAACAATACCAAAAAAATTTGAGCATCATCTCTACACATGCAACAAATATCTATATGGTTCACCTCTACCACAAAATCATAATAAAATTGATTGATAATTCAAAAATCTCCTATTCCTATCCATTCCACAAAACACTCAAATACCCAAAACATAGAGCATTAAATAGACCATGCTAACGGTCAAAAGAGAGAGGACAAAGTTACTAACCTTCTAGCAGACTTGGATTGCAAAATCTCCAAAAGTTATGGAAAAATCGGGCATGACCTCCCCCAACCCGAGCTCAATGGAGGATGAAGAAATGTGCCATGGCTTGGGCTGGGGAGGAAGAAGGGGCTATATACGCAGAGCCCCTTTGGTACCGGTTGGTGGCACCAACCTGTACCAAAGGGGAACTCATAGGTACCGGTTGGTGCCACCACTACTACACAAAACACCTTTGGTTCGGGCTTCTACTCCCGGTACCAATTAGACCCGAGACTAAAGGGAGCATTAGTCCCGGGTCCAATTGAGGGGGGGGGGGAGGAAGGGGGCTTGGGGGGATTGAGTCCCGGTTGGTGGCTCCAACCGGGACTAAAGGGTGGCTTTTAGTCCCGGTTATAGCCACCAGCCGGGACTAGAGGGCGCGCCCCCCTTTAGTCCCGGCTGGGGGCTCCAGCCGGGACTTAAGGGGACCTTTTAGTCCGGGTTGGAGCCACCAACCCGGACTAAAAGGTCCCCTATAAATATCATCTTCCTCCCCCAGCCCGGCCGAGCCATGAACAGAGCTCGTTCATGGCGCCGGTCGGAGCTAGGGGAGGTCATGCCCATTTTTTCCTCGAATTTTAAAGATTTAGCTCCTCCAAGTGGTCTAAAAGGAGTATATCTTCATCCTCTCATCTTTCACGGTTAGTATTTCTTGTTTCATCCTTTATACATAGAGAAATTTGAGTTTTAGTGGAATGGAGAGATGGGTGAGTTTTGTTTTTTAGCACAATTGAGATATTGATTTGTTAGTAGTTTGCACTAGTATGTTTTAGGAAATGCAGATTTAGTTTTTAATTTATATTTATACTTTAGTTATTTATCCTAATTCATATTTATACTTTAGTTAATTAGTTAGTTCATATTTATACTTTAGTTTATTTATATTTATACTTCAGTTAATTAGTTAGTTCATATTAATACTTTAGTTATTTTGACTTTAGTTAATTTATATTTATACTTTAGTGATTAGTGATTTAGGATGGTAATTTTCATTTATTGCTTAGTGAAATAGGATGGTAATTTTCATTTATTGCTTAGTGAAATAGGATGGTAATTTTCATTTATTGCTTAGTGAATTAGGGATTGTAATTTTCATTTATTGCTTAGTGAATTAGGGATGGTAATTTTCATTTATTTCAAAAATAAACTTACTATTTGTTCTACTTATAAAAAATTGTCTAAACTTGCAGATGGACCGGCAATGTATGTATAACGCCGACAGATGTTCAGGTGACTTCTTTCAAGGCATGCATCATTTTCTAGATGTGGCAGAGCAAAACAAGAAAAACAGTTTTCATGAGTTGCCCCTGCGGGGTCTGCAAGAACCAGAAGGAGCACAGTTCAAGAAAGGTCATTCACAGCCACTTGATTAGACATGGTTTCATGCCTGGTTACAGTTGTTGGACCAGCCACGGAGAAAGAGGTATTATAATGGAAGACGGTGAAGATGAGATTGATGAGAACATTCTCGGATTTGCTGAATACCATGCTTTTGCTGATACTACAATGGGTGATGCTGAGGAAGAGGATGGAGAAGATGCGCCTGCAGATGATCTTGGTCAGATGTTGCAAGATGCAAAGGACACAAGCGAAACTGAGAAGGAGAGGTTGAAGTTCCAGCGCATGTTAGAGGACCATCGCAAACCTTTGTATCTGGGTTGCGAAGAGGGACTCAACAAACTCGGGAGCACACTGGATTTGCTGCAATGGAAGGTCAAAAATGGTGTATCGGACAAGGGCTTTGGTGAGTTACTAAAAATCGTGAAGTAGATGCTTCCTAGGGACAACGAATTTCCCTCGACAACATACGAAGTAAAAAAGCTTGTTTGCCCGTTGGAGTTGGAGGTGCAGAAGATACACACATGTCCGAATGATTGCATCCTGTATCATGGTCCCGAGTACGAGAAAAAGGATACGTGTCCGGTTTGCGGCGCCTTGCGGTACAAGATCAGAAAAGACAACCTGATGATGTAGATGGAGATCCTATCAAAAAGGGAGTTCTTTCCAAGGTCATGTGGTATTCCCCTATAATACCACACTTGAGGCATTTTTTCAGAAACAAAGAGTATGCTCGGATGATGCGATGGCACAAAGAAGAGCGCAAGCGAGACTCAAAGTTGAGGCACCCAGCCGATGGGTCCCAGTGGCGAAAAATCGACCGAACATTTAAAGACTTCGCAGAAGATCCAAGGAACATAAGGTTTGCTTTGAGTACAGACGACATGAATCCTTTTGGTGAAATGAGCAGTAGCCATAGCACTTGGCCCGTGACTTTTCGTATGTACAATCTTCCTCCATGGCTCTGTATGAAGAGAAAATTCATGATGATGCCTGTTCTTATACAAGGCCCAAAGCAACCAGGCAACGACATTGACGTGTATCTCAGGCCATTGGTTGAGGAACTTTTACAGCTGTGGGGCGAAAACAGTGTACGTATGTGGGATGAGCACAAACAAGAGGAATTTGACCTACGAGCATTATTGTTTGTAACCGTCAATGACTGGCCGACTCTTAGTAACCTATCAGGATAGACAAACAAGGGATATAGGGCATGCACCCATTGTTTAGATAATACTAAAAGCATTTATTTGAAACATTGTCGCAAGGTTGTGTATATGGGCCATCGTCGATGGCTTCCTCTCAATCATCCGCTAAGAAAGAAAGGCAAGCATTTCAAAGGGGAGACAGATCGTCGTCCCAAGCCTATGCATCGTGATAGAAAGTATGTATTTGCTATAGTAAAAGATCTAAAAGTTGTTTTTGGAAAGGGGCTAGGTAGCATTGCTGTTCCAAATAATAGTAATGGGATGGCACCCATGTTTAAGAAGATGAGTATATTTTGGGAGCTACCATATTGGGAAGTCTTGGAGGTCCACAACGCAATTGACGCCATGCACTTGATGAAGAATCTTTGCGTCAACATGATAGCCGTTCTAGGCACCTATGGTAAGACAAAAGATATACTGGAATCGCGCCAGGATCTGCAACATATGGAAGAACGGCATGTACTACATCCAGAAGAGAGGGACAATGGGCGAAATTACTTGAGTCCTGCCAGCTTCACTCTTAGCAAAGAAGAAAAGGAAAGCATGTTCGAATGCCTCAATAGTATCAAGGTGCCCTCTGGATACTCTTCAAACATTAAAGGAATAATAAATATGCCAAAGAAGAAATTTACAAACCTGAAGTCTCACGACTGCCACATGCTCATGACACAGCTGCTTCTAGTGGTATTGAGGGGAGTTCCGCCAGAGAATCTATGATTAGCTATCGTAAAGCTATGTGCATTCCTCAATGCAATTTCTCAGAAGGTAATCGATCTAGACAATCTACTGAAGTTGCAGGTTGATGTGGCCCAATGCCTGGTGAGCTTTGAGTTGGTATTTCCACCATCATTCTTCAACATTATGACACATCTACTAGTTCATCTTGTCAAAGAGATTGAAATTCTAGGTCCTGTCTTCTTGCACAATATGTTCCCTTTTGAGAGGCTGATGGGAGTACTAAAGAAATATGTCCATAACTGTGCTAGACCAGAAGGATGCATATCAAAGGGCTATGGAACAGAGGAGGTCATCGAGTTTTGTGTTGACTTCATCGATGATCTCAAACCGATTGGTGTACCTGAATCACGGCATGAGGGGAGACTCGGTGGAAAGGGAATAATAGGAAAGAACGTTGTTGCTACTTGGGATGATGATTCTTTCAACAGAGCACACTACACTGTTCTACAACAATCATCCTTGGTTAGTCCTTATACAGATGAACACAAGGAGCTTTTACACACTGAATTCCCGGGAAGTCTGAGGCCTGGATTACACGTAAACACATTGATACTTTCACCGGTTGGCTGCAGAAACATCTAATGCGCAATATGGACATAGATGAACAGCTAGCATGGTTGGCCAGGGGTCCCTCCTTTACAGTCTTGACATTCCAAGGGTATGAGATTAATGGGAATACATACTACACGATATCCCAAGATAAAAAGAGCACCAACCAAAATAGTGGCGTCCGTGTAGATGCCCTAGACAGCGATGGTAACATAGACACATATTATGGTTACATAGAGGAGATATGGGAACTGGACTATAGCCCGTTATTGAAAGTGCCGCTGTTTTGGTGCAAATGGGTGAAGCTCAGTGGAGGAGGGGTGTCAAAAGACAGTTATGGAATAACAACAGTGGACCTCAATAATCTTGGTTACAGAGATGAACCATTCGTCCTAGCCAAGGATGTGGCTCAGGTTTTCTATGTGAAGGATATGTCTAGTAAACCGAAGAAGCAAACAGACAAGTCAAATTATGAGCCCAGGCGACACATAGTCCTTTCCGGAAAAAGAAACATCATCGGCATCGAGGGCAAAATAGATATGTCGGAAGATTATGATAAGTTTGACGAGATTCCTCCATTCATTGTGAATGTTGACCCAATCATTCTATTAGCTAAAGAGGATGCTCCTTACGCACATAGTGATCATAAGCACATTCGTGAAAAAGAAGACTATTGTCGTTCTAGATCGTGATGTTTAGTGTATTGTTATAACCATTATGTAAGATATTGAGCACGCACTCTTCTATTATTAATTTATGCTTATGTGATGGAGTTGTATTCAAATTGTTCTCAACCCGCATGTTCATATTAGCACATCTAGCTAGTAAATGAACTAAAAAACTAATAGTATTATATATTTTTTGGCAATGAATAAAAATAATCATAACATCATTCATATTTTTTTAGTAAATGAAATAAGAAACAAATTGAAAAATAACTAAAAGGGGCTTTTAGTCCTGGTTGAAGGCTCCAACCGGGACTAAAAGGCCCTATTAGTCCCGGTTAAGGCCACGAACCGGGACTAAAGGTGTCGGTGCCCGACCTTTAGTCCGGTTCGTGCTGTGAACCGGGACTAAAACGTACTTTTAGACCCGGTTGGAGCCTCCAACCGGGACTAAAAGCGCCCTCCTTTATAAAAGGAGCCGGCCGCGATCGACACTCGTGCGAGCATAGCACTCTGTTTTCACTCGGGTGAGCAGAGCATCTCTGTTTTCTTGTTCATTCTCCGGCCGAGGGATCAGCGAGGTGTGCTCCTAATTTTTTTTAAGATTTCAGTGCACCGAAGTTTTTCACGGTTAGTATTTTTTGTTCATTCTCTAGTCTTCCCCAGTTAGTATTTTTTGTTTATTTCTTTGTACGGTGAGTTTTATCTTTTTGATGAGATTGATGAATTTTAGCACAATATTGAGTTATGAATTTGTTTGTAGTTTGCATTGATTGATATTGGTAAGCTGAAGATGTTGCTTAGAATTTAGTTATTCAATTTTTAGTTTTGTTTTTCTATTTAGTATATAGATTTTATTTTTTATGAGTAATATATAGATTTTAGTGATTTATTCATAATAATTAAAGAAATCGGTTTCAGCTCTTAATTAGTAAGAACAATGCCGAGGAGACAACGTCAGTTACCTCGTCGTCGTGGAGGGTGGGATGATCCTGTGTGGATGCCACAAATAAACCCGCCACGAGAAGCACACACTCCTGGCCTTGTTTTTACCGGAAACAACATTGAAGTTCCTGTGCCTATCGAAGTGTTGGTATTTCTTACGGTCGCATATAAATCCGCAAGCGCACGAATACCGTTGTAGCTTTCACCTGGAAGTATTCAGGGTATCGAATCCACAGGAAAGGTGGTGGTTGACTAGAGTAGTTATCCCTTGTATTCAATCATAACATTATTAATATACCAAAGTCTAGCAAGGGGTAAACATTGATAGATGGGTAGTGTGACACACAGAAGATTTCATTGCTCATTATATAAGTCTAGTTAATACGAAGATCCTAAGAGAGAACTAGGGATTCTATGTACTTCTTACATATGAGTTACATTCATTACAAGTGTATACTATACAAGCTCAGCAAGGGACACGTGTTAGAGGACAAATTGAGGAGTCGTGGGATCCCCCTCATCAAAGGGTACTGCCACGATGTTTATCACTAAGGCCTGCAAACGCCCAAACCCGAACTGTGAGGATTACAAGGGCCCAGTGGGGCTGTCACCACCCGGGGGCTACCTCTGAATACGTGGGGTAGGGTATCTCTAATGGTATTCCGTATTCCAAACACCATGCCTGCAATACGAAATAACTACTCTATTTATCTAGATAAATAGAGCAATCTTGCAGCGCATTGGGCCATTGCCATAACATGCATCAGCTATACTAAGGTGCAAGACATACAACTTATATGATGAACAAACAAGGCAATAAACCAAGTAACATAAGCAAGATAGTAATTTCATTAAAAGCTCAAAGTCTTATAAGTAAACAAAAGATAAAAGATAACTAAGTTCTAGGCTTACCAAGACTCCTTCGAAAGCCCATAGAAGCTCAACTCCTAAGACTACTTCACTACTAACTAAGACTAGAATTTGAGGCAAAGAGAGCTCTTCCTTCTTGGTGTGTGTTGAGAGTGAGGAGAGGGGCTCTATTTATAGTGTACGGAGTGTCTTGGGTGAGTGGAGATCCTCCCTAGGTCCTACAGAATATTCCCCTCTCTATTTTCCCTTTGTGCCATGTGTCCCTGAGAACCGACGTTTATTCTCCCTTTGTGCCATGTGTCCTGAGAACCGACGTTGGAAACGTCGGTGGTGCAGGAATAGCGTGTGAAGACCTTTCCCGCGGCTCGTGTGTTTCTGGCGACTGAAATCCAGGCGTTCCTTTGCTTCGATCTGTGTGAAGCACTTTCTAGCGAATTAGGTGCTGCCACGTGGCCTGCTGCCCTTTCCTCTGTGCGCGCGTGCGCCTGGGCGTCACGCGAGACGCGACCCCTCCTGTGCGGTCTCTCGGCCAAGCGTGGGCGCTTGGTCCCTGCATGCCGGCCAGCAGGCCGTGGCCCCCCTGGCCACACGCCATTGGGCCCTGCTGGGCCTTTGGCCCCCGCACGCCACCTGCCTCGGTGTTACCTGCAAGGCAGGCTTGTGGGCCCCGCACAGGCCCGCATGGTAGTTGAATAGGGGCGTCCCTATTATTAATTTCTCGCGTAATATTAATATCTTTTATATCTGAGCTTCAGTATATATAAATGATATATCAATCTTGATCATCTCGATGAGGTCTCCGTGATGATGTACTCCAAATGAGCATCAGAGATAATTTATGATAATGATATATTTGGATTTATCTCTAAGCCATAGTGTGATTTGAGCATTTCCTGCATAGGAAGGTAAAACACCAAAACTTGTGGAAATCATTAGTAATAAACCCTCTCACTAAGTTTGGTGATTACATTTGATATATTTCTTGTAGGAGTTGATGGTTAAAACTGGCACTTAAGGACCGTCAACAAGCTCCCCCTTCCTCAGCCTTTACTCGTCCTCAAGTGAAGCTTAGAGACTAAGGTGGAAAATATGGCTCCAATTGATAAGATGCAAGCATATACCTGCACTTGTGAATTTTGAAGTGTCTATCATGTCATCTTGGATGGTTGAGGAACGGAATGGTCTTGATTCAAGTCATCTCAACTCTCCTGTTAAGTAACTTGGGTTTTCGATAAATTTTCAAAAACATAACCTTACCTAGCTCCTCAAATGATTCTCTCAGATCGCTCATTGTGTATAATTCCTCACCAAGGCATTCTTTTGCCTTCTTTCACCCTACTTCTAAAAGGCTTATGTGGATCTCAAGGTAGTGTCGGGGGTAGACCCCCAGGGGTACCCAGAAGGCGGATTGGCCCAACCAGCAAGGGGCGGCCCAGTCCGAGTGCAACTGGATCGGTTTGTCAGACTGGGTGGCCCACCAGTCGGGAGGCCCACCAGTCGGACGAGCCGGATGGGCGCGACGGCGCGCGCGGCAAGGAAGCAGGCGGCGTATCCCGCAAGAAGCTCGGAGATCAAGATAAACTAGCCGGAATTATAGGGAAAGATATCTGTAATCGTTATAGGATCAGATCCTTGTATTTCGGGTAGGTTACGATCTCTAGCCGACTTGTAACTCAAGGCAGCCGGACTATATAAGGCGCCCTGAGACCCCCCTCCAGAACACGACATTACACGCAATCATCCAACCTAGGACAGAACCCAACTACGGAGATCCTTCAGGAACTTCATACACAGCAATACAATCACCCCCAACACAGGACGTAGGGTATTACGTCATCCTGACAGCCCGAACCTGTTCAATCCTTGCGTCTTGTGTTACCATCGGCTTCTGATCCTCGATCTGTCCCTCAACAAATCAACCACGTAGGCTACCCTGTGTGGACTGCCGGGTCCAAACATCCGACAGTTGGCGCGCCAGGTAGGGGTTGATCGACGAGATCAATCTACAAGCTCGATGGCAGTATCAATCGCGTCTCGCTGTAGAAACCAGGTAACTCACTCCAATTATCGCCGACCAAATCAATCTGTTATTTGAATTCTCTAATCGCCGATTTGTTTTGCATAATCCATTGCCGCCGCGCGGTATCACCGCGTCAAGCCACGACTGGGCCGTCGCCGGGAATACGCCCCGTGTTACCGCGTGCATGTGCGACGATATGACGAGTGTCGCCGGGACTACGAGACGCGAGTCGCCAAGGTGGAGCAGTCGAGCAGATGTGGTCAAACCTGACCCAAGATTATCCACGCACGTACACAGATGCACAACGCCGAACGCCGAGAAATCTTCGAAAGCTGCAGCATCAACGAATCCTGGATCCAATTTACTGGATGAGCATGAGCCGCCGCCGGCGTCAAGTGCATCACGGAGACTGCTATCAAGGCCCAAGCTATTTGTATCTCCAACAAGTTGTACGTGCGTGTGTGCAAATTACCACCACCGGATTACAAGCAAGGAAGGTTACAGGACAGTGCCGTGCCAATTCTGCCGTGCCGATCTCCAACATGCCGGCTTCGTCGACAACCTCGTCTAGTCGGACACGATGTCCATGCAGGATGAGCATACCTTTTATTATTTTTCTAATCTCTTTTCTAGCGTTTCCCTGTATGCATGCATGAATCTTCTGGTTATTTACTAATCTATATCTCCCTTGTTCACGTGTGCATGCATGGATCGCCGAGATCTTCCGGACTACGAGCCTGTCGCCGGTCATCGGCAAAACTTGGCCAAACGCAACGACGTCAGCGACTCGGCGACCAATACCCCGATTGCATCTCCAACCAGGCCGTCAAGGGTCAGCATCAGGAACAAGCAGGCCACGATCTGCAGGACCATGCAACAAGCAAGTTATTTTTTAAGATTACCAGAGAGTACATTCACGCACACTTCCACCAGTGCACCAACGCTCCAATCAGGTTCGCCGTGTACCTCGCCGACACGCCGAGACGCGCCGACTACTTCAACACACGCTGCTAGGCCAACTCCACCACCACAGTTACTCCATGATATCAACTACGCCGTGCCGGTGCACGGCACTGCACGCCGACTACAACTTCGACCGCGCTCGACGGAATCTGACGACCAGTTCGACCATGACTGAGTTACACAACGAGAACATACTCTGTCACGCCACGCGATTCGCCGATACGACGACTCCACCGAACCGCTCGCCGATGTGCCGACGAGGGCCTCGGCTACTCGACTCCGACATACCAACCAGAGGCGAATCACGGCCGCACCAATTCGCCGACTACAATCGCTTACTCCGCTACGCCACTCGCCAACACGCCGATCCAGAACTCCGAACTACTCGGATGTGACGATAAGATGAGGCCCAAGGGCTTCGCGACCCACAAGTGAGGACGACATGCCAATTCTCCAACTCTGACGCAAATCAAGCTAAGTCATATTTAAATACTTTTTACGATATTTCTCGGTCACCGCATATCTCCATACTTCGCCATATTTCTCCACAATCATCGCTGACTGCCTTTGGTCTGTTCCCGACTGCTTATACAGCCCAAGCGCTACACGAGCAGTCGGGCTACACCCAACGGACGCATATTGCATTTTTCTCCATCGTTTATTTCTTTTTCTACTCTTGTACAAGTCGCTAAAGTACTTGGGAAGCACACGCCTTAATCCGTGAAGCCTCGACTCTTCCGTACGCCTACGTTACTACGCGTGCATGCAGCCCAGCTCCCTGCGCTATGGACTATGGCTATCGGGGATCAGGTGCATAAACGTAACAGGATAACTACCCGAGGAAATTAATAGACTTAAAGAGTTGGAAGTAGAAATTCTATTACATACAACGCGAATGTTTTTCTCCAGAATTAGTATTTGCTACACCATATACTACATATCCTTCATATCTTTATTGCAGGGCACAGATTTGGATCCCGAGCTTGCCTGTTACGCTCGGGGGCTGGACCACTCCGACATCGCCGCTAGCCGAGTGCTTTGCAGCACTCGGGCTGGTACTACACTCCACGACGGTCGCTAGCCGAGTGCTTTGCAGCACTCGGGCTGGCGCTACACTCCATAAGGATCGCTAGCTGAGTGCTTTTGAGTACTGGGCTGGCACTACCGTATGACGAGGAAGACGAAGACTTGACGGACCCTCGACTCGGCCCTCGCGCTCGGGGGCTGGCGCCGGGACGACTACTCGGCGTGCTCAGCCCTCACGCTCGGGGGCTGGCGCCGGGACGACTACTCGGCGAGCTCAGCCCTCACGCTCGGGGGCTGGCGCCGGGACGACTACTCGGCGAGCTCAGCCCTCACGCTCGGGGGCTGGCGCCGGGACGACTACTCGGCGAGCTCGGCCCTCACGCTCGGGGGCTGGCGCCGGGACGACCACTCGGCGTGCTCGGCCCTCACGCTCGGGGGCTGGCGCCGGGACGACCACTCGGCGTGTCTCTCAGGATTCCGCTGGCCCTCACACTCGGGGGCTGGACGCCGAAATTAACGCCGGATGATTTAGCTAGATGCTCCTTGACTAACCCTTGGACCGATTCCTTCGGAATCGCTTCAAGGCTCGGGGGCTACGGCCAACGGACGCACCTCGCGGCGCATCCGTTGATTGTCTGACGACCTCAGAAGAAGGCAACTAACCCTTGGACCGATTCCTTCGGAATCGCTTCAAGGCTCGGGGGCTACGGCCAACGGACGCACCTCGCGGCGCATCCGTTGCAGACGGCTCTTTTCTCTCCAGTATCACGCGGTTTCGCTTCCAACTGCAGCAGGCTCAACGCTCATCAGACAGCACGACCTCGCCGACTTGTCTCTCAACCACGTACTACTCGGGGGCTTGTCGGGGGTAGACCCCCAGGGGTACCCAGAAGGCGGATTGGCCCAACCAGCAAGGGGCGGCCCAGTCCGAGTGCAACTGGATCGGTTTGTCAGACTGGGTGGCCCACCAGTCGGACGAGCCGGATGGGCGCGACGGCGCGCGCGGCAAGGAAGCAGGCGGCGTATCCCGCAAGAAGCTCGGAGATCAAGATAAACTAGCCGGAATTATAGGGAAAGATATCTGTAATCGTTATAGGATCAAATCCTTGTAATTCGGGTAGGTTACGATCTCTGGCCGACTTGTAACTCAAGGCAGCCGGACTATATAAGGCGCCCTGAGACCCCCCTCCAGAACACGACATTACACGCAATCATCCAACCTAGGACAGAACCCAACTACGGAGATCCTTCAGGAACTTCATACACAGCAATACAATCACCCCCAACACAGGACGTAGGGTATTACGTCATCCTGACAGCCCGAACCTGTTCAATCCTTGCGTCTTGTGTTACCATCGGCTTCTGATCCTCGATCTGTCCCTCAACAAATCAACCACGTAGGCTACCCTGTGTGGACTGCCGGGTCCAAACATCCGACAGGTAGAAGTAAAGATAAGGCATACTTGCATCAAATATTTCGCAAAGTCAAAAAGCGGATCCAAGAAGAAAACTATTCATACAATCTAATCAAGATGTGGACGTGTATGGAACAATGAAAAATGTATGTGGAAATTATGATAGCTCCTTTTTGTATGATTCCTCTCCTCTTTATTTTGAAAACATGGCTATATCATTTTTTCTTTTTTTTCTTTTTCATGCTCTATGCTTTTATGAGCATCTCTTTTTTTCTTGGACCTTCATGTGTCCAAATATTTTTCCATAGCCCATGTCTCTTTTGCAAAGGATATTTGGAGAGAGAGATTCGTAAAACATATGGAGCATTTATTTGGTGGATGAATGGATATTGCCAACCTCCATTGTAGAAGTTTAGCATGCGTATGTGGAGTGTACGTGATCTTGATCAAGAAAGCATGAAGAGCATCTTACAAGGGTCACAACAGTTTGACAAAGCTCAATTTAATAGCAACCAACATATGTATAAGGTTTTCAACTTGAGCAACATATGGCTTTGGTAGAAATGGAATATCATTGAGGAGCTTTGCAAGGCTATTGATTTTAAACTTTTGTTTCCCAAGTACTTTATACAGAAAGAGTAAGATTTCTTTCATCATACCGTATCTCATTAATCAACCACTTAGATAAACATGTTTTCCTGAAGAGATATCCTCACAAGCAACAGGTGTATGTGCATGGAATAAAGAATATGCAAGCCAATCAAGGATAATCATGTATATCAAAAGAGCATCAGGATTCATTGATTTTAATTTTTTGGTGATCATCTTGAATTTGGAATTATTTAAACTCATGAATCAAAGAGGATGAGAGATAGGATGCGCAAACCATCACTTTGGGCGAAAATGGAGGCGAGAGGTACCAAAGGGACGTCGGCCGATTTGGGGGGGTCGGCCGAACCCTTCTGGGCCTCTTCCTCCTTGATCTTTCTTGTGTAGCCTTGTGCGATGTTGTGAAGCATAGTTGTGGGTGGTCTCAATCATGTGCGCGTCAGAAAGCTCGAGAGACCCCCACACTTGATCTTTTGCCTGCATTTATTCTCACACAGTGGAAACAAAACAATGGCTCCATGGTTTTAAGAACCATGAGCCTTTATTGGACTTCAAATATTTTTGGTGTTTTTAAGTTATGCAAATTTTTATGAATTTTTTTCATGGAAAATTAATCTTTCAAGGTAACTAAGCAGGAGATCAAAGGAGAATAAGTGCACAGAGTATTTTGGATACTTCCCTGATGAATTCCCCCAAACTCTAGTCTTGCACGTGAATGCAAGATTTGAGCTTAAGAGTGCCAAAAGATTTGTCCATTGTTCATCTTGCTTCATTGTGCAGATTTCTTCCATGTGACTAAAGATGTTGAATGTTGAAGTTATACTCGCCATCCTTTAGTCATTACTTCGTCCCTGCAAAAAGTTAGTGGACAACGAATACCCGAAGGACTATAAAGAATAAATCATTGTTGCCATCGGGTTAGTTGTTTACATCCATGCTTAAACATAGATTGGCATTTCACATATTAAGCGTAGATCCTATTTACCAATTTTTTATATTTATTTTTCAAATTTTATTTTCACCACCTTCCTTTAAGCATAACTCAAACAAGGCTGGATTTAAATCGCATCAACATGATCAAAGAGGGTTTTGCAATATACTCACAGTGAACCATCGAAAGGTTATGTACCTCCTCATAGGTTGTGCACAATGTGTTGCAGCGCATCCAATGCCTTGGTTTGTCTCCAATTCGAATCAAGCTCGAAGACTTACCCGCTCAAGTTTGGCATCTTACCTGCAGGGGTTAGTCCATGCACACAACCGACATCTATTCATGCTTTACTCAAAGGTTCATTAATCAAACTTGACACCATATTTAATTTGATTAAAGAAGACCATTTTAACCTAAGCACCATGCTTAATTTAAAAGGTCCATGAATGTACCTCAAGGTATCTCGATATTCAAACCAGAGCATATGAGAATAGATAAAGGAAACATGATAACCGACCGAGCATTTTTTTTTGAAATGGAGATATCATGAGTATATGAGTGGTGGATTTCGGGTTACCTCCCGGAAGTGCTTTGTTCAAAAGCATGACATGACACTTACCTTAGCATACTTACCGCTGGCGGTGGATGATTAGTTTAGGATTTCCATCGCGGTAGTCCCTTGGCTCTTGCTCATATCATTAATGGTGACGTGGTCGCACATGGAGAGCTCGTGCTCACTAAATGTTGGGATTTCCCAAACAAGTAGTTGGCAGGGCGGCAAAACACGAGCAGACGTCTTTTCTCATGAAAGCAAGCACAAGAACCAAGGATGCAAGGCAAAGCGGAGCCAGGAACCATATGGGGACTACCGAGGTGCAACGCCACAATGGCATGTACACCCAGTTGTCTTAGTCCCATTGAGCCTCGCCGGCTTTATTATATATCTATTTTATTTATTTATTTTTATTTATTTTTTTAAGCAAGATAGGATACATGAACTAGCATCACCTGAAAACCAAGATAAAATTTTGTACAAATGGAACTTGTCATGAAGCACTTACCGACCTCCCCCACACTTGGATTTTTGTGTATCACAGGACACCCAAAAAAATCAAGTGTGTAGGTCTCCATTGAATTTGTTCCATCACCAAAACTTACCATTGTTGGTATTGCTGATGTAGCTCCATGTTCTTAAGCATTGCACCCCTCGTTCTTTTCAGTTGCAACCTGTAATGGTTAGTGACCAAAAATACCTGAAGGGACCTTATCCTAAAAACATGTTCTTGCTTTTATTTGTATTTTTTTCTTAAACTTGAGAGCCCATCACATGAAAATCCGAAGGAGGGATAGGAGAAAAGACCGAGGGCACTTGGCAGCTTAGCTGGCGGCAAGAATTGACGGTGGAGGGCACCGACTTTTTTTGAACAGAGGAGGCTTGGGGTCGGCCGACCCTAGCACAGCTCTGTTTTAGCCAAGCTTTCAAGGTTTGCACTGGATTCGTTGGTAGGAACTGATGGCAATTGAATTCGCTATAGAAGGGCCAAGGCTAGGTCGGCCGACGGATGGGGTCGGGCGACTCTGACGTAGGGCCATTCTGCTGGGTCTTCGCAGCGGTATACCAGATGCAAAAGCTGTTTTGAAAATTGAGTAAATGCATCGCAGGAAAGGTAGTCATAGGTTGGGTGACCCTTGGGGTCAACCGACAGCCTGTTGGTACCTCTCCGGCCCAGCTGGCTAGGATACCCTATGTGGTCCCGGCTCATAAAGATTATGTATGTGTACGCAGGAATTGAGCGGGGGATCCAAAGGGATTTCAAGAGAAAAGCTCCAAGTTTATTTTTTTAATGCACAAAATTGATTTGGAATGTAAACATGCAGAGATTTGAAATTTAAACATGCAGAGATTGGAATTAAAAAAAAATGCAATGTGAAATAAATATGGGATACATACCGATTTACCTGTCGGTGAGGACTCGTCGATTTATGTCTGTCGAGTGAGGACGTCTCCATCATAAGTTTTAACTTTATGTAAAATTTGGAGATGGTTTGTATTGCCATACCTGTTTGTCTTCTTCGGATGGGATCATGTAGGCCTTGGTGTTGAGCCTTGGCCTTGGGTCCGTTTGCGTTGGTCTTCCCATGTAATGGGCTGGCGTGTAACAATTTGACAGATGCTAGCCTAAGATCGAACGCGGTGTCTCTCATGTTCAGCTCTAGGCCAGTTTGCGAACCAAAGTGAATTGAGAACTCGCGAATCGTTCTTTCGGTAGTAGCACTCGTCGATATTGGTGATGTAAGATTGACTGGAGTTGCTGCCGATCAGACTACCTAGGAAGATACGATGCAAGATCGTATTTCCCGATAATCTTGGGTTGTCAATGAAGTCCATTGGCAGTTCAAGACCAGTCATACACTACCCTGTTCCACATCAAATAGAAACAGAGCAAAGGTAACCTTGCCGGAGCAGTGGTAATTAATCATGCTATTAATTGAGTACATGGGTTAACAACACTCTTCAACCAATGCCGTTCCCCGGCAACGGCGCCAGAAAGCTTGTTGGTATTTCTTACGGTTGCAGATAAATCCGCAAGCGCACGGATACCGTTGTAGCTTTCACCCAGATGTATTCAGGGTATCGAATCCACAGGGAAGGCGGTGGTTGACTAGAGTAGTTATCCATTGTATTCAATCATAACATTATTAATATACCAAAGTCTAGCAAGGGGTAAACATTGATAGATGGGTAGTGTGACACACAGAAGGTTTCATTGCTCATTATATAAGTCTAGTTAATATGAAGATCCTAAGAGAGAACTAGGGATTCTATGTACTTCTTACATATGAGTTACATTCATTACAAGTGTATACTATACAAGCTCAGCAAGGGACACATGTTAGAGGACAAATCGAGAAGTCGTGGGATCCCCCTCATCAAAGGGTACTGTCACGATGTTTATCACTAAGGCCTACAAACGCCCAAACCCGAACGGCGAGGATTACAAGGGCCCAGCAGGGCTGTCACCACCTGGGGGCTACCTCTGAATACGTGGGGTAGGGTATCCCCAATGGTATTCCATATTCCAAACACCATGCTTGCAATATAAAATAACTACTCTATTTATTGTCCAGATAAACAGAGCAACCTTGCGGCGCATTGGGCCATTGCCATAACATGCATCAGCTATACTAAGGTACAAGACATACAACTTATATGATGAACAAACAAGGCAATAAACCAAGTAACATAAGCAAGATAGTAATTCCATTAAAAGCTCAAAGTCTTATAAGTAAATAAAAGATAAAAGATAACTAAGCTCTAGGCTTACCAAGACTCCTTCGGAAGCCCGTAGAAGCTCAACTCCTAAGACTACTTCACTACTAACTAAGACTAGAATTTGAGGCAAAGGGAGCTCTTCCTTCTTGGTGTGTGTTGAGAGTGAGGAGAGGGACTCTATTTATAGTGTAGGGAGTGCCTTGGGTGAGTGGAGACCCTCTCTAGGTTCTAGGGAATATTCCCCTCTCGATTCTCCATTTGTGCCATGTGTCCCTGAGAACTGACGTTGGAAACGTCGGTGGCGCAGGAATAGCGCGTGAAACGTCGGTGCCATAGTGTGATTTTGAGGATTTCCTGCATAGCAAGGTAAAACACCAAAACTTGTGGAAATCATTAGTAATAAACCCTGTCACTAAGTTTGGTGATTACATTTGATATATTTCTTGCAGGAGTTGATGGTTAAAACCGGCACTTAAGGACCGTCAAAACGAAGCTCGTTTCAATCGGGTAAATTAATTATCTAGTGCTTCAATAGTTACATGTCAATGTATTGATCATTTCATGCAATTTATTAATGTGACTTACCAATATATCAGATTATTTTGCCAATCAAATGGTTTAAAGATGCAGTAATGCACATCGCTCCTCGATGCCCATTGGTTTATAGAGAGGTGAATGAGAACACCAGGAGGTTCTCATTTCTGTTGAGATTAGGCAAAATGCCTTATGTGACCCCAGCCGGGGCCAAGTTGTGCATATCGACGTCGAATCGGGTGCCTGGCAGCAGGAGCATGTTGCGGCTTGTGACGCTGTAAGGCAAGCACTCTACCGAATCCAATTATTGGGTGGGCACATTTTACCAGACTATAGCTACTTCAAGATAAAAGCTCTTGAGGCGGGTGGCCTCCCCGTGACACAAATGCCTAAATTAATTACCCTGAATATGAATCCATCTATGTAAGTTAACTATAATTTTTTTGAATTCCATTATGAATGTTATGAAATAACATGGTTTTGTTATTTTTTTTATAGGACGGCCTGTACTATGGATACATGCATGTGTACTCCGGGTTAGAACCAATACTAAAATAGGTACTTGATTACCTACGGTTCACATTCACTAAGCCATATTCATATCGTGTTAATGGTGGATTTCAAGCGGACACAACCCTGACACATGTGGACGCAAGTGGAATGACTAGGCACACAAAAATTTATGGCGAGGTTTTGGATAAACCCTATAAGGCGGTTGATAATGCGTTCATATGGGCACTTGATTACGTTAACAGATATTTAGGTGTTGAGATTGTTGACATAAACTATCCTTTTTATCTCATGAAAAATAATGGTGTGGACGGAGATTAATTTAGTGGCGTGCATTTTTATGAAGTTTGTTGAACTAATTTTTATCATGTTGTAATAACACTAATTTTTATTAAGTGTATTTTTGTTTCTCGTGCAAATCCAGCCCTCTTTTGGTTTAGTTTTAGTTCTTTTACTACATAGACCAATATCTATTCATATATATCATTATTACCAACAAAGCTGCAAAATTTTAATAAATAACATTTGCATATATTGGTGCTTTCATAAATTATTAAATATGATAATGTGAGTGGTATTATTTTGTTTATTAAATATTAGCCAAAAATTGATAATTAAAATAGTTGATGGGATGCATAGATTTTCTTAATAGACCACTCTATACTCACAAGCATTGTCTCCATGCTTTTTTTGCGTGTGTACATGATGATCATACAGTGGCAAGGTGTATCTGCAGCTAGGTAGTGACAGTCTATAGCCATAAGACTTATGTCTTCCATAACCATGTATTAAACAATAGTTGATGGAGTTTTTACTTCTCTCGATGATTTTAATGTGATCCTTGGGACATTCAAATATTTCAGGCTCACACTAAAACCATCGAGAAGTAAAAACTCCATCAACAATTGTTTAACATGGCTACAGACTGTCATTACCTAGCTTGAGGTTAACCTTGCCAATGTATGAACATCATATATATATGCATAATAGGTATGGGACAATACCTGTGAGCATTGTGTTAAATATTAAGAAAATATGTGTACATCACATCAACTAGTTTAATTATAGATTTGTCACTAATATTAGACAAATAAACATTATATAACTCATATTAGCATGTTTATTAAATTTTGTAAGCTCTAATATAAGCAGTTGTTATTTATTCATTTTTTGGCAATGTTTCTGGTGATAATGATATATAAGAATGAATATTAATGTATTAATAAAAGAAATATAAATAAAATAAAAGGGGGCTGGATTTGCGCGGGAAGCAAAAACGCAGCCCCCTTTAGTCCCGGGTCGTAACACGACCTGGGACTAAAGGGGTTGCGTTTTCCCTTCCGCGCGAAATTACCCTTTAGTCCCGGGTCGAGTTATCCCAGGTCGTAATACGGCCCGGGACTAAAGGTGGTGGGTTATAACCCCCGGCCTCTTCTCTTTCGTTCCTTCTCCTCTCGATCGATCTCGCTCCCTCGCCGACCTAGCTCCCTCAACGCGCTCCGACCGCCGA
>CM014274.1:60265310-60316941 GCA_004135705.1 Alloteropsis semialata
CTCAAAATATTCACGCTCAGCAGTGCAAGGCTTCCACAACCTACACGGCGAGGTAGATATCGACTTCGGCTACCTCCGCGGAACGTGGGAGGCTCTGCATAAGCGATGCCTGAAACCAATGAACCGAGTGTTTGGATCGTTCGTCGAGATGCACTGGGCCAACCCTATGAATAAGTTGGCACTCGTTTTCGCAGGCCTACTGTTTCTTTTTCAGGCGGCTCAAGTGGTCATCGGATCTCTCTCCTTACATAAGCAGAAGTGAATTAAAATCCCCGTAAGTTTAATGGCCTTGCGCCTTGTGTGTCTTTAATTTGTTGGTTATTTCCACTTGTAATTGTATTTATAGGGAACTCGATCGATCAGTTTCTTCCTTTCGTGTATTTCAATATAAAAAAAACCAGAAAAGCTGTGCAAGTGTTGACCAGCACAAATATGTTTTGTTCATGTGTACGACGGGTTCAATGTAACACCCCAGGTGTGTTAATCATGTACTAATCATCTGCATAATCATGTGTACGACGGGTTCAATGTAACACCTCAGGTGTGTTAATCATGTACATTAACTGCTAATCATCTGCATAATCATTAGTATTAGCGTGTATATTGTGTGCATTTTGGCGTGTTAAAATTTTCATGAACTTTATGGCACAAACAATGTGGAATTATCGTTAAAGATAAAATTAATAGTTCAATTAAGTTAATCTATTTATACTAAAGACCGAGCAGATTAAACAATGTGGACTTTATGGCACTAACTAAAGAGAGACGACGAAGGGGATGTAGAGAGTCATTTTTGGTCGTTCCACGACGTTATAATTCAGCCCCCGCCTACCCTGCGCCTACTACTTATACTAGGTGATTCCGCACGCGTAGCTGCAGGATGTTTATTATAATTTTTAACTATTATAATCGGATGGTATCAGAAAATTGTAAAAAATAAACAATTTTGTTTTCGACGCGACATCAAATTACTTAATTAAGGGATAATTGGGTACAATACAATTGTGGTTATTTATGAAATGGAATTTTAAATTATTGAGAAATTTCTCTCATATGTAGTGACTTTTGATGGGTTGCACTTGTTTAATTAAGGTGACTAACCGCGCGTTGCTGCGGAAATTTCTTAAACAAAAGATCAAATTTGAAAGTAGAAACACTAAAGTGATTGCTCGCAACATTTTTTTGCAAACAACATTATACATGAAAACACGTTCATTTTATTGAGAGAGAACGGCTTGGGAATTTTGTACAATGGAACTCGCAAAGACTAATACATTGAAAATCCGTAGAAGATATAAATTGATGGTTCTAGTGGATGGTTGAAGATGAAATTTGAGAGTAGAAAAACTAAGGTGATTGCAGCATAACATTCTTGTGCAAACAACATTATACAAGAAAACACGTTCATTTTATTGAGATAGAATGACTTGGGAATTTTGTAGCATGGTACTGGCAAAGACTAATACATTGCATGCATGGGTGCTATCAACCGCAGAAAATCGGTAGAAGACATAGATTTATGGTTATAGTGGATGGTGGCGTGAACAACTTGCATGTTGAGATACGTTCTAGTGGATGGTGACGTGGACAGCTTGCATGTTGTGAGAAGATCTTTAGTGGCTAGTGGATGGTGACATGAACAGCTTGCATGTTGAGAGAAGACCCTTAGTGGGATGCTTTTATATATGTTATATACATACCATCTCTTCAAACCTAGCGCAGTCGTGTAGCGAACATGGCCTCATATGCCATAGTTCCAATTTCGGTGATTCATGACAACATGGTCATTGGGACTAACCATTATTTAAGCATGTCTTTGTAGGCATTTTTAGGTCCCAAGTATGCGATCCAAGTCATGGTATCTAGGTTTATTCTATGGTATCTTGGATTATTTCATATGTCAAATCCAGAGATAGAATAATTCTAGAGCCTCTAAATGACGATATCTTTGGTGCAAATCACGGTATTCAAAAGAAACAAAGCACGCAGAAAAAGGCACCACCCGATGATCCGACGGTGTGAAGAAAGAGGCGTCGGACCATCCGGCGGCCTATTTTCTAGTTGCGTCGGACGATTGGCTTTGGCGCCAGATGATCCGATGGGGGCATCGGATCAATGCACCGGAGCAGTTCTGCAGAGAAGGCAACCAGCGCAGAAGCACCGGATGATCCGATGGAGGCGTCGGATGATTGCGTCGGAGCAATGCGTCGTTTAGTCAGAGAGCATGTTGGCGAGTTGGCGCGGAAGACTTCAGCACCGGATGATCCGACGGTCACCGGATGAAAGCGTCGAACCATCCGGCGATATGCGTCGGTGAACCAGGAGGCGCCACGTGGATGAAGACTGGGCGTAGAGGCTAACGGCTAGGTGCACCCGATGATCCGATGGCACCCAAATTCTGAGCGTCGGATCATCCGACGGTCTACTTTTCAGCTAGCCGTTAGAGCAACAACTCTATTGATCCTTTGGGCTATTTATACCCCCTCTACTCGCCCATTTGGAGTTGCTGGAGTATGCTGGAACCCTTAGGAGTGTGAGACACATCAAGAATACATCCATGCCACAAAAGTGCTTAAGAGATTGATTCAAAGCCTTAGCACATGCTTAGAAAAGTGTTAATGCTTGTAATAGGGCTAGAGAAGAGTGAGAGCAAGGTGTGCCAACCTTGTGATCGGTTCTAGAGTTAACCAAATGTGTACACGGTGTTGCCGGAGCCTTAGGGCCTTGGTGGCTCTCCGGCAAGTCTTCGACCCTCCGGCTTGGTGTGGAGCGGCGACGACGACCGTGTGCGGGGGAAGAGGAGACCCCTTCTTTCGTGGAGAAGCTCCGTAGTGAAGGCGGCATCAAGGTGACCAAGGGCTTGGCGCATGCCTTAGTGGCAAGTCAAGTTGCGCCTTGGAAGAGACTTGGTGACCGGGAAGCAATACTCTTGTGTGAAGTGCTTCAACAACGTGGACTAGGGGTTTGGCTTAGTGCCTACCGATACCACGGGATAAATCACGTGTCAAGAGTTTGCTTCCTCTCATCCTTTACGTTTCCACATTTACTCTTTGCAACTTGTATGCCTTTACTTTCATAGAGTAGTATCATGATAGGAATGGCTATAGGTTGCTAAACTCTTTGGGATGAGGGTTTCACACTAGAACTAACCTTAGATGCACATCTAGATAGTATGTTCTAGTTTACTTTGAGCAAAAGTAGTGGAAGCCATAGGCTTAGGATTTAAGTTTGCCTAATTCACCCCCTCCCTCTCTTAGGCTATCGAGCACCGATTCCTTACAAGTTGGCGGTCGGCTAGGTGGTCCATGCCGTCAAAAAACACTACTAGAGAATCGGCCTTTCATCCTGAGGCTCAGTATCGGTTATTTTTGCACTCGGTACTATTCATTGCATTAGTACCGGGTGGGAAGGTCTGCGCCAGCCGTGCCCCCCCCGTGAACACCTTTAGTACCGGGTGGTGCCCCCACCCGGTACTAAAGGTGGTGGACGGTACTGTGCCCCCACCCGATACTAAAGGGGGTCACGGGCGGCACAGTGATTTTTGGCCCCCCCCCTTTAGTACCGGGTGGGGTTTCCACCCGGTACTAATGAGCCCCACCGTATAAAATTCAGTCTTCTTCCTCTCGCCCGAGCCACTCCTCTAGTTCGAGCTTTCAGACAGAGAGCTTCTTCTTCGCAAGTGAGGGGAAGTGCCGCCAAAATTTTGATTTTCTTCATGGATTTCACTCATCCAAGTGTTGTTAAGGTTAGGAATCACACCCTCTCTTCTTTTATATTATTTATGCTTTATTTCATGCTTAATAGTTAGAGAAATTTGTTAGTTTACAAAGAGGAGAGAATGAGGAGATATTTTGATTTATACATTCATTTGAGCTATATAGAATCAATACTTCAACTAGAGGGATTATGATTTTAGTGATGAGTTCATACCCGAGTTCATACCTGAGAAAATGAGCATGATTTTAGTGAGTTTATACCCGTGATTTTTAGTGAGTTCATACCCGAGAGAATGAGCATGATTTGTAGGGATTTTTTTAATTTTTTAAAAATGTGCAAGTGATGATTATGGATTGTCTCATATTTTGTACGGTTTTAGAGCTCAATTAGAAAAATGTACTTAATCTATTGATGAACTCTAATCGATCGATGATGGAGAGTAGCCATCTGGTGATGGGAATGGCGAGAATGCTAACATGTCATTCTCGCCATTCGTGTCGCCGGGGGCTGCTCTCTATCATCTGCCGGATAAAGTCCATCATCTACAGTTACTCCCCAACCTGTCCAACTTAATTCTAGTCGGGCTCTATAACCGTGCAACTTTATAGAAAAGCCATAAATCTGATGCACTCTTCAGAATTTATTTTAGTGAGTTTATACCCGTGATTTTTAGTGAGTTCATACCCGACATAATGAGCATAATTTTTAGGGTTTTAATTCTTATAAAATGTGCAAGTGATGATTATGAATTTTCTCATATTTTTGTACGATTTTAGAGCTCGATTGGAAAAATGTACTCAAGATATTGATGGACTCTAACCAACCGATGATGGGGAGTAGCCAACTGGCGATGGGAATGGCGAGAATGCTAACATGTCATTCTCGCCATTCCTGTCGCCAGGGGCTGCTCTCTATCATCGGGCGGATAAAGTCCATCATTTACAGTTACTCCCAAACCAATCCAACTTAATTCTAGTCGGGCTCTATAACTGTGCAACTTTATCGAAAAGCCATTAATCTGATGCACTCTTCAGTTTTTATTTTAGTGAGTTTATACCCATGATTTTTAGTGAGTTCATACCCGAGAGAATGAGCATGATTTTTAGGGCTTTTTTAAAAAAAATTTAAAAACTGTGCAAGTGATGATTATGAATTGGCTCATATTTTTGTACGGTTTTAGAGCTCGATTGGAGAAATGTACTCAAGCTATTGATGGACTCTAACCAACCGATGATGGGGAGTAGCCAACTGGTGATGGGAATGGCGAGAATGCTAACATGTCGTTCTCGCCATTCCTGTCGCCAGGGGCTGCTCTCTATCATCGGGTGGATAAAGTCCATCATCTACAGTTACTCCCCAATCAGTCCAACTTAATTCTAGTCGGGCTCTATAACCGTGCAACTTTATAGAAAAGCCATAAATCTGATGCACTTTTCAGATTTTATTTTTAGTTTTTTTATTCAGAAAATCATAGTGATATTTTAAATAAGTGACATTATTTTTTATTCTTAATTATTTTGAATTCGTAGAAATGGTTTTGCAACATGATGGATTGGAGCGTCGTGCATCTGCACGCCTAGCTATATGTACTACATTGAAGCAGTCCGGTCATTCTCTTCAGTTTCGACCTTCAGAGCGTTTGGGGCTTGTTAGTGGTCGCATACGTAATTGGATTAAGAAAGCATTTAAAAAACTCGCGACTTGTAAGAGAGAAGAAGATGTTGATGTCGAGGTGTATGGTACAGATGATGATCGAGCTTTGATGGCGCGCTTTAATCACTACTACAGCAGGAGCATCACAGGCGGTTCGGTTGCCCACATCACAGGCGGTTTTCAAAAGTGGCGCTGGTTAAGTGGCGCTGATAATCTCATTTTCACAGTCGGTTTTTAACCGGCTGTGAAAACTGATTTTCACAGCCGGTTTACGTCATGAACCGGCTGTGAAAATAGTTTCACAGCCGGTTTTGAACCTTGGAAACCTGCTGCGTCAAGCACTATCACAGCCGGTTTTTTGTCAAAAAACCGGCTGTGAAAGTGCATTTTCACAGCCGGTTTTCTTCCAACCAAAACCGGCTGTGAAAGGGCATTTTCACAGCCGGTTTTCTGCAAATAAAAACCGGCTGTGAAAGGGCATTTTCACAGCCGGTTTGAACCGGCTGTGATATGTTTTTCCAGAATAAAAAAAAAAATAATTAGAATGTCTCAATTTTCACAGCACAATAATTCACAAATATATAATGCATTCACAATTCATCACCAACATAGTACATTTGCAATCCATATATCAACTTTATTACATGAAGTCTAATACAAGTTTGTAGTCCAACATTACTACTACTACTAAGTGCTCACAAGTATACTAATTTATTACTAATAAATCGAGAACAACAAATCAAGAATTAAGTAGACTAGAAAGGCACCACTTCACTTCTCCAAATCTGAATCTGACTGGCAAACAGAGAGCGCACCCATCATTAAGTAGACTAGAACATTTGGCGCCAATCTGAAACTGTACTGGTCTTGACATACAGGAGCTTGTACTTGCTGCATACCTTCAACATGTCAAAAGCAGCAAGAGATTAGTCCCTAAGCACATCACTATCAGGAACAAGCATAAATGCAATATGTATTAGAGATGTATTATAAACAGAACAAACTAGCTACTGAAATCCAAGCCACAACACTACTCCACATTGCTTAGATCTTTCCAGCAGTTCAGATCTTTCCAGCAGCATTGGCAAAAAAGTTTCAAGATGCACACATTGCTTCTCTAATAAGAATTGACACAAGCAGACAATCAAATAAGTGATGGTACAGTAGTCAGCAAATTTGACTACTGGTCAGCTCAGGAACATGCTCAAGTGACCAATTAAGCGTGTCCACTCAGGTATGACAGTAAGAATAATACAGGTTGATGGAAGCAAACAGGTCAGATACTAGAATATTCAGAGATGAGTGAAATATAGCAAAAGATCAAAGCAGTCATATGATCGTGGTGGTGGCTGCGTTATGATCCCACCATTGTACACCCTTTGTATCTAGCTGCTGCAGACCAATGTTGGATTCTAAGTGAGGAAACAAGGGAGGTGCCAGACTTTACGGCAAAATGGCAAGAATGGTAAAATACTTAATAGTAGCATCAGTTTCATTAGTGGTACTGAAAAATGGTGTTTCTGAAAGTGAACAATATATAGAAAGAATGAGATCAATGATGCAGCTTTAACAGAATAAGTTAACTTGCAAAGCCATTAATCAAAATGTGATGGAACAAAGGTTGTGAGACAAGGTAAAATACAACGGAATAGGAGGACATGATGGACAAATGGCAGCTACTAAATGTTCCATTTACCTATAATAATGTATGGCCATCAGCAGCCCAGTACTTATTACTTCTATTTGGAGTTCATTTCAGTAGACACAAAATTATAACCTGTAAAATAAAAGGGAAACGGAAGAACAATTAACTCAGGGATGAGACTCTGAAGAGAGAATTTTTTTTAACTTGCTTCTTTGATATGTATGTTGATAAATGAGATCAACGGAACAAATATAAGGAGCAATGGGATCCGTTTAAGAACTAAAAATGCATATAGGCACACATGCAAGGTGCAAGTAAAAGGGAAGGACAGAAAAGCATATTCAAGACAACCAAGCAGACGCATATTCAAGATTGTCGAGGAGAAGCATGGCTTCACTAAAGAATCAAATATTCACTTTTGTTTGTGTAAGCAGGTTCTAATGGCAGCAAATTCAATCTAAATGGGCAGCTTATAGGCCAATACTTGATAACATGAATGCTTGCATGCAGCTTATAGGCCAATACTTGATAACATGAATGCTTGCATAAGTACAAGAAGGGCATTCACAGAAAAGAATATGGCTCCATTTGGCATTGTGGTGACTTTTCAAAAGCACTTATTTCTTTCTACAGCTAGATGAGGGAGTTGATTATAAGCATACATTTAGGATTAGTAACAGAAAAATCATACTAGCGTTTGTAAAGATTCCCAGCAAAATGCTGCAGCAACCAAGGTTTTTATATTACTAGATGAAGAAAAATCTTATCTACTTACCATTTTTACACGAAGTGTAGAAGTTAATGTGCAAGGAATACTCACAGATTGCTCCACCTTAGCTTACTGTAAACTACTTTGCTTTAACCTTTAAGACCATAAATCCTTTTTAGAGGTCAATGCAGAAGCACATCTCTTAAAGTTCTACCCCACTCAAACAACAGTTTCATAATTTCATTTGTTTCAAAGAATATCATTATTCACCCAATGTATAATCCAATTCCCAAACTACACTTATGATACAGGAAGAAAAAACTTCTGTAAAGGAGAAGTGTCTAAAGGAAACTTAAAACTCAGGTTGTCACTTGTCAGGTGTTCTGATTTATCATGCCTATTACCCTTCTCAGCCAGAATTGCTTAGCAATGGCTTCTGTTAGTCACAAGATTCTTCTTAACCTTAAATAACGAAGGAAAGAATTGGAATTTCGTGCATCTAAAAGTAGAATGATATGTTCAACATGCAGCTTTTGGTATATAAGATTCGAATACAGAATTACAGAAATAGAATGCAAAATTAGAGGGAGGGGCAGAGGCGGTGGAGCATTTGGTCGAGCACCTGTAGCACGCACCTTACGCAGGCGGAACAGCTTCTGCACCAGGAGCGCGCGCGGGCCTAACCTTGCGCGTGGTCTCGAGGACGTCGCTGCGGTTGCGGCGGCGCCAGGAGCGGGACCACCGGACCAGCTTCTCCCACGCGATGCGCACCACGCGGCGACGTTCCTTGCGGGCGCTCCTGCGCGGCGCGGCGGCGCCGTCGTCGTCGTCGCTGGAGCCCTCGTCCTCCGGCGGCGGCACGGCATCGGCGGCGCCCGTGAAGATGGGAGGAGGGCGGCGGACGGCGGCGGCGAGGCGGGGGCGAGGGGTCGCGATGGGAGGGAGGAAGGTGGCGACGGCCATTGGAGAACGGAGGGAGGGCAAATTTTGCGCGGCCTCGTCTGGCTATCTTATCCGTTCCCGCGGGCGGTGGGCGGCGCGGTTTTATCAAAAAAAAAAGAACAGAGCCGGTTCAAAAACCGGCTGTGATAAGGATCACAGCCGGTTTTTTTAGAAAACCGGCTGTGAAACAGCCCTGTTCGGTTATGATTTTCAATTGCAATTTTTAAGTAAAAAATTAAAGAAAAATTTTTTTCAAAATGTGAAGATCTTTGTGCGATGGAGCATGTTTAGGCATTTTCAAAATGCATTGAAATAATGGCTCATGAAAAAAAATCCAGCAATTTTCGGAGCGCATTTTCGTATTTTTTCTCAAAAAAATGCCCAGAAATTCAATTAAAGCATGGAAAATCATTAACGTTGTCGAAAAAAGCCGAAACTCCTCCGGGGCAACTTATATGCGTCCTAACACCTATGAAAAATGATAGACCTTGTATATGAGCACACAAAGTTGTCTCGGTGCAGAAACGTGAAAGAATACGCTAAGTCCTATAGAAGTGTGTCGAGTAGGTTCGAGATTGTGAACAATGTGCAGTACCGGCTTCTCAAAATGGCAAGATCTTTGTGCGATGGAGTCAGTCATTGAAATAGTGGCTCATGGAAAAAAATCCAACAATTTTCGGAGAAGGTTTAGGCATTTCCGTATTTTTTTCTCAAAAAAATGCCCAGAAATTCAAATAAAGCATGGAAAATCATTAACATTGTCGAAAAAAGCCGAAACTCCTCCGGGGCAACTTATATGCGTCCTAACACCTATGAAAAATGATAGACCTTGTATATGAGCACACAAAGTTGTCTCGGTGCAGAAACGTTAAAGAATACGCTAAGTCCTATAGAAGTGCGTCGAGTAGGTTCGAGATTGTGAACAATGTGCATTACCGGCTTCTCAAAATGGCAAGATCTTTGTGCGATGGAGTCATGCATTGAAATAGTGGCTCATGGAAAAAATCCAACAATTTTCGGAGAAGGTTTAGGCATTTCCGTATTTTTTTCTCAAAAAAATGCCCAGAAATTCAATTAAAGCATGGAAAATCATTAACGTTGTCGAAAAAAGCCGAAACTCGTCCGGGGCAACTTATATGCGTCCTAACACCTATGAAAAATGATAGACCTTGTATATGAGCATACAAAGTTGTCTCGGTGTAGAAACGTGAAAGAATACGCTAAGTCCTATAGAAGTGTGTCGAGTATGTTTGAGATTGTGAACAATGTGCAGTACCGGGTTCTCAAACTGGCAAGATCTCTCTGCGATGGAGTTATGCATTGAAATAATGGCTCATGGAAAAAATCCAACAATTTTCGGAGAAGGTTTAGCCATTTCCGTATTTTTTCTCAAAAAAATGCCTAGAAATTCAAATAAAGCATGGAAAATCATTAACGTTGCCGAAAAAAGCCGAAACTCGTCCGGGGCAACTTATATGCGTCCTAACACCTATGAAAAATGATAGACCTTGTATATGAGCATACAAAGTTGTCTCGGTGCAGAAACGTGAAAGAATACGCTAAGTCGTATAGAAGTGTGTCGAGTATGTTTGAGATTGTGAACAATGTGCAGTACCGGGTTCTCAAACTGGCAAGATCTCTCTGCGATGGATTCATGCATTGAAATAATGGCTCATGGAAAAAATCCAACAATTTTCGGAGAAGGTTTAGCCATTTCCGTATTTTTTCTCAAAAAAATGCCTAGAAATTCAAATAAAGCATGGAAAATCATTAACGTTGCCGAAAAAAGCCGAAACTCGTCCGGGGCAACTTATATGCGTCCTAACACCTATGAAAAATGATAGACCTTGTATATGAGCATACAAAGTTGTCTCGGTGCAGAAACGTGAAAGAATACGCTAAGTCGTATAGAAGTGTGTCGAGTATGTTTGAGATTGTGAACAATGTGCAGTACCGGGTTCTCAAACTGGCAAGATCTCTCTGCGATGGATTCATGCATTGAAATAATGGCTCATGGAAAAAATCCAACAATTTTCGGAGAAGGTTTAGGCATTTCCGTATTTTTTTCTCAAAAAAATGCCCAGAAATTCAATTAAAGCATGGAAAATCATTAACGTTGTCGAAAAAAGCCGAAACTCGTCCGGGGCAACTTATATGCGTCCTAACACCTATAAAAAATGATAGACCTTGTATATGAGCATACAAAGTTGTCTCGGTGCAGAAACGTGAAAGAATACGCTAAGTCCTATAGAAGTGTGTCGAGTATGTTTGAGATTGTGTACAATGTGCAGTACCGGGTTCTCAAACTGGCAAGATCTCTCTGCGATGGAGTCATGCATTGAAATAATGGCTCATGGAAAAAATCCAACAATTTTCGGAGAAGGTTTAGCCATTTCCGTATTTTTTCTCAAAAAAATGCCTAGAAATTCAAATAAAGCATGGAAAATCATTAACGTTGCCGAAAAAAGCCGAAACTCGTCCGGGGCAACTTATATGCGTCCTAACACCTATGAAAAATGATAGACCTTGTATATGAGCATACAAAGTTGTCTCGGTGCAGAAACGTGAAAGAATACGCTAAGTCCTATAGAAGTGTGTCGAGTATGTTTGAGATTGTGAACAATGTGCAGTACCGGGTTCTCAAACTGACAAGATCTCTCTGCGATGGAGTTATGCATTGAAATAATGGCTCATGGAAAAAATCCAACAATTTTCGGAGAAGGTTTAGCCATTTCCGTATTTTTTTCTCAAAAAAATGCCCAGAAATTCAAATAAAGCATGGAAAATCATTAACGTTGTCGAAAAAAGCCGAAACTCGTCCGGGGCAACTTATATGCGTCCTAACACTTATGAAAAATGATAGACCTTGTATATGAGCATACAAAGTTGTCTCGGTGCAGAAACGTGAAAGAATACGCTAAGTCCTATAGAAGTGTGTCGAGTATGTTTGAGATTGTGAACAATGTGCAGTACCGGGTTCTCAAACTGACAAGATCTCTCTGCGATGGAGTCATGCATTGAAATAATGGCTCATGGAAAAAATCCAACAATTTTCGGAGAAGGTTTAGCCATTTCCGTATTTTTTTCTCAAAAAAATGCCTAGAAATTCAAATAAAGCATGGAAAATCATTAACGTTGTCGAAAAAAGCCGAAACTCGTCCGGGGCAACTTATATGCGTCCTAACACCTATGAAAAATGATAGACCTTATATTTACCATAAAATTAGAAAATATGATGTTACATTAGCAATTGTTATGCAAAGACATGTTTTTCTATTATCTACTAAGTTGGAAAGAAACAAGTCATATGAAAAAAAAATCCAAGACATATAAATTAATATAAAACAAACACTACTAAATGAAATATCATGATTTTATAAAAATTTAGAAGAAAGAACCATCAAATTTGGAATTAGTATGAGGGAAAAACACCAGTTACAAATTTTAATGCCGGATTAAAAAGAGAAAGATGAAACATAAATGTATTAAAATAATGGCTCATGGAAATATAAATACTAATTGCTGAATATAAATACTAATTATTATAAAATATAAATACTAATTGTCGAATTATAATTATTACATAGAGGGAAGTAAATGTTGAAACATTACATAAAATTAATAATAGTACATAGAAGGTTTTAACATTACATAAAATTAATAATAGTACATAGAAGGTTTGAATATTAAATAATGATTACAAAAATAATGGTGAAAATGGTGTTTGTGTCGGGTTGGGGAAGAAGGAGGGGAGGGGAGGCAGCACATATATGGGTGCGCCATTTTCACAGGCGGTTTTTAAGAAAAACCGCCTGTGATAATGCATTTTCACAGCCGGTTTTTTAAAACCGGCTGTGAAAATGCATTATCACAGCCGGTTTTTCTTAAAAACCGCCTGTGAAAAAAGCCTGCAAATGTCAGGTTTTGTCAGATGAAAAACCGGCTGTGATAGGTGGTTTTCACAGCCGGTTTTTGAGCCGAACCGGCTGTGAAAACCGAGCCCTTTTCACAGCCGGTTCGGCTCAAAAACCGGCTGTGAAAACCACCTATCACAGGCGGTTTTTCCTTTCCCAGCCGCAGCACTAGAAAAACCGACTGTGATAATATTTTCTGCGCCACTTTCAAAAAACCGGCTGTGAAAATAGTGACTTGAAAAATGGTTTCTGTAGTAGTGCATCAACCACCGCAGAACTTTCCCGAAGAGAGCGGCTCAAACTCAACAGACCAATCAGGACACAGCGTACAAGGCCAAGTCAGATCAGCTATCGAGTTGTAAGCATCATCATCTAGAAATAAAAACCACAAAGAAGGTTGAGTATGCTACTACTCAACAAGACTTACCCGACTAGATATGCACGACTTTTGGTTGAGGAGTTTGTTTTGCTAAAAAGCAACTAAGAGTGGATCCTTACTTTCAAAGTTTTGGAACCCAAATTAGAGTGAGGCTAACCATTAGCTAGGTTTGCAACTACCCAACCAAACATGGTGGAGAACAAGCAATTAGTATTCATCAACATCATTCACATGTAATCATTATCATTCTTATTTCTTAATATAGTGTGACATGAGATCAAGCCGTTTCAATAAAAGGTGGACGATTCGAATCTATTTTTAAACCATCCATGGTAAAACCTAAACGCACATCATGTGAGCGACACCAAGGACCTCACGTAGCAACACTTCCCATCCCCTTCCGACCAACGGAACTAGCCCACTACCCTGAGGTGAAGGGCCCATCCAACACCTGGAGGTTGCAAGTCTGTGCTGAAGCCGCTGCATTTACCAGCACAGGGTCGTGTTAGGGTGCAAAGCAGTGGTAGGTAGTTCAAATTCTATACAATCAGGTACATCGATAACCGGTTTACACTATTTCCCGACATACAACTAGTAAATTCAAAAACTTGATCAACTGACCACATGCTTCGGCCTTAAACAAATTCAGTTGTGCAGACAGGGTGATCAATCAATACAAGAATATCACACATGCCTTGCCCACGAACCTTATGATTTCAACATAAGAGTAAAATACCTATATCTCACGAACGTTAGGCAATTACTCAATTTTTATTGAGTCCTGTTTAGCATGGAAAGCTAGCGATCTACACATACTAATAATAGAACTTGGTTACTAGGGATAATTCATCTAAGGTTTCAAATAACTCATGATACTTAAATGCACAAGTAAGGTAAATATAGCAATCTGAGTTATAGTTTTAAAATTAGATGTCATGTTTCAGGGCTTGCCTTCATCCAAAGCTTTTGGTCCAGGTCTCGTGGGATCGCGGTCGCTCACTCTCTGACTAGTCCACCAGCTCTTAGATGCCGCCAGCTAGTGAAGGTTATCCAAGGAAATCTTAGCTGCTCAATCTCGTCAAAAGAGCTATTTTTATCGAATAAGAAAGCTCTTATCTTTTGAAGTTGGTGATCATGTATATCTTCGAGTCTCGGCAACTAAAGGTATTCCAGGTTTGGCCGTAAAGGGAAAGTTAGCTCCTTGCTATATTGCACCTTTTCCGATCATCGAAACATGTGGACCGGTTGCATACACTACTGGAGTCCAACGGTTTCCCTACCGTTTTTTTATTCCCTAGGAAATTTGGAGGCGTACTAGGGAAAGTTCATAATGTCTTTCACGTATCACAACTCAACAAATGTCTCCGAGTTCCTGCGGAAATGTAGCGCAACGAGAAATCTAGCTCAAACCGAATCTCACTTATGAAGAAAATCCTATTAAGGTTCTTGATGAAAAAGAGAGAGTGACTAGACATCAGGCCATCAAATTTGATAAAATCCAGTAGAGTAATCATTCTGAGGAAGAAGCTACAAGGGAATAAGAATTTTCTCTCAAGTTTAAGTATCTCAGTTTTCTAAACTCCCAAACAAGGTACCTAAACCTCCCACACTAAAAACATGCACTGAAATCTCGAGACCAGATTCTTTTAAGGGGGAAGGGTTATGACGTCCCCGTATATATCAATTATGCATAAAACCGAGAATTAGCATGTATACATTATGCTCATCTATTCTATTGCATAAAAGTGCTCTATAAATTCTCAACTCCAGAAAACATGTGTGGATTTAGTTATGATAAATTTTGTTTCTAGATATTTTATCTTTCTTAAATCATCAAAAATTTGTCTCCCAGTAAGATTTCAAGTCCAGAAAGTATATCATATTTTCTAGTGGTTTTCTTTCTGTTTGGATGTCGTGGCTTTTTGGATAAATAGTTTCTGGTTACGTAAAATGCCCATAAATTCCTAAAAAATATGTGTAATGTCACAGAATGTGAGTTCACATTATTTTTTTTGTTCACAAAAATATCTGAGTTGCGCTTCATCCCATGTTTCTGGCTAGGAAAAGGTCTTTTTATGTGACACCCAACCCAATTTGGATATGGCCCAGTTGTGGCCCATGAGTGCAGGTGCCCATGTTTAGTACCACATTGCTAGTTGAGCAAGGGTGGAACCAGCTTATAAGCCTTTGTCCTCCAGCCATAGCACCTTCAGGTTAACCCTTTTACACGAAGCGAGGACGAAAGTGTAAGAAGGGTGCTATGTGTAAGCGGGCGAGCCCTTATAGAACGGCGGCGTTGTGCGGTATTGGAGGGCGGGGTGTTACATTTTAATAATTAAAATCTATGTAGAGTAATTTCCAATAATTTCATGGTAGGGTTATCAGGTTCTAATTGAACAGATTAGGGCTTAACACTCTCAGTTAGGGTAATAATGGTAGCTTTGGTTGAACTTTGGGCAGTTAACTAACTTGCTTTGCACCTCTAAATGCATTATTTTAAATTTTTAATAACTAAATAGGTAATTATCAAATCTGAACCACTAAAATAAACGCAACCTAAACATGCCACCACAATTTCTTTTATGAGTTTCGCTAATATTTATTTCTACTCGCCAAATTGCCCATGTGTATGATTGAGTTGATGAATTAATAAACATCACATTTATACTTGTCAGTGCATTCATGAAATTCATAGATATGCATGTCATGTACTGTGGCAGACCATCCTAATTAATTTAGCTCAAGCATAAGGGACCAAACCAACAAAATTTCTGACACACTTCAACCAAGTCAATCGTTGGAATATTGGTGGTTCAATCGGGACGTTACCCAATAGATTGCACGATTAACTCGGTTGAAGTATGTGAGAACCTTTATTGGTACTGGATCCAAGTTTGGTAGCCCCCGGAGGCCATGCCTTTTGGTTCTTGCTGATAACACTAATTGATACTAAAAAGTCACCTTTTAGTACCAGGTGGCATTACCATCGGTAATAATGCTTCCCATGGACCACACAGTACTAAAAGTCACCATTTAGCACCAGGTGGTGCATTCACGAGTTACTTCAAAAAAAAATATCTCTTACCTAATCACATGTGCTATATAGGTGAGATGGTAGGGACAGTTCGCACGAGATGAGAGGTTGTGGGTTTGAATCCCACGCAACACATGCGAGGGGTTTAAAATAGTTTTTGGACACACGGGGTTGGACCTTTGTTGCAGGAGAGCTCGTACCGGCCGGGTCCCAACCGGCACTAAAACTTGATTCTCTACCGGTGGTGATGTGGCTCAACGTGGTGCGAGATTTAGAGGTAGTGGGTGTAAACTATATAGATATAGGTCGTGTCCCAACCGGCACTTGAATTGGATCTGCTACTAGTGGTGATGTGGCTCAACGTGGTTCGAGATTTAGAGGTAGTGGGTATGAACTATATAGATATCATAGATTTGTTGAATGCGAATGATTTTTATGTATTCAAATATTTTCATATTCGTATTTTTGGCAAGTCACATTGTTCTTAATATTAATTAAATGCTACAGATCAGTACAACATCAGCCACGAAAAGCAAAACTGTTCGATATCATGCGGCACTACAAGGGTTCCATTCCCCTTTGGGCTTAAAGCAGAATGTTCAGCTAATTCGAAATTTCAACTGAATTGCACGTCCAACCAACCCCTGATCGGACCATTGTCTGCGCAATTTCAAGCGGTAAATATTTCTGTCGATGAAGGGATCATATTTGTCAACAAAACCATTGACCCGAAATATGTGTCATATGGTGGGTACGGTGAGGACTTAATTCAATATCTAATCGTTGATATTGATTTCTCTGAGCAATATGGTATTTGGAAATGGGCTATCAGCAACACAACATGTGACGTGGCAATGAAGCAGAATGAGACCAAATATGTTGGTTATCGTTTCCAGTGCTCACACGGCTATGAAGGAAATCCTTACGTCAAGTGGGGTTGTAATGGTATGTTAGTCTGCATCTGTTGCGTTACCATTTTTATTTGTTGCTGTATGTCAGGCTTAATTTCCAAAGAATCTAGTACACTAATTAGGTAACCAAAATATAAACATGTGGAACAGAACTTCATGTGAAGAATAGAAAACCCACAATATATACAGGGGCGGAGGACTCCATATGGCAAGGTATGGCGGCCGCCATAAGTTGAATTTTTTCGCAGACCCCCCTTTGAATCACGGTGCACTGGTATTCATCTGCCAATCTGCCATGGATGCTGAACACAAGCTCTGAAGTCTCAACGTAGCAGCAATACAAGGAAGAAGAAGACTGAACCGGTATTTGGGCCTTGTGGCTTGGGCTTAAGTTATAAAGTGAATCCTTTGTGTTGGCCTATTGGGCCTTTGGCCTTCGCCGACACGTTCTACTGCCGAGCCTTCCGACCGGAAATCCTATCTGGCTTTCAGAAGCCCGGAAGCCAGATAGCTTCCGCTTTCCCCGCCGTCCGATCGTTTGCCCATGGCCGTCCGATCTCCTTTCATCTTCTTCTTCTTGATCTTGCTCTCCCGCACCCGTTCACTCGCACGCTCGCTCGCGCCACCGCTCTCGCCGGAGCTCGCGCACAGGAGGGGCGGCAGGTGGGCGGGGCGGTCGGCGGTGAGGTCGCCGCCGGCCGGGGTGGTGGTGGAGGCGGCGGTACTTAGGGTTAGGGTTTGGGGTTGGTCCGAAGGCTCTAATGTCCTCCGAACATAGAAGATGAGGGNGACCCCCGGTGGGCGGTGCCGGCGGCAGGGGCGAGCGGCAAGCTCGTTAGGAAGGGCGGGGTGGAGGGGGCCAGCGGTGGGTGGTGGGCGGGCGGCGCGGCGGCGTGAGCCGCCGGCCGGGCAGCGGAGGAGGCGGCGGGGGTGGAGGGAGATAGAAGAAAAACAGTGTTAACGGGCTCTCATGGGCTTTGTATTTACCTTGGCTAACCGGCTTCCGGTGGCCACATAGGGAGCCCCCTTTCGACTCCCGATGCAGCAAGGCAGTGACGGTTTACATTTTCATTTTGACTTTCGACGAGTCATCGAGTCCACGGTTCGTCTCTGCGTGCCGGCGGCGGCGGCGCGGCGCGACACAAGTTCAGGGCAAGCCGGCAAGGAAACACCAGGCACACAGGCAGCACGCACGCAGCATCAGGGATTAGGACATCAGGTAATGTCCGTAATGGAACTACTGACTTTTCATTGTTGTTTATCTAAGTTTTTTGGTTGGTTAGTTACTGAATTTGGATGGTTAATTTATGAAGTACAGTGAAATTAATCAAGTAAAGATGCGCCCAAAAGGAAAGGGCAAAGGCAATTTCAAAACTAGAGGTACGTGTTGCACTTTTCTTCATGTCAAATGTGGAAATAAAATTATTTTGTAGTTTGTGCTCATATACACTTACATTTTAGATATGGTCATTAAAATTATTTTGTAGTTTGTGCTCATATACACTTACATTTTAGATATGGTCATTACTGATGGGTGTTGGTTGAATGAAGATTTGAGGACTTTTTGGTCCCATGGCAGCAACTCAAATTTTTGTACTGGTGGAGGTGCGAATTGTTGACGCTTTTTCTGGTCAACACACCGAAAATCGCGCTAGCTCGCGCGGATACACAACGGATCAGTCACCAGTAGCACGCCCAGCAAAACCAGTGGAACCGGTTTTGGGATTCCGATGGAACCGGTTTTCTAGGGTTTACTGCGTGAACCTAAGTTCGCCGGCCGGGAGGGACCCCGTCAGGGCAGACGCGTCTAGGGTTGCTCTGAGATCGGCAGGCCACTCAGAACACCGTCAACGTCGTAGAGACGAAGCACGAACAGCAATTAGGGTTGAAAAAGCTAGGGTTTGGAGATGACAAAAAGTAAAGGTATTTTGTGTTTGATCGATTGGATAAACCTCAATCAGCCGTGGCCCTTTATATTTATAGGGTGGGGAGGTCTTGCCCCGCAAGGAAAAGTCCTATTACAACTCGAATCTACAAAAAGAGTCCAAACCTGCTAGGACTCAGGGAAAACCAGATCCACCGGTTTCTAAATCCGGTGCCACCGGTTTCTGTTGCCAGACTGGCTACAGAAGGAAAACCGGTGCCTCCGGTTTCAGAATCTGATGCCACTTGTTTGTGACGTCCAATTAGTCTTGTGCCAATTTTGATCGTCAACATATGCCCTCCTGTTTTCTGGTAAAGCTTGCGTACCAGAAAACATTTTAACACAAGAAAAAACTCTTGAGGGCAATGTTTAAACAAAATCCATCGGCCTTTTCATTCTAGGGCAATATTTAATGCTATCGGCCATATAAATTAAGCTTCTTGCCAAACACTTGGATAATATTTCTTCAAATATCTCCCATTAAGAGCTCTTGGCAACCGCTGTCCTTGCAAAGTCTCCACCATATAAGAATTGCCGAAGATTACCTTGATTACCTTGTATGGACCTTCCCAACTTGGAGACCATTTACCAAACTTATTGCTCTTCGATCCTATAGGTAGAATTGTTTTCCAAACTAGATCACCAACCTGAAAAGACTTCTATTTTACCTTCTTGTTATAAGCCTTGGCAACCCGAATTTTATCCTTCTCAATTTCCTTCAAAGCTTTTAATCGCTTATTGGTCACCTCATCAATGTTGTCCATCATTAAGTTATGATAATCAATAGCATTGAGATCATTTTGTCTCGCCAACCGATAAGCATTCAAATTCACTTCAACAGGTAAAATAGTTTCCTGACCATACACAAGCTCAGAAGGAGTAACCTTAGTAGCACCATGTCTAGATATACGATGAGCCCACAAAGCTTCAGATAAAACCTCATGCCACCTCCTAGGATTCTCCTCTATCTTCTTTTTAATGAGCTTAATCAAAATTTATTACTAGATACGGCCTGACCATTAGCCTGAGCATAGTATGAAGATGAATTGAGTAATTTAATACCATACATTTCAACAAACTCACAAACTTCCTTGATCAATAGTCAAAGTTTGTGGAATGCCATATCTGTGGATAATATGCTCAGTAATAAACTCAGTTACCTCCCAATGCGTCATATTCTTCAAAGGCACTGCTTCAGTCCACTTTGTAAAATAATCAGTAGCCACTAACACGAAGCGATGTCCCTTTGATGAAGGAGGATGAATCTGCCCAACAAAGTCCAATCCTCATCCTCGAAAAGGCCAAGGTTTGATAATAGGATGTAATAAAGCTGCAAAACCATCTGAATATTTCCAAACCTTTGGCATTTTTCACAACCTTTGTAGTACTGAAAACAATCAGCTATCATATTAGGCCAATAAAAACAAGCTCTTCTCAAAAGCCACTTCATCTTGGGAGCCGATTGATATGTACCACAAATTCCTTCATGAACTTCACCCATTGCAACTTTAGCTTGATCAGAATCTAAGCATTTTAACAACAAATCCTCAGCCGTCCGACGATATAATTCACCATCAACCAAAGTAAATTTAAATGCCCACCGTCGGATTTTTCTGTCACATTTATGGCTAGGACTCTATAAATACTCAACAATAGATATTCTCCAATTAGCAACTTCGTTTTTATTAATTTTAAAATGCTCAACAAACAAAGTACTACTGTCAGCAGGTAAACCGGTGCCACCGGTTTCAAAATCGGTATCACCGGAAATTCCGGTACCATCGGTTTCGGAATCCGGTGTCACCGGTTTCTCCTGGGCAGAAAACTCGGCGATGCAAAGTGTCGGCTTTCTTTCATAAAAATTTCTTTTCTGAACACCATAGCCAGACGCTTGCTGAGCCAGAGCATTCACCCTTGGATTCTCATCTCCTGAAACATGATATATAGAGAATTCATCAAATTGAGCAATCACATCCAAGCATTTATCAAGATATGTATTCAAAAATCCATCAAAGCGTTGGTATACCTTATTAACTTGCTGCACAATCAGCAGAAAATCACCAAATGCTTCCACATGCTTTACTCCCATGTCATGCAAAATTTCTAGCCCGAACAATGAAGCTTCATATTCGGCTTGATTATTAGTACAATCATTTTTTAATCGGTTAAGAGCCTCAAATTCAGCACCATTTGGTGATAAAAACAACAACAATACCACAACCACTCTTACAAACCGATCCATCAAAATGCAATTTTCATAGGGTAAAAGTAATATAACCGATATCTAAATCATTATCATTAATGCTATGCTGAACAATAAAATCAGCAACAATTTGGCCTTTCATAGATTTCAAAGGTTCACAAGCCAAATCATATTCAATAAGAGTATAACCCATTTACCAATTCTACCACTCAAAATTGGTTTATGCAACATATATTTAATAATATCGGTTTGACAAGACACTATACAAGTATTGGATAATAAATAATGCCTCATCTTTGTATAAGCATAATATAACGATAAGCAAAGCTTTTCAATAAATACATACCTCGCTTCGGCATCCAATAATCGACGACTTGCATAGGTAATAATATGCTCCTTTCCTTCGGTTTCTTGAGTTAAAACAGCTCCAATCACTTGATCTTCAGCAGCCACATAAAATTTAAATGGAAACCCTCTCCTAGGAGCTTTCATGACCGGCGGTGAAGACAAGTAATATTTAATTTTTTTAAAGGCTTCTTGCTGTTTTGCCCCCCAAGTAAATTCGGCTTCATTTTTCAACCAAAGAATAGGAGTAAAAACATTGACCTTCCCAGACAAGTTGCAAATAAATCTCCTCAAGTAATTCACCTTACCTAAAATTTCTGCAAATCTTTCTTGCATGTAGGAGCTTTGATCTTCTTAATGATATCAATTTTATTATGATCTATCTCTATGCCATTTTCATGAATAATAAAGTCTAAAAACTTTCCAGCTGACACACCAAGTGCACATTTAAGCGGGTTCATCTTTAATCCATATCGACGCATTCTTTCAAAAGCAAGTCTTAAATCAGCCAAATAGGGTTTCAAACTAGCCGATTTAACAACAATATCATCGATATAAACCTCTATGATTAAACCAAGCAAATCATGAAAAATTAAATTCATAGCCCTTTGGTAAGTAGCACCAGCATTTTTTAAACCAAAGGTCATAACTATCCACTCAAATAAACCAACAAAACCTGGACATACAAAGGCCGTTTTGGATATATCCTCTTCAGCCATGAATATTTGATTGTAACCAGCATTACCATCAAGAAAACTAATAACTTTATGTTCAGAGGCATTATTAATAAGCATGTCGGCTATAGGCATAGGATATTCATCTTTAGGAGTAGCTCTATTAAGATTTCTAAAATCGGTGCAAACTCTGAGCTTACCAGAATCCTTTTTCTCAACTGGCACAATATTTGACAACCATTCAGCATAAAGATAAGGCCTAATAAATTTTGCATCCAACAACCGATTAATTTTTTCTTTAATCTGGTCATACATATTAGGATTGAAACGTCTAGTAGTTTGTTTAAAAGGCCTAAAACCAGATTTAATAGACAGCCGATGCTCAACTAATTCGCGGCTTAAACCAGGCATCTCTTGATATTTCCATGCAAAACAATCAACATATTCTTTCAACAGCTCGATTAATTCAACCTTATAATCAGCTTTCAAATTTTTGTTTACAAATATCGGCCTAGGTATAGAACCATCACCAATATCAATCTCCTCTAAGGGATCAGCCGACGTAAAACCTTGTCTCAGTTTACTCATATCATCAAAATCCTCAATGGCCTCACACATATCGTTCTTTTGTGCCCGATAATGCTCAAGTCTCTGCTGCAACCATTCTGAACTATTCATTGATTCACAACAAATGGTTTAGCCGATACTCAACTGGCTTTAGAACAGCAGGTACGAAGCCATCTCTAGTATAGTTGATCATCTCGTAGTCAGAAATATCTAAACTTGTTAAGCACTTGACATGATCATGCATAGACATGATAGAACCATCAGCCACAGCAACACAAGCCGATGTATCTCCATGCACAACTTTAATGTCGTCGTCAACCCATTGAATAAAATATTGTTGCAAACTAGAAGGTACACATCTATTTGCATGAATCCAATCATGTTAAACGGAAGTTACCTTGGGCCTCGGCGACGAAGAAAGAAGTAGCCAATGTCTTGCTCCCAATGGTGAGCTCCATACAACGCCCTTAGCACTCATAGGCTCGCCTCCTCCCACACCACTGATAGTCATGTTGGTCTTGATCAGCTCATCATCCAAACCACCTAGTTTCTTAAACATAGAATAGGGCATCAAATTAACAATTGCCCCAGTATCAACAAACATCCTCGAAATACTGGCTTCCCATTGATATGCCCCTTCATGTACAGCGCCTTTAGATGATTTTTAGAATCCTTTGGCCTTTTAAATATAGCTTCTTTTGGGCCAAAGTCTAGATAAGCCATCTCTTCCTCCGGAATAACATAATAATCCGAAGAAAGATGCACCACATTAGCATGAACATTCATATGATCAGGTGATGAATTATAATCAACAAGCTGTTCATTGTCCACATCCTGGGAATCCGATGACAATCTCTGATCAAATGTAGCGGTGACAGAAATCTCAGAAGCAACACGGGATAGACCTGGATCAGCAGAAACCGGTACAACCGGATCCAAAACCGGTGCCACCGGTTTTGGTGCAGCAGCTGGCACCGAGGCGGGCAAAACCGGTTCCACCGGTTTGGAATCCGGTTCCACCAGATTTTGTCCTAGAGCTTCAATTTTCTTCCACTCCTTGCCTGGAGGAATCATAGGCCTGTACTTGGTGAAGTGCTCCTCCCTTTGCTTTTCCAGCTCCTTTTCCTTCTGTTCTTGATAGCGAAGTCGCTGCAACTTCCTCTTTTGTATGCATGTCAAACCTGAAGGATACCATCTCGGCATGAAGTATTTAGATTTATCAATTTCAACCTCCTTACCCTCATCGGGATCTGCAGCAACATCTTTCTGGACTGATGGCTTAGCCTCATCACTAATTACAATTGGCATCTTGTCATCATCCTCCGAAATCACCTCGATGTCACCAATCTGAATTACATCAGCAGCAGTAGTCCTCTCTTGGTCGACATCCATCTTCTGGACAACTTTCTCTACCTTCTTAGGCCGATAAACCTGCCTGGGAGGAGATGGCTGCCTCTTCAGAGGAAATCGGTTCCACCGGTTTTGCGAACCGGTACCACCAGTTTTGGGTGGCACGTCCCAACTTGATCGACGAGGTGCCGAACGGTTATCCACCAACCTCTCGTGTACTGGTCCTCTATCATTACCCCATCCTAGATGAAAAGGAGGATATTGCATAGGGTAATATGGCATATGCATCCCATGGTAATCCCATGCCGGATATAGAGAAATGTAATATGGAGGCATCCATGGCACGGCTTGATATTGATTCTTCTGAGGATACAATGTAGTAATATCACCCTTCTGTCTATTATTCACCCTTGGAGGCAAAATCGGCTTTTCTTGACGCATGGGTGATCTCTTTCTCTTTTTTGCCGGCCAATCCTCATCAATTGGCCTTTGATTTGCATATTTAAAAAATTACTGGACAAAGGTCGGCTTTGGCTTTGCAACTTTAACCTGATCTTTGGCCATATTTATTTTTCAGGTTCCAATCTCAGGATGCTTAGGTTTCAACATCTTCGGGCGTCCCTGACCAAAACCGGTGGGACCGATTTCAGAAACCGGTGGCACCGGTTTGTCCTGTGCAGCAGGGTCAAATGGTGCTTTTGATGTCCCTTGCCCCCCAAGATCCACAATTCTTGCAGTGATTTTGAAAGTCTCTCTGCCAATGGGGGTCTTCTCACACACCACCTCCCTGATAATTGATTTCTCCTTCAAATTTTCAGGCTTTTCATCTCCCACCACAATATTTTTTTCCCTTTGGTTGATTCGTATTGATGCGGCCGAACCAGAACCTTAGGAGGTTGCTTCTCAAGAGTGTTAACAGAGAAAGGTGCCTTGTCAATCTGCATCTCATGTAGTGTCAAACGTCCTTCATTCAAGGCCGATTGCACCTGTCGACAAAAAATATTGCAATCATTAGTAGCATGCGATTATGCAACTTGCAATATGCCCGTCTTTTAAGTTCTTCAGGTGAAGGAATAGTGTGAGACATTTTAATGTTTCCATTCTTCAACAATTTATCAAAAATACCATCGCATTTGGAAACATCAAAAGTAAATCGGACTTTTTCATGCCGATTCTTTTGAATTGGCTTAAGAGATGTACAAGTGTACGATTTATTCTTAGAAGGCCACACAAGTTCGGCAACATACACATCTTCATCATCGTCCAAGCTACTAAAATCATAAGTAACAACATGAACATTGGAACGATAAGTTTTATATGTATCTTTAGCATTTTTAATTCGGTTTTCAGTAGCTAAAGCTCTTACACGTACTTGATTAATCGAAAAGTGATCCAAGCCTTCTAATTTTTCTTTAATAAAGGATCTCAAACCATTAAAAACAACATCAGCAAGATCCCTTTCAGAAAGTGACAAATTAAAGCATCGGTTTTTAGTCTCTTTGAGTCGTTTAATGTAATCTAAAACAGATTCATCTCTTTGTTGTCTAACCGATGTCAAATCTGTCAACTTTAATTGAGTACTCCCGCTATAAAAGTGATCATGAAATTTTTTTCTCTAATTGATTCCATGAGTGAATCGAACCGGGAGTTAATGAAGAAAACCAAGAGAAAGCAGTTCCAGTTAAAGATAATGAAAACAAGCGAACTTTCAAAGCATCACTAGAACAAGCTTCTCCTAATTGAGCAATATATTGGCTAATGTGTTCCCAAGTAGTCTTACTATCATCACCATTAAATTTCACAAAATCAGAAACACGCCAATTATTAGGATAACCTACAGCATCAAAATCAGCAGAATATGGCTTTTGATATAATCTAGAATTACCCACATCAATACTAAGCTTATCCTGCATCATACTAGCTAACTCATCCTTTAATTTAAAGAATTCAGCATATAAATTGGAACGAGCTAGGTCAGATTGCCCTGTGGCCGTACTTTGGGCTTGAACAACATGAGGCATGCGAGTAGGACCTTGCCGCAAATATTGGTCATATACATCATTAGGAATCCCACTAGAGTTGATAGGTTGATTAGGTATAGGGGGTGATGTATAAGCAAGTGTTTCAATATAAGCAGATCTATTAATTACCTCTGTATTTCGGTTAGGGACTACCGAAAGAGGAGCTATAGCATGGGGTACTAACTGCTGCGCAGCTGGGGCGACGAAACCGGTTCCACCGTTTTCTAGAACCGGTGCCACCGGTTTCGCCGAGGCTGGCGAAACATGTGCTAGCGGCTGCATCTGCCCTGGATAGAAATTAGCTAGCATACCATATAATGGATTTTCAGGTGTTTTTCCGGTGTAGCCGACACATTCGCATGCGTATTATCATGTTGCATAGGTTGTATATTATGTGCATAATAAGACGATTCTACCAACCTATCCTTTTCAATTTTATCTATCATGTCCAAAAGAGTGCTTACTACTTCATCGGTTTGTAAAAACGCAGCACCAAGCTTATCATCAGGATTAGAAGTAGAAGGTTCGGGTGAGTGTACAGTTACCGAATGTATTTCTTCCACCTTCTTGTCCTTCATCGTGAACGCCGACATCATAAATTCATGAGTTCTTGTCACCTTGCCGTGGCGATCCTTCTTCAGCCCCATCAGAAATTGATTCTTGAAGAACTCTTGGGCTGCTTCAAACTTCTGGTGTTCCTCCTTGCTGATCTTCTCCATGGAAGGCACAATGATGTTCTCCTTGTCGAGATCTGAAATAGAGCCCATCTGGCTAGGGTCTGATAAATCGGTTATTAAAACCAAGATTTCCAAAGTCCCCAGCGGAGTCACCAAAAATTTGTTGACGCTTTTTCTGGTCAACACACCGAAAATCGCACTAGCTCGCACGGATCCGCAACAGATCAGTCACCAGTAGCACGCCCAGCATAACCGGTGGAACCGGTTTTAGGATTCTGGTGGAACCAGTTTCCTAGGGTCTGATGCGTGAGCCTAAGTTCGCCGGCCCGGGAAGGACCCTGTCAGGGCAGGCGCGTCTAGGGTTGCTCTGAGATCAGCAGGCCACTCAGAACGTCGTCAATGCCATAGAGACGAAGCACGAACAGCAATTAGGGTTGGAAAAGCTAGGGTTTGGAGATGACAAAAAGTAAAGGTATTTTGTGTTTGATCGATTGGATAAACCTCAATCGGCCGTGGCCCTTTATATTTATAAGGTGGGGAGGTCTTGCCCCGCAAGGAAAGTCCTATTACAACTCGAATCTACAAAAAGAGTCCAAACCTACTAGGACACGGGGAAAACCGGTTCGACCGGTTTCTAAATCTAGTGCCACCGGTTTCTATTGCCAAACTGGCTACAGAAGGGAAACTGGTGCCTCCGGTTTCAGAATCCGGTGCCACCGGTTTCTGACGCCCAATTAGTCTTGTGCCAATTTTGATCGTCAACACAAATGTTTCTAATTTGGAAGTAGAGGTTCAAGAGCAAGCACAAGAGGAGGAATATGACTGTGACTCAGATGAGTTTGAGCAGGCTGTTGCTGCAGTAGAAGAGGGGTTCGAAAATAATATGGCAGCAGAACAAGTGGAAGAAGAGATTGAAAATGACATGGCGACTCAAGTTGAAGGTATTATAACTCAGTTCATCCCGGATCACATTATCACTGATCCGGGACTTCGTATACCAATTGATCAATTTTCCTGTCAACATTAGAGATGAGGTTAGGAGGGCTTTCATAGCTAAGGGTCCAACTCAACCAATTGGTTATAATTTCCCTCGAACAAAGGACAATAGATACTTTAAGCAAAGATGGTTCAAGAAAAATAGCTGGCTTGAATACCGAATGGATGACAAATTTGGTTATGATGCCTTTACAACTTTGGGGTTTAACACTTGGAAGAATGCATACTTGGCACTTCCAAAGCATGATGGAAGAATCCATATTCAATGCAGGACAGCATATGAAGATTTTGATAATCAGAGAACTAGTGTGAAACACAAGGCTACAAAATATACTAAAGATGCACTAATCAAGTAAGAGACTCGTTTGGATACATCTTTGGGTATTGTGAGTTGGCTCACATTGCAAGGTGAACCATTCCGTGGGCACGATGAGTCGCTTACTTCTTTGAATAGGGGCAATTTCTTAGAATTTCTTGATTGGTACAAAGAAAGGAATGAACAAGTGAAGCTTGCATTTGATGAGGCATGCCCCCAAAATGCCCAGATGACCTCCCCAACAATTCAAAAGGAACTTGCAGAGTGTTGTGCAGCAGAGGTCACCAATGCAATAAAGAAAGAAATGGAAGGTTGTCTCCTCTCCATTGTTATTGCGAATCTCGTGATATATCGGTCAAAGAGCAAATGGCCGTAGTTGTGAGGTAAGTGTTTGGTTATCTATTGCTATTTGGTTCTCATATTTTTTTACCACTTTACCAATTAATAATAGTACTATTTTTTGTTGCAGGTTTGTGAACAATAAAGGAAAAGTTATTGAAAGATTCTTGGGTATTAAGCCTGTCAGGGAGACAACCTCAGAAGCATTGAAGAGAGCAGTCGTTGAAGTACTTGGTGGGCATGGGCTGCATATTTCAAATATACGAGGTCAAGGTTATGATGGAGCTTCTAATATGAGAGGAGAATTTAATGGCCTTCAAAAGCTGATTCGTGATGAGAACCCATATGCGTTTTATATCCATTGCTTTGCTCATCAGTTGCAGCTAGTGGTTGTTGCAGTCTCAAGTTGTTGCTCATCTATTGAGGATTTCTTTGAATATGTCTCCTTGATAGTGAACACCACTACTTCATCTTGCAAGAGGAAGGATTTATTGCTAGATAAGCATCGTAGGATTCTTTTGGGTAAGTTGAACAGTGGAGAGGTTTCTTCAGGAAGAGGGCAACATCAAGCAACATCCTTGGCTAGAGCTGGAGATACAAGATGGGGTTCTCATTACAAGACTTTACTTCATATTGAATCAATGTGGGATGCAGTGATTGAAGTTTTAGAAATTGTCCATCAAGAGGTGCGTAATCCATGCAGGGCAGGAGGTTTAGTGGAAATCATGGAGTCTTTTAGCTTTGTCTTTATCATGAAGTTGATGTTGAAAATACTACGGATCACAGAACTATCTCTTATTTTGCAAAGGAAGGATCAAAATGTTGTTCAGGCCATGTCATTAGTTACTGATGTGAAGACATGTTTAGTTAACTTGAGAAACAATCACTACTAGATTTTTGGCCTATTGCCACAGAGCCCATTGCAACAATTAAAATTTAGATGCGATAGATAGGTGTTATTGCCAACATTTTGTAATTCCGTTGTGAAAGATTGATGTTGTCACCACCATTTCAAAATTGGTTGCAAATAGCTAAATCATTTGCCACATGATCTTTGTGTTGTTATAATCAGTTTTTTCGTGGCAATATGTAAGGGTTATTGCCATGAGATACATAATTGTTGCAAGTAGTAAGCAATATTGCCACTAGTTTATCATGTTGCCTTAATGGGCACGTGTGTTGCAATAGGTTTGTCCATATCGCAACAAAAAACTATTTGATTGCAAGAAAACTATGTTGTTGCCACCGAATATGTTTGTTGGTATATGTTAGTTTAGTTCGTGTGGCAATAAATTAGTGTTTAACCACCAAAAAACTATTTGGTTGCAATAAATTAGTTGCCGGCTATTGGCGCGCATGGCGCACACGTGGCCGCCAGGTCTGGTTCTAAGCCATGGGCAGTAGAGGCGACGGCCAGGGCCCAGCCGAAGGAGGGGCCCAAGATCGGCCATGGGTAGTAGGGGCGACGGCCAGGGCCCAGCCGGAGGAGGGGCCGTTACGTGTGTTTTTCGCGTGAAGGGTGATCATGTCGTACTCAGACGCCGATCTCCAGGGCACACGGCCATCGGCGAGACTCCAGGGCACATTGAGATTGAGGCTAGCGATTGTCATCTAAGGAGTTGCGACTCGATCGAGGACTTGGAGGCGTGGCCAAGCGATGATCTCGGCCGGCGACTTTTGATTCCACTAGAACTACTGGCGAGTGGCCAGGGCAGGACTATCGAGGCTAGCTCCTGCACCTCCTCATCATTCAGTTTTGGATTGGATCATTGGAGGTACTCGTCACACAGCACTTGCTCTTCTTCCTTCATCGTTAATTAATTTCGTGAGCTTGAAGTGGCTTCAGTCTCCCTGTAATGGCATAAGTATACTATCCCTTGCAAGGTTGCACTTTGCTGCGATTAGCAGAAGATGGTGATCTAATTTTAGGGATTTCTAGCAACAAGAACTCCACAAACCGTGGGAAACAAAAGACCAAGCATCGCATGGGGTCCAAACCAATTTCCAAACTTAGCCATGAGCAGGTAATGCTACGTCATACTGTTTGGGCTTTTTCATATGTGTCAAACTAATATGGTTCATTCTTGCCATCCCAGAGAGACCCAGCTACGGGAGAAGAGCCAAGTGATCTAAGTCTTTGGAGGAGTGCTCATCTGAAGAATGGGCAATGGTCAGACGAAGCATCTAAGACTGTCTATGTAAGTAATTTACCTAGTTCATGGTAACAACACGATTATTGACAATATTGTTTGTGTCCAATGCTAACACCTATGCTGCTGTTTCAATTAGGACAATGCATGTGCGATACTTTCAGAGAGAGAGAGCAATGATGATACATATTTCATCTCGACTGCCGAGGAAAACAATGTTTTCTAGACATCATACAAGGGAAGCACAGGATGCAAAACATCCAAGAAACATGGTCATGGGTACCTGTCTAAGAATCCGTCATGCAGTTAATTGCTGAATGCTCAGATCCAAGAGCAAGCCCGTGCTACAGATGCAGCCAACCAGAGAAATAATATGCTCCAAGATAAGGTTGACAAGCTGGAAGAACAACTTGCAAATGAAAAGGCCGAAAGGGAAAGGATATTGGAAGAAAAATTGGTACAGATTCAACAAGAGGAGGATAAGAAAAGAGAAGCATTTAAGGAAGAAATGATGTCACAGTTGCAATCAATGCTAGCAGAACAGAGAGAAACCGCATTACTCCAGGTAAAAGCAATCTGGATATTTTTCACACACATGAGCAGATTGGAATGTGTTTTGTTGCTAAATGCCTTCCACTTATCTTCCTATGCAGACTGACCCACATAGCATCATCCCAAGTGCAGCTACACCAACTGTTGACAAAAATGCTAACAAAGCTAGATCTAGTACTGTGTCTCGAGGTCTTTTTTCAAAACAGCAAAAGCAATGTGCCAGGAGGTTTTATTAGTTCAAATCAACTGCTCAATATTGCTACAAAACATGTACGCACAAGAAGCCAACAGGTATGAAAAAGCAAATCTGATCCGACCTACTCCATTGATAATTTAAATATTGTTTGATGAATGTCTGTCTGATGCAGCATATGTGGCTGTGACTTACTCATGAATTTTACTAATGCCCTACATTCTTTTATTCAGCAGGAACAATCATCTTGAATGGATCACACGGAATCGGAGTCATGCCAGGGTCAACACACGGAAAATAAATGTTCAAGAATTCATGCTGTAGCCTCCATAGGATAGATTTAGTACTGTTGGTCAATCATCACTAGTTATGAATTATTTTCGATTTGGACAATGTATTTGGCACTTTTACTTATGATTGTCAGGATGTTTTCATTCTATATTAATGGTGACACAATTCATATTTTGGTGAAATTATTTGTTGCAGAAATTATCCAATATCCAAATATATGAAATGTGATATGTTTTGCAAAATACATCTTCCTGTTGCAAAAAGAAATAAACGCAACAATTCTAGTTGGTTGCTATAAGTTATTGCCACAACTGTATATCATTGCAAAATATTAGTGCCACGACCTATATTTTGTTGCAACATCTTTTCTTGCCTCTATATATTTTCCATTGCAAAACAACTTATTGCCACCAAAGAAAAAATAATGCTATTTGTTGCGACATGTTTTATTGCTTCTAAATAATTTCCGTTGCAAAATGAATTATTGCTACCAAACATGTTGCCATGGCAATATCTTTTCTTGCGTCTAAATATTTTTCGTTGCAAAATAAATTATTGCCACCAAAAATGTATCCATGGCAATATAAACTATTGCCTCGAAAGCAATTTTGTGGCCATAAGATCTATCACAACCGAAAATATGTGTGGCAATATATCCTATTGCCACCATGTTGGTCGTGGCCAAATATCGTATTGCCACAGGGTCAATCCATTGCAAGTGAATACTATAGCAATGCCTAGTTGTGTGGCAATACATGACTAGTGATTGGCGCGCGGCGGGCCGCACGTTGTGCTGCACGATTCTTTGCTTTTACAATCGATAGAAATTAGAAACCAACAAAAGTACGTTAGATTAATACATGTTCGCATGCTATACATATGAGAATGACCCTCAAATGGCCAGACAAGATGCAGAGACAACTAAACTCGTAAAAGAAATTTTTTGTGAGGATCACCAATTTTCTTTTTAATTTTAGCATACATACCACAATCTAGAATCCAGTAGATGAATACATAGTCTGTAAGTAGGAATGAAATTTATAATAACAGAGTATTTTAGACTAATATTTAATATAAAATTCTGTAAGCACCAGCATGCGCTGTGCATATGCATTTGTCAAGCTGTTGGAGACTAGCCGGCACCTATATTACGCCACTCAATGTAGGATAAGGTTGATTCATTGGAAACACGAGGGTCTAAATACAAAGCACCAACACCTATATCTAGGACCATGAGTTTGATTTCTGAGAAATATGAGGGTTTAAATATAAAAAACCATTGGCCTATGGCAATGGATGAAAAAAATCCGAGGAAACGTCGAGGGTCTAAATACAAAACACCGGCACCTATATCAATGACCGCGGATTTGATTTGTTAAAATACGAGGGCTTAACGTAAATAATTTGTTGGATTTGATTTCTTAGAAATGGGAAGGCCTAAACGTAGAAAAATCAGAAATACAAGGGTCTAAACGTAAATAATTGGTGGGATTTGATTTCTTAGAAATGCGAGGGTCTAAACGTAGGAAAAGGATGACTTATGGCTAACCGTCGGATGGCCATCCGAAGGCCGAAAAAATTTCGGCCGACGTGGCCACCACGAGCGGCAAACGCGAGGGTCTAAATGTAAAACACCGGCACCTATATCCCATGCGCGCGATGGAGTACCTGATGTTTTGCATGACTTAAAAATTTTATTGTGGATGAAGTATGAGAAATGAAGTGGATATAAGTAATTGTTTACTTACAATGTGTATATAAGCGCGAGGGCTTAAACACAAAATGTCAGCACCATTCTATCTAGGAGCGTGGATTGATTTCTTAATAATACGAGGGCTAATTGGAAAATGTGCTTCCAACTGAACTCAATCTCGGGTTGGTTCCTTAAAGACCCAAGTGGCTAATTGCAAAAAAAATCGCGCTACTCAACTCAATCCGGGTTGATCTTTTCGAAATGTGAGGGTCTAAATGCAAAAAGTCTGCCACACTCAATTTAGGAACATGATTTGATTTCTTAAAAATGCAAGGGCATATTGAAAAAATGAGGGTCTTAAAAATGTGGGAGCCTTAATATAAAACATCGGGCCCTATATCGAGGATTGTGGGTTCGGTATCTTAGAAATTGGATGGTCTGAACGTAAAAACATTGGTGGTGTATCGCTCGCTGTCAGTACGCGATCGGACGGTGTTGAGTAGTTTTTTTAGAAACATGAGGGTCTAATTGAAAATGTTCGTTATACGCAACCTCGAAACACGATTAAATTTCTTGAAAACACGAGGGGATAATTGTAAAATGATCACGCCACTGAATGTAGGATTAGGTTGATTTATTGAAAACACGAGGGACTAAATACAAAACACCGATACCTATATCTAGGACCATGAGTCAGATTTATGAGAAATATGAGGGTTTAAATATAGAAAAACAGTGACTTATGGCAATGGATGAAAAAAAATGAGGAAACGCGAGGGTCGAAATACGAAACAGCGGCACCTATATCTAGGACCGTGGGTTTGATTTATTAAAATACGAGGGTCAAACGTAAATAATTGGTGGGATTTGATTTCTTAGAAATGGGAAGGTATAAATGTAGAAAACTCGGAATTATGAGGGTCTAAACGTAAATAATCGGTGGGATTTGATTTCTTAGAAATATGAGGGTCTAAATGTAGAAAAGTCAAAAATACGAGGGTTTAAAAGTAAATAATTGGTGGGATTTGTGATTTCTTAGAAATACGAGGGTCTAAACGTAGAAAAAAGATGACTTATGGCTAACCGTCGGATGGCCATCCGACGGCTGGAAAAATTCCAGCCGACGTGGCCACCACGACGGCCCGAGGTACCCGCTCCCTTTAATAACGTTAGATAATGCCACAACATCAAAAGTTGCAATTCCATCTAACGCAATGATCTAGTGTGTGGCAATTACCATAATATTGCAATAGAACAAAAAAACTGTTGCAATGCACCTATTACCACAAACTTATTTGCAACGGCTGGCAACCAAACTGACATTGATGTAAATGGTACCTATTGCCACAATTTGTGTCGTATTGCCACGGTTTTTCACCCTTGCGATAGGCCTTAAATCTAGTAGTGAATGGTTGGGAGCCACTACTCCAAGAAGCCATAAAATTTTGCAATGAGAATGATATCCTGGTACCAAACATGGACTGCTATAGATGCCATTACCACTGAGTTGGATCATAGGTTCAATGAGCTATCTTCAAAAGTGCTCATTTACTTTTCTTGTCTTGACCCAAGAGACTCGTTCTCTAAATTTGATGTGGAGAAACTTGCTCGGCTTACAGAGATATACTGTGATAACTTCTCTGATTCTGATAGGGACAATATAAGAGATCAACTTGAAACATTTATTATTCATGTGAGAAGAATTGAGGAGTTTAGAGTTTGTCATAATCTTGCAAGCCTGGCCACAAAAATGGTTGAACTTGAAAGACATATTGTATTCCCATTGGTTTATCAGCTCATTGAGTTGGCATTGCTATTACCGGTGGCAACGACATCCGTTGAAAGGGCGTTTTCAGCAATGAAGATTATCAAAACTGAATTGCGTAACAAGATGTCCGATGCTTGGCTTAATGACTTAATGGTATGCTACATTGAGCAAGAGATATTCAAAGGAATTAATCTTCAGACAATCAAGAAAGCATTTCAGAAAAAGAAAGATAGGCAAATTCAGTTGCCTAGGTCTCCTAGACGTAAGTGAAGCTTCAAACATCACTTGGTCTGTCTCTTGACTTCACTGCTGGCATCTCTAAATGTTAGTTTATTTTATGCTATAAACTTATATATTTAATATTTTAATGCTTGATAGACAATTGCTTGTTTCGTGTGTTAGCATGTACAAACTGCAATACTTTTAGAATTTACTTAGTTGTGTACGCTGTCAACTTCGCCATACCTCAAATTTTTTCCGTCCTCCGCCACTGAATATATATGCAAGAAAACAAGTGACTATTATTTCATAAATCGCTTATTGTGTGAGTCTGAAACGTAGTATAACCATTGGCATATTATGCCAACAACTTCTTCAGTGGCACAAACGTAGTACATAAGGAATTCCAATCCAAGTCCAGTTGAAATTTTGGAAGCACACATATCTAAAAAAAGGACATAATATGCAATTCTGCTAACATTCTGGAATGTCACTCGCAGATACTAACTAGTGTTTCATACCAAACATATGTAACGGAACATGCCAAAACCTGGATGGAAGCTTCAATTGCACCAGCTGCCGTCAAGGCACATTGTTTGACACTGTACAAATGCAATGCATTTCTAGTAAACTTCGCAGCCTTGTTTTCGGTATGTAAATATGATTTCACCATTACATTGCATATTATGTGAAGAATTTATTTTGCGAAACAAACAATTTAGTCTAGTTGTAACTCTGACCCAACAACCTATAACTACTTGTGCAGTTGTTGCTATTGGACTTGGCTGTGGCTTTGGAGTCTTAGCTCTCACGTTAAGCACAACTATATTAATCCAACAGTGGAGGCGACATATCCGAAAGACAATTCGAAGAGCATACTTTTGGAGAAACAAAGGCTTACTCCTAGAGCAGCTAATCTCATCTGAGGAAAGTGCTACACAGAGCACAAAAATATTTTCACTAGAAGAGCTGGAGACGGCAACAAATAGCTTTGACTCAACACGTATTGTTGGCTGTGGTGGCCATGGTACGGTTTACAAGGGCATTTTATCAGATCAACGTGTGGTGGCCATTAAGAAGTCCAAAATCGTGGAGCAGAGTGAGATTGATCAATTTATAAATGAGGTTGCCATCTTGTCACAAATCATTCATCGCAATGTGGTAAAGCTTTTTGGTTGCTGCCTTGAATCAGAGGTGCCTTTACTTGTGAATTCATCTCAAATGGCACACTTTATGACCTTCTTCATGGTGATTTGAGTGAAAAATGCTTGTTGGCATGGGATGATCGTACAAGGATTGCTCTTGAAGCTGCAACTACTCTTTCTTATCTCCACTCACTGCTTCAATACCAATCTTCCATAGGGACCTGAAGTCTGCCAACATACTCTTAAATGACAACTTCACTGCAAAGGTTTCAGATTTTGGTGCTTCAATATCAATCTTCCATAGGGATGTGAAGTCTGCCAACATACTCTTAAATGACAACTTCACTGCAAAGGTTTCAGATTTTGGTGCTTCAAGATCAATCTCTATTGATGAAACTCATGTGGCTACCATTGTGCAGGGACATTTGGATACTTAGATCCTGAATACTACCATACAGGACAGCTGAATGAGAAGAGTGATGTATATAGTTTTGGAGTGATACTAGTTGAGCTCCTAACAAGGCGGAAGCCAATATTTCTCAATCCGTTTGGCGAAAAACAGAACTCATTGCTTCCTTCAAAAACTACGAGATAAAACTACAGCAGAAATATTGGATCCTCAAGTTACCGAGGAAGCAAGTCAGGGGGAAATTTATGAGATGGCTTCAATTGCAGAGATATGTTTAAGACTTCAAGGAGAAGAGAGGCCTACAAAGAGAGAAGTGGAGTTAAGACTGCAGCTCCTAAGAGCTCAGATAACAAACAAAAATCAACAAGATTTGCAAATGGACAACAAGACCGAGCCATTGTTACTGTCCAAGTCCAACATGAGTTCTCGCCCTCAGTATATCGAGCTTGGAGCAATTCCTAACTCTGCAACTCCTGAAGCCACTCGATGCTACACCATGGAGAAAGAACTTGTTTCATAGAGTGATTTACCTCGCTAATGTGAATATACTCCTCATATTACTTTGTGTACGATAACTTATTTGGTATACTTCAATCCCTACAAGTAGATGTTGGGATTAAGCTTGGCATGGTCGTGTGTAGGTGTCGTGTGCGTCGTGTGTGTGTGTGAGCGTGGCGTATGTCGCCATAGACCGTGAGCTGCAGAGATGTTGCAGCCATGGCGGGCACGGTACGCGTCGTGTCGCGTTCCGGGCGTCTGGTTCGGGCTCATGAGCGCAGGGCCGCTGCGTTGGGTCCGTCGGGGAGTGGATAGGGGCGTAGCGTGTGTGTCGCCATGATCCGTGCGCGCGTGGCCCGGGCGGGCGGACGAACGCGTCGTCGCCAACGTCGCCCGCGGAACGGCCGCGTTCATGGCGAAAAGACCGGGCGGCGTGGAGGAGTGCTCCAGGCGCGGCCCCGGGCTACTTGTACCCCCGCGCGCTTGTGTGTCGAGTGCCGGTTCCATTTGCATTTCAATCAAGCCAAGATACAGGCCGTTGTGTCGGCCGCGGCGTTCGTCGCCAAATCCTATTGTTCATCATCTACCTCGCGACGCCGGCCACTGTGAGCGAGAGAGAGAGCAAGAGGGTGATCGGGCTGCTGGAACGTGTGTTCCTGGGCAAGTCCAACAAGTGGTATCAGAGCTTCAGGTTGATGGCGAAGATTGGAGAATCCCAGAAGGGCGACGCAGAGAGCTCCCGGAGCGGCGAGCGCGTCGTCACCAACTCCGGCGTGGTGGAGCTCCCGCTGCTGACCAACTCCAACTACCATGTCTGGGCTTTGGTCATGCAGGTATCCCTGGAGGCGATGGAGCTCTGGGATTGCGTCGAGGCCGAGTCGAAGGATCGTGCAAAGGACCGGCGTGCGCTCGCCGCGATCCTGCGCGCGGTTCGAGATGAAGGCAACATTGGCGGTGAAGCAATCGGCGAAAGCAGCTTGGGATGCAGTGAAGGCGATGCGTGTGGGTGACGAGCGCGTGAAGGCTGCAAGCGTACAGCGGCTCTGGAAGGACTTCGAGGCCATCTCCTTCCACGACGGCGAGTCGGTGAGCGACTTCGCCATGCGGATCAACGGCGTCGTAGCGAGCCTGCGCCAGCAGGGAGAGCAGCTGGAGGACTCGCGGGTCGTGAAGAAGATCCTGCGCATCGTCCCGAGGAAGTACAAGCAAGTCGCCGTGGCGATCGAGATGCTCACCGATCTCAACACGGCAACCATTGAAGAGCTCGTCGGCCGGCTGCGTGTGGCGGAGGACGCGGACGCCGATGAGGTGAAGGAGGTCGCGGCGGGTCCTGAGCGCCTGCTGTTCACTGAAGAACAGTGGGAGGAGCGACGACGGCGTCGCAACAAAGAGAAGGCTGCGCGCGCTGGCGGTGGGCGCCGCGGTGCAGGGAAGCGAGGTGGCCGTGACGGCGGCCAAGATGAAGATGACGACGATGCAAGCACTGCCTCGGGGTCCAGCAGGAGGTCGGAGCGCCGCAATCGCGGGAGGTGCTTCGAGTGCAACCAGCGCGGGCACATCGCCAAGTTTTGCCCGCAGGTGGCCGGCGGCAAGGCGCTGATGGTGGACGCCGGCGAGGAGGCGACGTTGCTGTGAACTGCAGGATCGACGTCAAGCTTAGGGGGAGATTGTTAGACATAAGCTTGACGAGCGTGTGTGTGTGCTGTGTATCGTGCGGGTGTGTGTGTCGCTGGGCCGGGCATGAGTTGCAGTCGAGCTGCACCCATGGCGGCCTGGGCGTCGTGGGGCGTGTGTCGCCAGGCTGAGAGCATGCTGCAGGGGGGCTGCGGCCGGCGTGTCAGCGATGTGTGTGCATTCGGTGTCTGTTAGGAGGGGTGGTGTGCGTGGCGCTGATCCGTTGGAACGAGGCCGCGTCGTTCGGGCGAGTGTGGACTCGTGGGCGACGTCGTGCGGACGCAACGGATCATGGCGAAGAAGCCGGGCGTGGAGGTGAGCTCCTGGGTGCGCCTTGGTCTATTTGTAGCCCGAAGCTCCTTGTACCGAGTGCCGGTTCCATTTGCGTTTCAATCAAGCCAAGATACAGGCCGTTGCGTCGGCCGCGGCGTTCGTCGCCAAATCCTACTGTTCATCTTCTACCTCGCGACGCCGGCCACTGTGAGCGAGAGAGAGAGCAAGAGGGTGATCGGGCTGCTGGAACGTGTGTTCCTGGGCAAGTCCAACAGTGCAGCGGCCAGCGGCGCGAGGAAGCGGGGCGCACGGAGGCGCGCGCCGGGACGGACATCTAGGGTTTTGGGCACGGACCGCGCGGATGTTTGGGCCGAAGCAGGCCGCGTCTCGGCGGCGGCGGCGGCCCTAGGCCAGAGCCTCATGGCAGCACCGCGACGTCCAACTGCTCTGACCACAGCGCCACCTCACCGCCCCGCACCCGCGTGGCCTCCTCCCCTATGAGCCCGTGCAGGACAGATCCGGCGGCGCTCGTGGTGGCGCCCCTCGCGACGAAGGCCGCGCCACCCAGATCCGCCGAGGGGCGAGCCGTGGCGGTGGTGGCTTAGAGAAGGCGAGGCAGAAGGGGCGCACGGTGAGCGGGAGGGGGGCGGCGGCGGCGGGGAGAAGGAAGGGAAGGAGAGAGAGAGAGAGGAGGGGGAGCAGTGAGGTAGGGTTTGGACTGAGGCGCGGGAGGCTTTCCAAAAAAGGCCATGCGGGGGGTTTGTGCAAACATAATGATATTATCGAATTTTCTCTTCTTCGTGTGCAAATAAAGTTTACATAGGTGATCCAACCGCAAAATATTAGAATGTAGGCACGGATGAGCTGGACCACGGGTTTATTTTAGGAAAGTAAGAGGGCTTTTTTGCAAAAGTGCAGAGTTGTTCGCTGGCCGACACGCGTCCATTTTCTCGCAGGAGGCCGGGGAAGAGAGCAAAGGGCAGTTGTAATAAAGGACTTTGATTGCCATGGAACGCATTGCAATAATACAAAATTTGTTGCAATAGGTAGGTGTTATTGCCATCATTTTGAAAATGGTTGCAAAATGTGGCCATTATTGCCACCAATATCTTTCGTTGCTTGCAATAAATAGGTGTTATTGCCACCATTTACAAAATGGTTGCGATTAGTTTACAACAAAATAGTTTTACGTGCCCGTCAATAGCGATGCGCCTGTGGTAAGTTTGTCAATCTCAAGATCGGAACAGCTGATCCAATCTCTCAGAGATGCTCATAATGGTAGGGTTTGCGTGCGTGTATTCATAGGGGTGAGTGTGCGTGCGTGTGAGTGTCTACGTCTGTACTGATCTTTCGTAAAAAAACAGTTTGGGCCCATCGTACCTCTCACGGCGGACCCCCTGTCAAGACCGAGGGAGGTGGAAAGGGGCTTAGATCTATAAAATTCACAAGTTAGGGAGTGATTCTGCATAAATAAAAATATTTTTCTCACCCAAAGCTCCCCATACCCGCCGACGGCGTACCCTCGCTCAGCCCTCCAAATCTGATACTAGCTATGGGCCTCCGCTACTGAGATCAAAGATCATGGTCTCCGCCAACCACGAGTTCATGACATCATCAAGGAGACGCAGATCGAAGCTGTATCACACTTAGAGCAAGCCCAAAGCTCCAAGGTGGATGGTGGCTTTGCGGTGCCACATGTGCACAGTGCTGCTGTGGAGGAGAGAGGAAGAATTGGTGGCTTGAAAGGTGACAGTGTAGCTTGAGAGGTGCCGGTGGCTCCAAGAAAGAGAAGGGTCTTCAAAAAGAGAAAAAGCAAACTCTATGAGCACTTTCTTGGTAGCTGTGTTGTAGATATAAAATTTCATCCGTGGCCTCAATTATATAGCATATCCTTTCTCCTCAAACCCCACGGATGGTGGCCTGCATTGGCTCTGCTCTGATCCGTCATGGCCGCCGTCATGGGCCATCTGTCGACTGTCGTGTGTACTGAGGCGCTGTCTCACGCAATTGCAGTCGTCCGCCATCCTGGTTGGTGGCCAAAATATGGCATCTACGTGTCGCTAGCTGCTGTCTCGCAGACAGAGGCCATTGCTCCATAAACAGATTTGTGCAGAGGAGAGCCCCACTAGGGCCCGGCGTCGCTTCTCTTCAGTAATCGACAACGGACAACCTACAAACAAATGACAAATTAGCCAAGAGGATTGTTCAGTCACGAAAACAAGCACTCATCCGATCTGTTTGGACTGATCCATTCGGAAACCAGTCAATTTGGAAGGTAAGTAATGAAGAGTACGTCATAAATCCCAAATTCAAGCGGGCATTAAGTCAAATTGAATTCAAACTTAATAAAGAGCGCCGAAAACTCCGGTCTGATTGATGTCCCACGTTTTCATGGGCAAGTGACGTGGCTGCCATAAACAATGAGCAGATGCATGATGCATGAATTGGGTGTATAAAAATTTAAATATATATATAAAATAAATTTTGTATCAATTCTAGACGCGCTGGTAGCACGGGCCATCTTGCTAGTACTATATAGCAAAAGTACCAATATATATAATACCAAATAAATATCAATTCTATAAGGTATAGGTTTGGTGTTATAAATGTTGACGATGGCTCGGCGTACCAATACTGGCCGTAGTAATCGTCGTCATCGCTCGGCCGCACCCTCGTCCTCCTGCCTCCTCCTCCCGCCGCCGCCGCCGCCTCCTCCTCTTGCCTCCCGCCGGAGCCGTTCTTCTTGTTGCACCCGAACAGGGACGCAAAGAAGGACTTCTTCCCTCTCCCCATCGACACCGTACCACACACTACCCCCCTCCCTCTCTTTCTCGCAAGCTGCAACACAATTTGGCTCGCTGGTCGGTTGCAAGCTAGGCTCTCAGCCTCTCACTCTATAGCAAGCTACAACAAGATTTGGCTGATTTGGTTGCAAGGGATCAGGTGTGTCCTGGTGTATTTATAGGGGGGATTAGGAGACCTAACCCCTACGCACTCGTGCGGGGAAGACTTGGTTAAGAGCTTGATTACTCGCCATTAGGGTTTGGTAGTAGGGAAGGAGGATATGCTTTGTGGGGTTAGGCAGCAGCTTTGTATGATTAATCGCGGCGATCCCCTGGGCTCTTTTTGACTGGCCATTCATTGGGCGGGCCGTGTAATCCGGGGCCCTTTGTTTAATCACCAGAAATTGAATTGTACTTCTAATTAGTATGAAATATTCGAATTTACTGTAGCGATAAAAAAGTTGACAAACTAAACAGGGCCTATAGGTGTAGGTTTAGTGTTATAAATGTTGACGATGTTTCCTTTGTAAACTTGATTAATCCTAAGATAGTTACCAAGAAAAAGAAAAAACACCGATCTGTTTAGGATGAAAAGGAATCATTGAAAAGACCTGCACTCAAGCAGAATAGATGTTGGAGGGAGACAATCACACAAAAGGCTGGTGCGCTGATAGGCAAGACAGGCTGTGACTGAGAGGCAGGTGAGGCTTTTGGCACCGGCAGCAGCACCACACCAACACCAGATACAGATAGAGCCTTCCCGGGAAGAGGAAGATATGCAAATCATTTTGCTCTGCGATGCCTTCCTTGGGTGGGTCAGTGCTTATCAGGGTGAGGCCACTACTGGAGAACTTTGATATGAAATTTCTTCAGTTTCGAGTCCCAATTATTCCAGAAACTTTGAGGTCATGGATGGATTCGGGATAAAATTGGCACTGGAGCTTTGGGTGGCGTTGAGCTCAAGCTCCGTGGCAGGGACCTAGACGGAGGGACCGGGGAGTGGAGGGACTACTGGGGAGGACACCACTGCCAAGGACAGGAGAGGACGTCGACTGATATGGCGGCGCCGGACGGGCAGACGGTACCTGAGAGGTTGAGACCAAACGGGGCTTCAAAGTGTTCGCTTGGCTTATCAGTCACCATCCAGCAGTACTTCAGTCTCACAACAAATCTGCACCAGCCACCAGCCAGCAGTACTTCAGTCTCACAACAAATCAGCACCAGCCACCAGCCACCAGCCAACCAAACAGGGGAATTCCCCTGTTGGGTTTGGATGGATGACCACCGCTACGAGAATAAGTCAACTTCATTATACTTGGAGGCCTCCGTAGCACCTTCCTTCGTACGGCATTCCATTGATCACTTCACTTGTGTTCGAAGTCAATGCAATGCAATGCCATGTTGTCAAACCAAAACCAAAGTGCCACGTTTTCCCACTTCATCATGGCCTTAGGGCCTGTTTAGTTGGCCCTCAAATTTGGCAAAAAAAAAGTTATCGTTTACTGTAGCAAAACTAAATCGAAGATTAGGAGGACTAAACATGATCTAATTATAAAACTAAATACACGGATGGACGGGAAATCGCGAGACGAATCTATTAAGCCTAATTAATCCGTCATTAGAGATTGTTTACTGTAGCACGACGTTGTCTAATCATGGCCAAATTAGGCTCATTAGATTCGTCTCACAAAGTTACCGAGGGGTTATGGAATGGATTTTGTCATCAACACACGTTTAATACTCCATGCATGTAAGATTCCCTTTGATGAATAGTAAAAATGACAAATTTGCAACTTGCCATTTGAACTAAAAAGAGCCTTAGTAATTTACTACCGTAGTACCCAACATCAACATCAATTAGCTAGATTCCATGCATCTACTAGGTACGTACTGAGCACATTTTCGTGATGTAGCTGACGGACTATGCACGTGATGAGATGCGCTCCTTTGCAGGCAATTGCAAGTGGGCGTGAAGCCATTCCGTAGCAACACCGTACGGCCACAGCTTGCTTCTTCTCTTGTGTTTGCCTCACCTGGCGAGTAAAAGTCAGAGGCGCATACATAGCTAGCCCATGTAGTATTCAACACGGACTATTGTTTGCATGATTTTTTTTTAAAAAAAGATGCAGCTTGTTTTTTTCTAATACCTGCGTTAAGTTTTCTGCAAAGCTGAATTTTGATTAAACTGGGTTGATTCATCGAATCGGATGTTGATGACCACTTCAAATGCTTAAAGCTATTCTCAACGGTATATTATTATATCGTGGTAGAGTTCTCTTGGTTCCTTGTATGTATAGCCAGCCGCCCAGCCCACATGAAAAGGACATTGTTTTAGCTTTATGGTGAGTATTTGACCAAGTTTATATAACAAAAGTACCATTATTTATAATAAATTATAAGATATAGATTTAGTTTTATAAATGTCAACAATGTTTTCTCTGATTAATCCTAAGATAGTTTAACTCTGGGGAAAAAAACACCAATCTGCTTAGGACGGAAGGAAATCATAGAAAAGAGCAGCACTCAAGCAGAGAATCTGGCTGGAGGGAGTCACAATCAGACAGGCTGAAGAGCTCCCGCTTTTGGCAGCAGCACCACACCAGGAGCAGATAAAGCCTTCCCCGGAAGATAATGATGCGTTTCTTTCCTTGGTCGAGTGAGTGCTTATCAGGTAGTATGTGCATGGAAAAGAAAAATGCTTTTGGTACAGTCAAGGGTGGACAAGTTATTATTGGAGTGCAATCTCTCATCTCTCTCGTTAGGTCTTCGATCGACAAATACCTAACATTCTTTTGCTGTGTCCGCATCATCAGCTATCGTCCTACTTCTGTTGCTGGAAAAGGCATAGAGAATATACTATTTAATATTTTTCTCTTGTTATTGGCATACCAAGTAGAGTATTTTGTAAAAATCAATCCGTTGTCAAAATGCAAGCATATACGTAACTGCATATTCTTTTTAGAACAGATGCCGGAAAACGCATTCCGAGTGGAGTTTGAGGCTGTGGAACGTGGCGGGGTCAGGTCGGCCATTCCAATTTTTTATTTAACAATAAAAGTCCCCATGTACGTATTGTGAGAGGGGTATAAAGTTATTGTGGTCCGTACGTGTCTTGTAAATTACAGTACGGTGGGTCCGTCCGTCATCCACGACGGAACGGAACGGAACGGAATTGCGTGTCGCTGACACGGACAGCCACACCCGTCCCCGGGGAGGCCGGGACCAGTCAACAACTATCCAGATCCAGACGAGGCTTTTGTCACGCTTTGCTTTGATTCCCATGGGCTGAGCCCCAGGTGAGGGCCCATCTGTCGGTGACTTGGGTAGACCGAGCACCTCGTAAGCTTAGGCGTGGCGTTTCGTACCGGTCCGCACCGAGAGGCTGTACGATGCAGTCCTCGTTTCGTCCTCCCCCGCATCGCCCCCTCCCCGCTTGAGCGCTTTTTTTCTTTTTCCAATTGTGCCCCTGCCGGGTACGCCCTCCGTACCGTACCTTTCGTCAATCAGATCCATAAAGAGTACAACCCAGAGATGCTCAAATTCCCATACTACCCCCGCTAACGGCCGACCGTCCCACAGGAACCTAAGGGCACACATGGAAACTTGACGACCAACTCGCCGCGCCCAGAACAACACGCTCCAGGGGTACTCTCGTCATCTTTCCCCAATTGTGGTTCCTGGCGTTGCGTACGCATGCTCGCCATTCGCCTCGCCGGCCAGCCATTATTGTCTTGCCCGCTCCCTCCCTCCGTTCCGTTCCATTCCTCCCCTTGCCTGCCTGGCTCCTGCAACCACCGCTCTGCTCGCCTCAACAGATCCACCAAGAATCAAAGAGCAACAACCCCCCATGGCCGCGGCAGCGGCACCAGCCCACCGCCACGCCAAGCGCCGCCGCCTCTCCCCACCTCCGTCCCCCGCCCAGCCGCCCCTCGACTCGCTCGCCGACGAGCTCCTTTTCCTCGTCCTCGACCGCGTCGCCGCCGCCGACCCGCGCGCGCTCAAGTCCTTCGCGCTCGCCTCCCGGGCCTGCCACGCCGCCGAGTCGCGCCACCGCCGCCGCCTCCGCCCGCTCCGCGCCGACCTCCTCCCCGCCGCGCTCGCCCGCTACCCGTCCGCCTCCCGCCTCGACCTCTCCCTCTGCGCGCGCGTCCCCGACGCCGCCCTCGCCGCCGTCTCCTCCGCCTCCCCCATCCGCGCCGTCGACCTCTCCCGCTCCTCGGGATTCGGCGCCGCGGGCATCGCCGCGCTCGCCAGGGCATGCCCGGACCTCGCCGACCTCGACCTCTCCAATGGGATCCATCTTGGGGACGCCGCGGCGGCCGAGCTGCCGCGGATGCGCCGCCTCCACAGGCTCTCCCTCTCGCGCTGCAAGTCCCTCACCGNAATTCTGAACTCATTTCTCTAATTCCAGTGGGAACTGGTTGGAACAGATCTTGTATGCCACTAATAACATGACAGCAGGGTCGAACATAATCTCGAACATAATCTTGTGCGGGGTTCCTTTAATTCATACATATTGATAATGGCCTAGCTTATAGTATTCACAAACCACAGTAGTAGTTTCTAGCAAGCATGTCTCAGGTGCATAACTAGCACTGCAAAGCATGTCTATTAAATATTAATAGTACTTTTAGAGTTCTGAATTTTTTTCACTTGATGCCATGAGCATAAGCCTGTGAGAAGTGGCAAATGTTTTCTTTATAACCATTGTACTAATTTTGGAGCAATCCATATACAGAATGTTGTGCAGAAAGGTACTAGAGGTTGGAAGAAGATTGTAAAAGACTTTGGGGATGAAATTTTGTTGGACAATGGAGAAATTGACAGAGCTCGCTTGGGGCAAATAGTGTTTTCTGACCCATCAAAACGCCAACTACTTAATCGGTACAGATTTCACTAAATTAAATAGTTTACATTTTTTCTATGAATGCAGATTGATGACTTAATTTTACATAGTTATCACTACAAAATAATTATTTAGCAATATCACTGATTTCTTGTATCAAATACTCAATTGTCTCTTTTTGGTTGGCATGTAAAATGACATTGTTTTGTCATATGTTTCTGTTCATATCAGCTATGTGCTACATTAATAATTTAATATCGATATGTGTTTCATACTAATAATAAAATGCAATAACATTTACAGGAGCAATTCTTGAGTGCTGAAGAAAATAATGTTTACTGCACTGAAAGATGCTATAATTAACATTGGCCTGCACAGTTTTTTGCATAGTAGTCCTTAAGATCGTATTGATTCCTTTGCACTAATATCTTTTGGTAAACGTATTCTGTTATAACTGCCATTATATTCAGTTAGCCTCAATTGTTTATCCTTTTTTAATCAACAGTTGCCAATTTAGTGACATCATTGCTAACAGTACACTTTTATGTATAACTTTTGGCACTTTCAGCCTTCTGGCGCCACATATTTCATCTGGCATATTCTGGGAGATTGCAAAACTGTGGATGAAGGGATGCAAGGTTATCATCCTGGATATCCCGCTGTTGTTTGAGACAAAGATGGATAGATGGACAAATCCAGTCATTGTTGTCTGGGTTAATCCAGAAACCCAGATCGAGAGGCTCATATCAAGAGATGGGTGCTCTGAAGAACAAGCTCGGAACAGGATCAATGCACAGCTTGGTCTGGACTGGAAGAAGTCGGAAGCAGACATATTGATCGACAATTCTGGTTCGCTGGATGACACCAGGCAACAGTTTCAGGAAGTATTGAGGAAAGTCTCTGAGCCCTTGACATGGAAGGAGCGCTTGCGATCTAGAGATGGTCTGATCTCTGTTGTCATGTGTACAGCAGTGGGGGTACTACTTGCCCAGAAGAACCTGCTATGATCCTGATAAGGTTTAGGAGGTTAAAAACGGCGATATGTTGTTCTAGGGGACCAGCACAAATAAGCTTGCATGGTCTCTTAAGAGGCTGGAAATTGGATGACTACATTTGAAACATTTAGTAATAAAACAAAATTCCGTAAGATTTACTGTTTTGGTAATATGACCTTTCTGTGTGGATAATATAGTTGTCCGTCGGTTTTCTCATTTGCTTTTACTGGGTAATGGTTAACTTGTGGAACTGTGCTTGTACGGTTTGTTTGGCTGGGCCAAATGTTACATATGATTGGGTTGGGAACTGTAACTGAATTCGGCCCATTTGTGCGGATATACTGGAACAAAGCCTTCAATGCCAATTTGTGCATATACTTTCGGTTTTTCAGCAAGGATAGTGGATATTGAGTTGGATTCTCGTGGAGATAAAACGAAGCGTTCCTTTTGCACTCCATATGCACTATATCTAATTTCATCTGCTCATGGCACTTAGTCTGCTTGGCATAAACTGCGTTAAAAGATAAACTTACAGCTGACGGTGAGGTCGTTAACAAGGGCACATTCGGAAAAGAAGAAAACGAGATGGTTCCACGATGGGTTGACGACTTGCAGAAGGTACCGCCAGTCACGGCCGTAATCAGCGTCGCTAGCCGTCCAGCCTCGACCCATGCTTTTCCTTACGTTAAGGACGGGCAAGGAGCAGGGATGGATATGGATGTCCAGACATCCGAATTATCCGTATTCGTATCCGACTAAAACATCAATATGTATATCTATATTCGTATTCGATTTTAATGTGGATGTTAAATGAAAATATCTGAATTCGATTTTTGTTATTTTGCTCTATCCAAAACTATATTCGTATTCGAATAAAATGTGGAATATCCGGTATTATCCGTATCCATGAAGAATTAACACGTGATGAAGCCATCTATCCAAATGCGAATCCGTATTCGATGTATTCGTTTTGTATTCGTATCTGACAAGAATAGACAACATCCGTATCCGTATTTGTATCCGGCAAGATTCATATTTGAATTAAAATATGGTAAAAAATGATATCGGATTCGATTCCATACGTATCCGATCCGAATCCATCATAGCAAGAAGGCACGTCCTGGTCTCCTGGACAGCCTCAGCCCTGTCCGGTGCCCGACCGGTCACCGTCCGGCCGCGCGTACCCTGCATGTGCCGGTCGCTCCCGTATCGCCGGCACCAGCCGGACGCGGAAAGCCCCTCCCCGTCGTCTGGTTTGGTGGCACGGCATCCACACGGCTGCGGTCCGGCGCTTCGAGAAAATCTTGTCACTAATCTCGGCGGCTCTGACACGGGGATCCAGTTATTCAGACTTGTGTCACATGATCCAGAGCCCCGGCTGCTCGATTTATTGGGGCAATTGCAGTTGCGAGCTAAACACTAACACAATTGCAATGATCGGTCTCTGCTGGTGGTTGGCACCTAACACTGCTCCAGTTCCGTGTGTTATTTCGTCATGGCTACAGTAAACAATGCCGTTCGTTCTTGACATGGACGGCGAATGAAGGCAGAGAGAGAGAGAGAGAGCTAGACGACAAAGGGTTCCGGACTTCCGGTCCGGGCTTCCGGTCGGCAATGGCGAATTGTTGTTGGGAACTAAGGAGTTGTTGGAGTAGGGTGACTGATTGCATGGCATGTGTTTCAGTCAGATTGGGATTAGCAGGAAGGAGCTCTCACGTACATATGCCCAGTTGGCAAGCAAAGCAACAAGCATACATGTGACGCGCCAACACAAGGGTATCGAAACCAAAGACTTGTGCGGTGTAGATGAGCAATGATGCGTACATGTATTATTGCCGTCGTCGTGATGGCAAACTCGCAACGGCAGCAGCGACAAACAGGGAGACGAATAAACAAAACTTAGCTAAATTTTGTCTTGCTGCAAAGGTTCAGTAGTTGGCTGTTCTTTAAGGTAACAAATTAAGAACCAGTTCCATTATTGTCCCATTATATTTCTGCTGGTCTCAGAAAACAACTGAAATTGTGTACTTGGGTTCTTTAAGATGAGACCGCCACCTAACCTAACGAGTGCTGCATTTATTTTAAGCAGTGGTTCCCCCATAACACAATGGAGCTTCAATTCCTCTTTCCAAAAAAGAAAAAATAATAATGGAAGTTTAGTGGAATAATGGAAGAAAATAGCTAAGTTTGCACAGATGTCATGTCAGTAAAACTTTGCTCAAACGTGACAACCAGATGAGGTTTATAGCCTATCTTGCCGGTGAGCGCCACATCATCCACAAATCATGATTGCATATAAAGATCCGAAGTGTACTTGCATGTCATGTGCACAAAACGGATGGCTGAGAAACTTATGCAAACTTCATTTTAATTCGCGGTTGATTTTTTTTTTTTTTTGCGAAAGACCTGACGCAGACGCTCACACACTCACACTCACCCCTATGAATATACGCATGCAAACCCTACCCCTATGAGTACCTCCGAGAGACTGGACCGGCTGTTCCGATCTTGAGATTGACGAAGTTACCACAGGCGCTCGCTATCGACGGGCACGTCACCTACCACTGAAAGAATAACGCCGGTTAATTTTAGAATAAATCCAGAAAAATGTGACACCTGTACCGAGTCGGAAACTCGAACCCAAAGTGGGTTGGTTCCACCACAAAGAACCTACGAACGCCTAATGCATTTGGATGAGGACATGGGGCATGCATGCACGCACTTGTGACTTGGCTAGAAAGAAAAAGGTCCTATAAATATTCTAGAATATCAACGTGGTATACGAATGAAATTGTTTCTTAGTGCCCAATTGCCACTACGTACGCTATCGGCACTGTTGGCGGAGGTGCTACCGCGCGCGAGATTGGTGATCGTGAGTCGTGACGAGGCCCTCCTCTCCCATATAGTATGCCTTTGGTTCACGCGCGCATGTGTGGATCAGCATGGCGCGAGGATAAGCACGCACCCCCCATCGCTGTTACGCCAACGAGAATGGAAGATTGATATCGTTAGAGCGCGGATTTCGACGTACGAACGGTAATGGAAGTGCGTCACACTACCAGAGAACTCTCTATCCATCCTCCCTAATCGGTCACGGTTGGATTGGACCCGGTACCAATGGAAGCATTGGTACCGGGTCCAATCCCCAATAATTCTGCGCGCTCATTGGTACCGGGTGGTGGCACCACCCGGTACCTATGAGGCAACATTGGTACCGGGTGGTGTCACCACCCGGTACCAATGAGCCTCGGGGCCTTTGGTACCGGGTGGTGGCACCACCCGGTACCAAAGGGCCCCTTTGGTACCGGGTGGTGCCACCACCCGGTACCAAAGGGGCCCTGCGTATAAAGGGGCCTTCTTCCTCCCCCAGCCCGAGCCATGGCTCATTTCTTCATCCTCCATTGAGCTCGGGTTGGGGGAGCTCATGCCCGATTTTTCATAACTTTTGGAGATTTTGCAAACCAAGTCCGCTAGAAGGTTAGCAACTTCATCCTCTCTCTTTTGACGTTTAGTATGGTCTATTTCATGGTCTATATTTTGAGTAATTTGTGTTTTGTGAAATGGATTGAAATAAGAGATTTTAGATTGAATCTTCATTTTTATTATGAATTTGTAATAGAGAATCACTATATAGTTAGTTGTTGCATGTGTAGAGATGATGCACAAATTTTTAGACATTGTTTAGATTTTTGGATTATTTGTAGAAACTTTAAATGATTTTCATATTTATGCTTATTATGATTTTTAGATATTAGAAATGATATTCATATTTAGGGTTATTAGGATTTTTAGAGATTATAAATGAAATTCATATTTAGGCTTATTA
>CM014274.1:60319982-60331736 GCA_004135705.1 Alloteropsis semialata
CATGGGTAGAATCGGCGTAAGTGTTCTATGTTCCACGGGTGTGGGACCTCGGTGCCATCCTCATATTGGAGACGAAAAGTACCCGGACATATGACCTGAGTCACGATGAACGGGCCTTCCCATGGGGCGGAGAGTTTGTGAACCCCTGCTGTGGATTGCACTCGGCGTAGGACGAGGTCACCAATGTTGAAGTCCCGTTGCTGGACGTTCTTGTCGTGGTAGCGTCGGAGTTGTTGCTGGTAGCGCGCGTGTTGTATGAGCGCGTTAACTCGGTGTTCTTCGATGGAGTCTAGGTCCACCTCGCGAGCTGCCTCTGCTTCGCCTTCGTCGTAGTTATCGATGCGCGGTGATCCAAAAGCAATGTCGGTGGGGAGGATTGCCTCGGAGCCGTAGACGAGGAAGAATGGAGTATGACCTGTTGCACGACTCGGCTGAGTCCTGAGTCCCCAGATGACTTATGGTAGCTCTTGGTGCCACCGCCCGGCAAATTTCTTCAATGGGTCGAAGACTCTTGCTTTTAGTCCTTGGAGTATCATGGCGTTGGCTCGTTCCACCTGTCTGTTACATCTGGGATGGGCGACGGAGGCGTAGTATACATCGATAGAGCTGTTCTCGCAAAAGTCCCAGAAGGCAGACCCGGTGAACTGTGTCCCCAAGTCGGTGATGATCCTGTTAGGGACTCCGAACCGGTGTGTGATTTCTTCGATGAAGGCGGCGGCTTGCTTTGACGTTGGAGTTCCGACGATGGCCTTGTACTCTATCCATTTGGAGAATTTATCAATGGCGACGAGAATGTGAGTGTAACCTCCCGGGGCCGCTCTGAATGGTCCCACCATGTCCAACCCCCAACAGGCGAATGGCCACGAGGGCGGAATGGTGCGTAGGGCTTGGGCCGGGAGATGTTTCTGCTTGGCGAAGAATTGGCACCCCTGGCACCGGCGGACGAGTGCCTTGGCGTCGGACACGGCGGTGGGCCAGAAGAACCCGGCTCGGTATGCTTTCCCGACTAGTGTTCCTGCGGCGGCGTGGCTTCCACAAACTCCCGAGTGGATGTCATCAAGGATCTGGAGGCCGACTTCTTTCGTGCCGCATTTGATGAATACTTGATTTGTGGCGGCTCGTCTGTACAAGGCGCCACCGACCACCACGTAGTTTTTGCTTCGGCGTTCCAGGATCTTTCACTCCGTGGGGTCCTTTGGCACCTTGTTGTATGCGAGGAAATCTATGAACTCGGCCATCCAGTCTTCTTCTTCGGCGTTAATGGCCAGCACCTCGCAGAGTTCCGGGACAGGCTCTGGCTCGTCGCCCAACTCTTTAACCGAGGGTTTGAGGAGGCCTTGCACGAACACTCCCCCTGGAACTTCTGCGCGGGTGGATCCCAGCTTGGCGAGTGCATCAGCGGCGAGGTTGTTTTCCCGTGGGACGTGGTGGTACTCAACTCCGTAGAATTTCCCCTCCTGCTTATGCACTGCTCGCAATAGGCGTTCATCCGCTCGCTGTGGCGATCCCACTCTTTGTTCACCTGGTTTATAACAACAGCAGAGTCGCCATAGACCAGGGGCCTCTTTATGCCTAGTGAGGTGGCGATGCGGAGCCCGTGGAGAATTGCTTCGTACTCGGCGGCATTGTTGGTGATAGGGAAACAAATTTGGAGGACGTATCGGAGCTGTTCCCCTTTCGGCGAGATGAAGAGCACCCCGGCCCCTCCTCCGTCGATCATCAGGGAGCCGTCAAAATACATCTTCCAGTGTTCGTCGCTGGTGTCTTCTTTCGCGTCCTGGCTCTCGGTCCATTCGGCGACGAAGTCGGCGAGGATCTGTGACCTGATGGCGGTGCGCGGGACGAAGTCTATGATGAAGGAGGTGAGCTCGACGGACCACTTGATGATTCGCCCCGTGACGTCGCTGTTGTGGAGGATTTCCCCGAGTGGAAATTGCGTGACCACCTTGATACGATGTGCTTGGAAGTAATGCCGGAGTTTTCTTGACGTGATCAGCAGTGCGTAGAGTAGCTTCTGCACCTGGGGATAGCGAGACTTAGATTCGCTGAGTACTTCGCTCACGTAGTAGACTGGTCGCTGCACTCGTTGCACCTTTCCTTCTTCCTCCCTTTCCACGACGATGACGGTGCTCACCACGTTGGTCGTGGCAGCGATGTACAGGAGTAACGTTTCGTCGTTATGCGGAGCGGCGAGTACTGGTGGATTGGAGAGGTAGTTCTTGAGGTCGGTGAAAGCTTGCTGCGCCTCTTGGTTCCACTCGAGCCTGTCAGTTTTCTTGAGGATCTTGAAGAACGGCAAGTCCTTATCCCCCAACCGGGAGATGAATCTGCTCAAGGCCGCCATGCAACCAGTCAGCTTTTGGATCTCTTTCTTCCCAGTCGGCGGTTTCATCCTCCGGATGGTGTCTATCTTCTCTGGGTTGGCTTGAATGCCTCTGTTGCTGACGATGAAACCGAGTAGTTTCCCTTTGGGTACGCCGAAGACGCACTTAGTCGGGTTCAGCCTCTAGTTGAGCCTGCGGAGATTGTTAAACGTTTCAGAGAGGTTGGCGATGAACTCGGCTTCGATCTTTGTCTTGATGACTATGTCGTCGACGTAGGCCTCGGCGTTGCGGCCGATCTGAGTGCCAGGGTCAAGTTAATGGCCCTCTGGTAGGTGGCTCCGGCGTTGCGGAGGCCAAACGTCATCTTGGTGTAGCAGTAGGCGCCGATCGGAGTTATGAAGGACGTCTTCTCCTGGTCTTCTTCTTTCAAGGCGATCTGGTGGTAGCCGGAGTAACAATCAAGGAAGCATAAGAGTACGCATCCGGCGGTGGAGTCAACGACTTGGTCGATGCGGGGTAGGACGAAGGGGTCCTTAGGGCAGTGCCAGTTGAGATCCGTGTAGTCAACACACATTCTCCATTCATTATTCTTTTTTCTTACAAGGACTGGGTTAGCGAGCCAGTCAGGGTAAAAGACTTCTCTAATGAACCCGGCAGCTAACAGCCTTGTAATTTCTGCCCTAATGGCCTCCTTGCGGTCCTGTGCGAAGCGTCGGAGCTTTTGGCGAACTGGCTTGGCGTTCGCGTCAACCTTCAAGGAGTGCTCGACCACCTCCCTCGGAACACCCGGCATATCTGATGGAGTCCATGCAAATATATCGGCGTTGTCCCGGAGGAAGGCGACGAGCGCGCTTTCCTATTTGGGGTCGAGCCCTGATCCGATCAGGGCGGTTTTGGAGGAGTCGGAGAGCCCAAGTGAGATAGGGCGCACTTCTTCAGCCGGCTGCATTGTGGTCGGTGCGGCTCTTCGCTTGGAGGACTCGGGGATGGAGCCCGGTCTCCTTGGAAGGTTCTTGCCTCGTGGACCACCTCCATCTGCAGCACGCTGCGTTCGATGCCGGTGCAGAGGTGGAGCCCTTCTTTGTCGCAGCGCTCGGAGATGTGGACGTCGCTGCGGATGGAGAGGACGCCGTTTGGTGCTGGCATCTTCATCAGCAGATATGTGTAGTTGGGGATCGCCATGAATTTGGCGAGCGCTGGTCTCCCCAGTATGGCGTGGTAGGCGGTGGTGAAGTCGGCAACCTGGAAGTTGAGGTACTCGGTCCTGAAGTTGTCCTGATCGCCGAAGGTGACGGGCAGAGCGATCTGCCCTAGTGGTTTGGAGCCCTTGCCCGGGATCAGCCCGTAGAACGGGTGGAGAGAAGGAGTCAGGGCGTCGAGGCCGATGCCTATGTCCCACAGCGTCTGGGCGAAGATGATGAGCCCGCTCCCACCGTCGACGAGTACTTTGGTGAGGCGGGCGTTGTGCACGATCGGGCTGAGTACCAGCGGGTACTCGCCCACGTCGGAGACCTGGAACCACTGATCCTCCCTGGAGAAGGTAATCGGCTGCTCGGACCAGCGGAGTGGTTGGATCGGCGATGTGTAGCAGGAGAATATCTCCCGGTCACGTACTTTCTCCCGGCGCTTGTCATCTACGGGCGGTGGTCCTCCGAGGATGAAGTTCACCTGCCTGTCGACATTCGGGAAAGCAGGGTTCGCGGGAGCCCCTTTTCCCTTGTCGCCTTTGTCGTCATCTCGTGCGGCAGCTTCCCCTCCTTTTTCTTGTAGGCGTCGGCGAGCCCCATGCAGTCGATCATGCGATGCTTGGACTGCTTGTGGATGGGGCAGGGTCCTTGGAGCATCTTCTCGAAGTCAGCGCTGAAGTTGGACCGCGGGCGAGGGCCGCTACGATCCATGGCGGCGACGGTGAAGTCTCTCGAGCGCTTTCGGTCATCCCTCCTGCTTGGTTCAGGTCGGGGGCGGCGTGTGTCCTCCTTCTTCGGGCGGTCTTCTCGGCGGGGGGGACGATCATCGTCCCGAGTGCTTTTCTTGCCGTAGTGGAGGCGGACAGCCTCCTTGGCGTTCGCCATCTTGTTCACCCGGCCAAAGAACTCGCCGGAAGTCTTTGGCATGTCCTCGCAGAGGCGCTCGAAGACGACGGAGTCGGCGAGGCCGTCGAGGAAGTAGCTGATGATCTCGGACTCGGAGCAGCCAGGAATTACGTTCCGGTTCTCCATATACCGGTCGGTGTAGTCGCGGAGGCTCTCCCCGCGGTTCTGCTTTACCTTGCCCAGGTCCCAGGCGGTGCCTGGTCGGATGGAGCTCCCCTGGAAGTAGCTCTTGAACTTGTCGCAGAGGGTGCCCCAGCTGACGATGGAGCCGGGCTCAAGGCTGTGAAGCCAGGTCAGCCCCACCTTGGTCATGGCGACGGGGAAGTAGGCGCACATGGAGTCGTGGTCGCCGTTTACCGCGCAGATGGCGATGCTGTACGTCCGGAGCCACATCGTCGGGTCCGCCTTCCCGTCATATTTTTCTATGCCTGTAGGTTTGAAGTTAGCAGGCATTCTAATGGATCTTACTCAGGCAGTGAATGCTGGGAAGCCGTCGCAGTCGTTGAGGTTCTCGACGTCCACGTGTCCCGAGTCGGCGGAGCAGTCTTCCGGGGTGTGAGCCCGGGGTGGCCTGTCTTGTCCGAGTGGAGGCCCGTACTTGCGGTCGAACTCTCGGCGGCGTGCGGCCTCAGCAGCCTCCAGCTCTCGGCGTTGGCGCGCGTCGCGATCTAGCCCTGGGGGGCCGTGTTCACTATTGTACTCGGCGCGCCGTCGGAGCTCTTCCTCGTCCCTTCGCCGATGACGGTCGTCGAGGTTCCTTCGGAGATCGCGGTTGCGGAGTTGTTCGCGGAGATCCCGGGGCTGGTCAACCACGCCGTGATCGGACTCTTGGTGGCTGGCCGACTTGGAGTGGCGAGATGAGGAGGCAGGAGCCCTCTGGGCATTGATCATGCCCACGGCTGCAGTCAGCCTGGCCTTGATCCGGTTGAGCTCCGGGGTTTCCGGGATCCCTTCCAGTTCCTGGTCGCGGCGGCGAGGTTGGCTGATGGGGTGGCATAAACACCCACGCCGCCAATTTCTTGGATGAAGTCGTCTTGGAGATTACGCGTGACCCTGGGGTTTTGGCGTTCTCGCCGCGCGTCGCGGCGTCGTTGCTTCTCACCGTTGCGCCTGATCCTGGCGTCACGGTGCGCTTGATCCTCGCCTTGGACCGTTGGCTCGTCGGCGGATATGTCGGAGACGAACATCTCCCGCTTGGCAGGCGTGATCGTCTTATTTGGAGGGAGGACACGTGTCACCCGCGGGAAAGTCGGGGTTGGTTCAGGTGGAGTCGGCGTATCCTGAGGATGAGGATGCTGTGTCGCCGCAACGTTCAGAGCAGATCCAATCTGGGTGGTCGTGACGTGATCGACCGCCCTGACCGCATCTGGGGAGTAGTCGGTGTTCACGCGTTCACCGAGTGCTTGCTGGTAGACGGCCCCGCTGTTCCCGAGTCCCAGCGGGAATCATGTCGGCGAGGCGATGCTCCGACGAGCAGATTCGGTGAGTTCGATGCATTCACCGATGGAAGCGATGGCGTGATCCATGTCCGCCTCGAACCGGCGTTGGCGTGCAGCCCATCGGCGCCTTCGCTCCTCGGGCGTCTGCTGCACCCTGCGTGGCTGAGGCGGAGTGGACGAAGCAGTCGGCGGTATAGGAGAAAGCGTGTTCCCCTCGGATGGCGGGAGAACGACGCCGGCCGTCGCAGTCGCCGAGTTGTTGGCGACGGAGCAGTGATGGTGACGATCCCGTCTGGCGTAGCGTCAAGTCGCGGCGCTGTCTCCTCCGGGGTGGCGTCACGGGTGAAGGAGAGCTCTCCCTCGGGTCCGGCGGTGAAGACCATGGATCCGAAGAAGAACATAGCCCCCTCAACGATGGAAATCTTCACGGATGCCGGCGTGATGACGGCGGAAGTGGATGCCATCGAGCTTGCAGATTGATCTCGTCGATCAACCCCTACCTGGCGCGCCAACTGTCAGATGTTTGGACCCGGCAGTCCATACAGGGTAGCCTACGTGGTTGATTTGTTGAGGGACAGATCGAGGATCAGAAGCCGATGGTAACACAAGACGCAAGGATTGAACAGGTTCGGGCCGTCGAGATGACATAATACCCTACGTCCTGTGTTGGGGGTGATTGTATTGCTGTGTATGAAGTTCCTGAAGGATCTCCGTAGTTGGGTTCTGTCCTAGGTTGAACGATTGCTCGTAATGTCGTTTCTGGAGGGGGTCTCAAGGCGCCTTATATAGTCCGGCTGCCTTGAGTTACAAGTCGGCTAGAGATCGTAACCTACCCGAAATACAAGGATGCGATCCTATAACGATTACAGATATCTTTCCCTACAATTCCGGCTAGTTTATCTTGATCTCCGAGCTTCTTGTGGGATACGCCGCCTGCTTCCTTGCCACGCGGGCCGTCGCGCCCATCCGGCTCGTCCAACTGGTGGGCCTCCCGACTGGTGGGCCACCCAGTCTGACAAACCGATCCAGTTGCACTCGGATTGGGCCACCCCCTGCTGGTTGGGCCAATCCGCCTTCTGGGTACCTCTGGGGGTCTACCCACGACACCCGGGGGCCCCAGCAAGACAGCCTCCTCCACCTCCTCGGGGTCCTTGTGGTGTCCGACCCCAGAACCTCGATGGAGCCTTTGCCGGGGTGCCGTTCCGCACGCCCCAGGCAAACGTCGCCGCCGCTTTCGCTGAGCTGGGACACATGCCCGACACCCCTGAGGTGCAACGGGCCCGAGCTCAATTGGAAGCAGCCCAGGAGCAGATCAATCGATCGTATCGTGCCAGATCCCGATCTGGGCGATCAAACTCGACCCGCTCTTCAAGCCACCGTTCTGCCCATAGCAGATCGGATCGGGGTCATCTTCCCCAGAGGAAGAGCGGCGCGACAGGCGCCAACGGCATCCACCACCTGAGGATCTCCGTGATCGCATCAGGGACTACGCCCGGGACCTCCGTGCCGACCTCGATGCCCGGCACCAGGAGCATGACGCTACCGAGCTCGGGCGCCGTGAACGGTACGACCGGGAGTACGGCCGACCCGACCGCCAGCCAGTGGGAGAGGCTGGTGACGTTGGAGCTGAAGACGACGAGCGCCGCGTTGTTCATGAGCTCATGGAGCGCGAGCAGTACGACGCACAGTACGGCCCCCCGCGGGACGACCGCCGCTAATGGCGCGACGATGTTCGGCCCCGAGCCGACCCAGTTGAACCTCCCCGCCGCGACTACCGCAACGAGGAGATCTACGATGGTTTCGCCGCCTTCACCGCCTGACTTCGCGCCATCCGTTGGCCCGAGTCCTTCAAGCCAGCCCTCGTGGAGAAGTTTGACGGTCGCTCCGACCCCAAGCTCTGGCTCAAAACATACCACATGGCAGTCAAGGCTGCCCACGGTTCCAACGATCAAGCTGCCGCCTACTTCCCCGTGATGTTAGACAAGGAAGCACTCCTGTGGCTTGAGGGCGTCCTCCGGGACACCATCGACGGTTGGGCAGACCTTTGCCACGCTTTCACCAAGAACTACCAGGCAAGCTACACCCGGCCAGGAACCAGATTCGATCTGGATAATGTCAAGCAAAAGAAGGGTGAAAGTCTCCGAGACTACACCGACCGGTTTTTTGATAACCGGAACAAGATCGCCGATGTCCAGGATTGGGATGTCATCGACGCTTTCCGGCGCGGCCTCATCGACACACAGCTGTTTCGCACGCTCTTCAAAACCAACCTTGTCACGGTCTCCGACCTGATGGAGGTGGTCAACTTGGAAGTTCGGGCAGATCAGGCTGAACAGGCCCAATTCAAGAACAAACAGAAGCGCCCGGAGGAAGATGACCGGGTTGACAACTCGAAGCGCCATGAGCCGTCACGTGGGCGCAAGGGAGGCCCTGAGCCGCTCGTAGCCCTAGCAGAAGCAGAAGGCCGGCCAGAACCCAGGTTCCTGCCCGAGGAGTTTTATGACACACTGAACGATCAGTGCCCTTTCCACAAGGACGTGAAGCACACTCTCCGCGATTGCCATGCGTTGCTCAAAGAACTCTGCGCCCTGCCGCCGACCAAGAAGCAGCGCTACAACAACAATGGCGGGCGCTACAACAACTACCGTCGCGATGGTTACAACGGCGACCGGCGGGACGACTACCGCCGCAGGGAAGACCGCAACCGCCGCGACGACTATCGCCATGGCGAGCGCGACCGCGACGCTCCGGCTCGCCAAGATGATCAATGTCGTCATGACGACGAACGCCGACCACCACCCCCGCCGGAGGCGCCCAGGCGCGACGCTAATGGTGACTTCCAGCGTGCTGACCGCCAGGTCAACGTCATCATTGGGGGGCCCGGTGCCTTCCCAGATCGGCGCAAGGATAAACTCCACAAGCGCGAAGTGAAGATGGTATCCACCAAGCCGGTGGAATACCTCCAGTGGTCGGAGATGCCTATCGCCTTCAGCCGCGCCGACCACTGGGTCCACCTCCCCAAGCCAGGGTCCTACCCACTCTTTGTCGCCCCCGTCGTGGACAGGGTCCTCCTCTCCAAGGTCCTGATTGATGGCGGGAGCGCCCTCAACATTATCTTCACAAGCACCCTCAACAGCATGGGGTTCGACTACAGCAAGCTGCTGAACGCCGAAGATCCGTTTTTCGGCATCGTACCATGAAAAGCCTCCTACCCGATAGGAAGAGTCGCCTTACCAGTTACGTTTGGCACGGCTGACAACTACCGCACGGAGTTCCTGCACTTCGAGGTAGCCGACTTCAAGAGCTCCTACCACGCCATCTTCGGCAGGCCCATGCTGGCCCGATTCATGGCAATTCCGAACCACACCTATCTGGTTCTGAAGATGCCAGCGCCCAATGGCGTCCTCTCCATCCGTGGAGATATCAAGACCTCGTTCGAGTGCGACGGTGAGGCCATCAAGATAGCCGAGCTGTCCCATCAACTCAGCAACGCCACTCTGTTGGCGGAAGAAGCCCCCAAAACGGCAACCGGTGAGCCTGTCCTCCCGGAGCAGAAGCAGCAGCCAACGGCGCTGGCACCTGCAGACGCACCCAAAGCTATAAGCTTGGGACTCGACGACCCCTCCAAGACAGGCCCTGATAGGGCCACGGCTCACCACTAAATAGGAAGACGCGCTCACCTCCTTCCTCCGGGACAACTGGGACATCTTCGCATGGAAGCCATCAGACATGCCGGGTGTTCTGAGGGAGAAGGCTGAGCACTCCTTGGACTTGAGCAAGACCACGAAGCCTGCTAAACAGAAGCTGCGCTGATTCGCCCAAGAATGCAAGGAGGCCATTAGGGTAGAACTGAATAAGCTCTTAGCTGCCGGTTTCATTAGAGAATGCAAACACCCTGAGTGGCTTGCAAATCCTGTACTTGTAAAGAAGCAATCTGGTGAATGGAGAATGTGCATTGACTACACAGATCTCAATCGCTACTGCCCTAAGGACCCCTTCCCTCTTCCACGAATCGACCAAGTCGTCGACTCTACGTCCGGCTGCGTACTCCTCTGTTTTCTTGACTGCTACTCGGGTTATCACCAGATAGCCTTGAAGACATCCGACCAAGACAAGACAGCATTCATCACCCCGCACGGCATCTATTGTTACAAGACGATGACGTTCTGGCGCCACATACCAGAAGGCCATCCAAGGTTGCCTGCAGAGCCAAATCGGCCGCAACGTGGAGGCTTACGTGGATGACGTCGTCGTCAAGACGTATAACGCCGACTCCCTCATCACCGACTTGCAGGAAACTTTCAACAACTTACGCCGGTTCAGATGGAAGCTCAACCCCACGAAGTGCGTATTCGGGGTGCCATCAGGAAAGCTCTTGGGCTTCCTGGTCAGCCAGCGCGGCATCGAGGCAAACCCAGTCAAGCTGGATGCCATACGCAACCTCAAGGAGCCAAAGTGTAAAAAAGATATCATGAAGCTCACTGGAATGATGGCGGCCCTGAGCCGGTTCATCAGCAAGCTCGGCGAGAAGAGACTTCCGTTCTTCAAGATACTCAAGAAGGCAGACAAGTTCGAGTGGACCCCTGAGGCAAGCAAGGCCCTGACCGACCTCAAGGAATTCCTAGTCACACCCCCGGTTCTCACGGGCCCGACCCCCGGGAAAGAGCTCCTGCTGTACATCTCGGCTACCACTCATGTGGTCAGCACGGCCCTGGTCGTCGAGCGACCAGAAGAAGGCCACCCATACAAGGTCCAGCGCCCTGTATACTTCGTCAGCGAGGTACTCGGCGAGTCCAAGGTCCGGTACCCCCACCCCCAAAAGCTGCTCTACGCACTCCTGATAACAGCCAGGAAGCTACGACACTATTTCCAGGCCCACGTGATTCGAGTCATCTCGAATTTCCCCCTTGGAGCCATACTCCACAACAGGGATGCCAACGGCCGTATCATCAAGTGGTCCGTAGAACTCGGCGAGCATACTATCAACTTCAAGCCACGAGAGGCCATCAAATCTCAGATACTAGCCGACTTCGTGGCCGAGTGGACAGAGATCCAAACGCCAACCCCGGCGGAACGGCCAGAGCACTGGAAGATGTACTTTGACGGAGCCCTCAACCTCGAAGGAGCCGGCGCAGGAGTGTTGTTCATCTCTCCGGAGGGACAACACCTCAAGTATGTTCTCCAGATACACTACCAGGCTACTAACAATGGGGCCGAGTACGAAGCCCTTATCCATGGTCTCCGGATCGCGGTATCACTCGGCATTAAGCGACTCGTGTGCTATGGCGATTCCAAGCTAGTCGTCGAACAGGTGAACAAAAACTGGGACACAACCAAGGAAACCATGAGCGCATACTGCGCAGAAGTGCGCAAACTTGAGGCCCACTTCTACGGCCTCGAGCTCCACCACGTCCTCCGGGAAGACAATGTCGCCGCTGATGTCCTCTCCAAGCTAGGGTCCACCAGAGCCCAAGTACCAGTCGGCGTCTTCGTCCAAGACCTGCGTACCCCGTCCATCAAGATGCTTGAGGACGGCAGCCCCGTGCCCGAGCCGGAGCCACTCCCGGGTGGCCCGCCGACCAGCGAAGTTCTCGTGGTGGAAGCAGACTGGCGCGCCCCCTTCATCGCTTTCCTCACAGAGAACTGGTCGCCGGATACGAGGGAAGAAATCGAGAAATTGACTCGGCGTGCAACAAATTATGTCGTCATCGGCAACGATCTGTATAGAAAGGCAGCCTCCACAGGCATTCTCATGAAGTGCGTCCTTCGAGATGAAGGTATCACCCTGCTACATGATATCCACTCGGGTACTTGTAGAAACCACGCGGCGGCCGGCACATTAGTTGGCAAGGCCTACAGGGCAGGGTTCTACTGGCCGACAGCCCTGTCTGACGCCAA